>CM062649.1:84503506-84885385 GCA_031772095.1 Zeugodacus tau
TTTTGTGTTTCGAAGAACAGTGAATTATCAAGCTGCCCTCGTATATCTGAATAGTGTAAGTATTTCTACACACATTTTTCATGCTGCAGATTAGTTTGTTAAATAGATCAAAACTAACTAGTTTTGTTGTTGCTATGTACGAGTATAAGTATATGAGTGTAACATTCACGAAAAATAAAACTGTATGACTTAAAACAGAAAACGAAGAAGTCTTGATTGCTTCGTATTTATCTGGAAATATGAAATTCACATACACATGTGTAGTATTTCACTTCACCGAGTACTTGATTAATAAAGTTTGAGATACTTTTATCTTTTAAATCTTGAAATATTTGGTTAAAAATGTGTTTGTGGCTTAGTGAGCTTTTTAAAGCTCTATCAAACCATCAGTTCTCTTGTTATGATCGAAATACCGTTAAATTGGGTACAACTATTGTTCAAACGTTCAAAAATACCGGAACAGCACTCCCAAGGAAGGAAGGGTGAAATGCTACTACAATTCCATAATATTGAGTCTACTAGTAGGTAGCCGAGTCATGGCGAAGACGTTTGAACATTCAGGGTAATGTCTTGAAAGGAAGAACAATATCTCTTCAATGTCACAGGAATAGGACCACTGATAGTGTATTTCTTCTCTTACAATAATTTCGTGAATATTTGGGTCTCAACAGGTGGTCTTCTTTTAGAAAGTTATGGATTGACTCCGACAACAGAGTGGCAATATTGCATTGAAATCCATACTAGTATGTTCTTGGCTAGTTAAGGAGTGCCTAACATCCTTATCAGTAGCTTCTAGCTAATCGTTGGTAACTGTAAAGCGGATAAATTGACAAGAGAGGGTGTCGTACCAACATTGACGTCGGAATGGGAGTGGTTGGCAGTCTATGCTCCACTTGCGAGAGAGCGCTGCACATAAAAACATTGTTTGAGCGCGCCAAATGCTGGACAACAACCAGCAGTTGCGATATTTTTTTTGGTCCGTAGTGGGGCGTAGAAGGTCCTTCGAACTGCTTTCTCTCAGCAAGGCACGCATGCTTTGAGACTAGGGATCCATGCAAATGCAAGTTGCCAAAGCTTTTTGGAGGAAGGCGAGGTAGAATAAACTAAGCATTTCCTTCTCCAATGTCCAGCTTTTGCCATACTGATGTAACAGATTCCAAACGTTTTTTGAATCTTTAGGGTATTTTTGATCCGTTAGGAGTTTATTGCAAAGAACAGCGCCCACAACTGTGCAAGTGAGATCTTCCTGTAGAGGTATGCCTACTCACCTAACCTAACCTAAGTTGGGTCTCAATCTAACCCTTACTTAAGAACACAGGTGCGACCACACGCAACTCGTGGTCCAGTTTGGATCGTATGGCGAACTTCTAGAGCCCAAGAAATCACTCTATCTAATTCCATGGGTTGTGACTACTCACTCTTCAAATTGCACCCAGATTGTATTATATTTCATTCCAGGAGGTAGTACAAAAGAGTATTTTTCTAATAAATCACAATACTTTACTACCAACATATTTTTACATACCTATTACTAACACTTCAAAAGCTAACTTGGTAACCAAGTTGCCTCGGTTAGATATCTCCCAAACTTTATCACTAATCAAAGTTCGGATGAGGTGTGTTCTAATTACTAAAGCAGTGATTAATTTGGGACCAAGAAATTACGCAAATGTTGCAAGTACAAACGAGAGCAAGTACAATTTGCTGCAGATCAAAAATGTCCAAAGCAGATGAGCCACATTTGCGTAGCAAGCAACTCTTTGCAAAAAGCACTGTTCCGATTGCTGAAATTCGCTCGAAGCAACAATAAAAGGAACACTACTGTAGACACAGAGACAAAATCGATTGTTGCCACACTACAACAAAGCCTATGCGTATGAGTTGCAATAACGGTGACAGTGCAACAGACATAAGGAGGAGACTCGCACGAGAGAGTGGACGCCGCCTTGGTCACAGGTAGGCAGCTATAGCACTTATGTGTATATGTCCGTGTTGCAACATCTTATTGACTTATTGTGTGACATATCTGGCACAATGCGCCTCCGTTGTGGCATTGTGAATGTGTGTGTGTGTGCGTACAGACGGATATACCGGTGCACAGATGCTCACATATCCGCACTGTGAATCCCAACGGCTGGACGCTGACGGCGTCGCGGTGCAACGGGGTGTGTTGCAAGCGGATATGGATGCCACTATTGGCCGGCCAGCCGACAGTGGACACACATGTGTGCCTTGCGGCCGAAAGCCATGCGTTGTGGCTGTGGCAGTAGCTGTGGCAATGCTGTCCGCCGTGTTTTTCCTGTCGACTGCAAAGCGGTGGAAAGAAACAGCGGTTGCTGATGAACTCAAATGCAACGGCAATGTTTACAGGCCTACAACAACTTCCGACAACATCGACGACAATGTCAGTTGCAAACGAAATAAAAACAACAACAAAAACAAAAAACACACAACAAGGAAGTGAAAAACGCAAAAAGCGGTGTTTGCTGTCACACTGTGGACTTGTGTTTGCTGTAAATGTTGTTGTTGTTGTTGTTATTGCTTTTGCTGTTGTTGTTGTTGTCAATGCGCCTCAGTTATTGCGCGTTTAATTTCAGCTTTTGTTGCATACGACGCGTCGAGCAATGAGAGCTGGCACAAATACGGAAAACAACAAAAAATTACAACAACAACAACAACACAGTTGACAATGTGGAATGATATAACGCATTTGATGTTTTTGGCACGCGTGTGGCACTTAAACAATTTCGTCGCGCTCGAAGTTCTTGCCGAAGCGGTGAGTGTGTGTGCGAGAGAGAGAGAGAGGGAGTGAGTGAGATAGCGCTATCCGGCAGCCTATCTCTGTGCATATACATATATGTAAGCCAGTTCACTATCGGGTGCACACGGCAATAAAAGTCGAAATTGCTTCCTTGGCACGTGATACACTTTACACCTAATGGACAGTTGGCTTTTTTGTTGCATGCCACGCACTATGAAACAATTACAAAAACAAGAACAGCTACCGAGCTACTAGCTAAACGTGTGGGTAAATGCTTACCTACGCTGTTTGACGGTGTAACTGCGATGGCGGCGGGTGGAGATAGCTTTTTGGCAAAAACAAAACCCCAACAACAACAAAAACTACAGTTAACTGAACGCAATTGGACAGTTTGAAACAAAAACCAACGTTAAAGTGGTAACATTCAATCGTTTGCTTGACTGTCACCGACTACGTGACCTTTGACTCGGCCGCTGCGTAAGCTTAGCGCGCGCAAAATGTAGCTTTCATACAAAACTGTATATGCATGTATATATGTGAGCTTGAACTTTCACTAGCATTTCGTGCTCAGCTCATCAAAAACGCGCGGCACAAAGAGCTGTTAAGCTGCGAAAATTGCTAACTGTACCGTTAGCTGTAATAAAATGGAGGGAGCTTAGTAAAAAGAAACTAGCGTTGAATCTTATGCCTCCGATAATGATAGTCATATTTGTTGTTAGTATGTGGGAATGTACGGTACATATGTACGCATGACAGGCGACGACACAGATTTGTGTGGAAATTGACTAATGTACCGCGAAACTCTTTAAAGCTATGGAGAGTGGAAAGAGTGTAAGAAGAAACTAGAACAATAAAAACAGTGAGTACACTCTACAACTAATTTTTGGTATTCTTGGCAAATTATTGGTATAATAAATATTTGCTTCAAATCTTCAAGAACAAAGCTAAAATAGTTCTATGGAAAATTTTCTTTCAATAAAAGTGTACATATTTTCTGGGGACTAAAGCCCACCGTCAACGAAGTGATTGGACCTTATCACTGTGGCTTTAGACCTGGAAAATCGACAATGGACCAGATATTCACCATGCGCCAAATCTTGGAAAAGACCCGAGAGAGAAGAATCGATACTCACCATCTTTTCATCTATGTAAACTGACGTTGAGCAACACCAAAGGCTCCGTCAGGATCGGGAAGGACCTCTCCGAGCCGTTCGATACCAAACGAGGCTTCAGACAGGATGACTCACTATCGTGCGACTTCTTCAATTTATTACTGGAAAAAATAATACGAGCTGCAGAGCTAAATAGAGAAGTTCAATCTTCTACAAGAGTGTATAGATCCTGGCGTATGCCGATGATATTGATATCATCGGAAGCAACAACCGCGCCGTTTGTTCTGCTTTTTCCAGACTAGATAAAGAAGCGAAGCGTATGGGGCTGGTGGTGAATGAGGACAAGACGAAATATCTCCTCTCATCAAACAAACAGTCAGCGCACTCGCGTCTTGGGTCCCACGTCACTGTTGACAGTCATACCTTTGAAGTAGTAGATAGTTTCGTCTACTTGGGAACCAGCGTTAACAACACCAACAATGTCAGCCTTGAAATCCAAGGCAGAATCACTCTTGCCAACAGGTGTTACTTTGGACTGAGTAGGCAATTGAACAGTAAAGTCCTCTCTCGACGAACAAAAATCAAACTCTACAAGTCGCTCATTATTCCCGTCCTGATGTATGGCGCCGAAGCGTGGACGATGACAACATCCGATGAGACGACTTTTGGGGTTTTCGAGAGAAAGATTTTGCGTAAGATTTATGGCATAAGATTTATACGACGACATTGACATAGTTCAGCGAATAAAAAGACAGCGGCTAAGCTGGCTAGGTCATGTTGTCCGAATGGACGAAAACTCTCCAGCTCTGAAAGTGTTCGATGCAGTACCCGCTGGAGGAACCCGCGAAGATGACGATATATATATATATTTTCTGGGGTTAGGAATCAGGAATGCATATACTAGAAAATCAATACAAAATTTCAATCTGCTCTCAGTAATGAGATCTTTATCTCTATTCTATTCTAGCTTTAGGAAGGAAATTTAATGTATTCTATTCAGGCTTTGGGAAGGTCTACTATTCAAATTGGAAAAAGAAGATGGGAAATTGCATATTTATTTGATATTCCATCGATCTATGAATGAGCTTAGTTATAACATGAAGCGACATTATGACATGGCACGGTTCCGTCAAATATTTTGTATCCTCTGAGAGCTTAATTTGAAATGTATCTCATATAAGAGGTCTAAGGTAAGAGGCGGGGGTTGAAAGCTTTACTCGTAATTCCTGTACATATATAGTAGAATACATTGGTCTGTCTTCTAGAACTCAATCAGCTAAAAGGGCCGAAAGTCGTAATAAAGGAAATATAGTCCAATATTTGAGTTTAGATAAGTAGGCGGATTTATGCATATGCTGGAAGAACTCACTTGGACAGTTTTGAGCGCCCTCCTTTGTAATACCAAAAACTGTTAATGAATCAGAAAGACCCTTATGAAATCTGTTACAAAGTTCTTGAGTCGGCTAATGCCAATTCTAGCCGATTTGCTTCGTTCCTCGAAGGTGAGCCTACCAAGGTATCTCAACCTCAGTCTGACAAAAGCTGTACATTGGAGGAGGAAATGTTCAAAGGTTTCCACCTCGCCTTCCTCCAAGCAACAAGTTTTGGCAACTTCATCTGCCAGTCTCACTGTATGTTTTCCTATCGGATAATGTCCAGTAAGCACAACCATGATCACGTGGAGATGGACCTTGCTGAGATAAATCAGTTCGAAAAATCTTTTATGCTCCACTGAGGGCCAACTCGCTTTCATTCCGGAGGCAATGTTGCTCCAGCGAAAAGCTTTTTCGATTCGCCAGTCATTTAATGGGAGAACCAAGTGCATAGGGACCTGATGTACTGTGCCTGAACTAGGGATGTACAACTGGCACGTCTACGCAAAGAATAGTGACAACTGGCGAAGATTTGTGTTTTCGGACCAGCCCGACGCACGGTTGCAGTACAAAATAAGAAGAATAAGCATTGTGTAATGAAGTACAAGGTATCGAGATAAGTTGATGAGATCATAAAATTGATAATCATCATCCTACTTTTTAACAGCTGAAGCACCATAATACTTCAAAACTGCCGAAATATCAGATTTTTAGTGGTTTCCGAATGAAAATATTTCTAGTGAGAATATTGTTACTTAAACTCATACTGAAGAATTGTGTTTACTTTATTGGAAAATTATGCCAAATATGTTTCGATTGTGTAACATGGTGTAATTTATCACATTTTAAGTATTGAATATATTTGTATATCTTCAGTTCACATGCAAGTGGAACGCGTAACGCGCCCACAAAAGATTAAAGAGCTTCGAAGATTTACTTAAAAATAGCGGCTGCGTCGTTAGTGGCGGCAGAGTGGAGTAAATTATTGCCGCGCACCGCGAGCATGCGGCCACAGTCAGTGCCACAGCAGCCTCTACGGCTATGCATCATTTCGTGAACGCATTTTCAACACATACAACACACACACACACAACTATGCGGTACAACAATGCGGCGACAAAGCTTAGTAATATGCTTACAATATTCATATATCACATATGAGCCATTTAGGACGCAGCACATAATAAAGTGAGCGCCTCAACATACGCTGGGTGGAGCGGCAGCTCAGGCAGCAACTACAACTCTCTGACGTTGGCAGGCGACCGCCAAGCAGTGTCCTACTCACTGCCACTGCCGCGGCGGTTGTTGGTGGGGTGCGGCAAGCAATTATTTTTATTTACTGCCAGCCGCTATGTGGCGCCATTGAAATGATTGCCCCAATACGGAGTTAATTTTTCAGCTGCTTAACGAGCGGAAGTATCCATTTCGTGTGTCTGATTTAAATATGTGCCGCGTCGTCGTTTTGGTGTCGTGTCTTCTTGTTGCCACCACATGTCGTCGTCTACATTGTCTATGCTTTGTTGTTGTAGTATATTATATGTGTTATTGTTGTTGTTGTCAATATATTTGCCTATTACAACAAAGGCAATGTGGCTTAAATGTGTGCATGACACATATGAGTATGTGTGAGCGTCTGCGCCACTTTGCACGCACATTAAAAGCCATGTTAACTGGCGGCAGCAAGTGTTCGCACACTTGTCATTGGGCGGCAAGCAGTGTGGAAGGGCAGCCGGCAGCTTTCGCCAGCGTTGCTTTTGGACTGTCATAAATGTGAGCGCGTGTGCGTGCGCTTGGCAGGCAATAAATAGCTTTATGTAGCGTAGCTTTTTAGATAGTAGAGAAAGAAGCAGCAAATAACAAAAAAGCAAAAAAAAACCAACAACAATAAAAGCAAAAAGAAATTAATGTTGCAAAAAATGGCAAAAAAAATTATAAATGGGAGCAAAGCATAGGCGGAAGGGCGTTGGCCGCTTTTGTTATCATTGTTGTTGTTGTTGTTAGTGACAATTGTAGCGTTGAGCGCACTAAAGCCAGTTGCATGAAATGCTATAGTTTATTGGAGTTTGTTGCAACATTTGCATTCCACACTCATTACTCGGCAGCTTAAAGACTTCACATATTTAACTCTCACTGTCTCATTTGTTCTTTAGTTTATTTGTCTGTTGTTTTTGTAAATAATTGACAATTTCCGGGATTTCTATTTATAAGCATTTGTTAAACGTTTTATTGCCGGCTATTAAGCCTAAGCTCTAAAGTGTTTAAGAGTTATCCATTTCACTTGTTCGTTTTCTTTAAGTTTTCCGCTAGAGGGCGCTTCTGACAATTTTCTCTAAAGGAACAGTTATTATATATGAAATATGTAATAGTAGATTCGACCGGATGAATATGATATATGATAAAGAGAGTTTAATTGGTTAGAAGAATGCTACTAAGGAGTGCTAAGGAATAATATGGAGTGAAATTCAGACCTGAAGATTCGACTCAACTCAGTCATTGGAGCGAATACTTGGAGTGCCCATATGATTCCCTCGGGAGATTCTATAACCTCAGCAAGCGACAGCACATTTCAATATTAAATCTCGGTGATTGTCTCTTGTCTTCGCCAAATTTCTTTCCAATAATTTTCTTTTGAAGTCTGAAGTCTGAAGATAGGAAAAAGATCGCTTAGACTTAGATTGGGAAAGTAGTGTAGAAATTCGAAGTCTTGTTCGTAGAATTAAGCCATTGTTTTCATTGTTTTAATAAATGGTGCTTCAAATGGCTTTTTTGATTTTATTTTTCAAACACTTCAAAAAAACTATACTCTTCTCAAGATAGTCGATTACATTTATTCTAAGAATACCAAAATACAGACCCCATAATTATAACAGCTGTTACGTATTTTTATACTCTAGATTATATTCATTGCATGAGGTTCACTCGGATGACATTCGATTGGCCTCCGAAGTGATTTCTTAGTAGCCCAGTGTGTTTCACCCATTTCCACATGTCGATGCGAAAGCTCGGGTTTATTACCATTTAAGTACATAAAACCCGGTCCAGATTCATCAATATTTATATTTCAAGACTGAAGAACAAGTGGCAGAGAAACAAGAGGTATAGAGCTCCCCAAAAAACCATAAACATTCATATATCAGCAGATTTCAGATCCAAGTGTCTATAGCCTTAAACTTTCAATTACTTTGTTTTACAATTTTCGGAGAGTCTACTATTCCTCTCATAACGAATTTATTTTTCTATATCCACATTTATTATTACGTTAAGAATATGAGGCGTAAATAGGAATAGAAACGTAAAATTATTATATTATCACTCTCACTGATGCTCGAGTTGTAAAGTTCAATTAGGCGACAAGTGGCAGCGGTAGTGGAAGTTGTCATAAATGCCCCATATACTCGTATGAGTACAATATGATTATTTGAATGCCACCGCATAAAATAAAATAACCATAAGTAGTAAAGTGAAGTGAGGCACAACAACGAAATATGAAAGCGGAGCAATATAAAAGGCTGTAATAAAATTCTAAAATAATATTTATGAAATAGCCTAAGTTTTTGTTTAAAATATATTTTTTGTATTCTTGTAATTTGTTAAAAATATTCAAAAATTCAAAATATCCAGCCTTACACAATATGAAATTTTGTTATTGACCTTCCCCATTATTATTCCAATGCACTAATTAAGTGTGCTCCCTCAAATATCTCAAACCTCTAAGGTCAACTGTGTTAAGTAATTTCGAGTGGTAAGTGATTTCAGATAATTATTACAGTTTCGGCACTCGAGAAATATGTTTAACTACAACAACTACAACTACATATACTCCCACACCCACACCCATTAAAAATCAATAATATTCAATGATGCTCGACTGGCGACTCCGCAGTTACGACGAGGACGGTGACACTTCAGAATGCATTTTAATTGCGTGCCGCATGTTAATGGCGTTGCAGGGCCCAGCACTGCTGCTGCTGCTGCTGCTGACACTGACACGACACGACTGCCATTAGCATTTGCGTTCGAGCACTTCCGTCAACGTGCATCGACACCGTTGTCGATGTCCATTGAACTGTCAGAGTGAGTATGGGTCGGTTGGTCGGTCGGTGGCATCGAATGACACTCGAAAACTAATGCAATTGTTTTTGGATTTGCACTGTACATGTAATCAAGATGGCTGGCATGGTTGGGGTCGGAGGTCAGATTAGGAATATTGAAATAAGAATTTTTGAAAGAAGTGGTTTTTCTTGAATTTTTGATCTAATTGAAGACGAGTTTAAGAGTTTATATAAGTAAATCAGAACTTTTTAATAATTAAATTGGATATGTATATGTATATTTAAGGAAGAAGGATAATAATGTATAATCGTTACTCATAAATCGAATTGAATCCATAATATTTGCAGTTGGATCTAACCTTTAAAATGTTTAAATTGAGATTTGGCGTTCTGGTGATTGGTAAAAAGATTTAAACATGGATATACCATCTCGTTAAGGAGTCTAATGGACAGCCGGCCCAATGATGAGTTAAATCTAAAGACGCAAGAGACTGATAGAATCGAATGAAGTAATTTTTAATGACTTTCTCGGAAAGGAAAAGATTCTATCCATCTATAGGGATTACTTTAGCCATTATTGAGAAGCTTGAAGGACAAAAGCGCCTTATTGGAAGAAGAAGAACGACTCGGAAGACAGTGTTATTTCGAAAAGACACAGCGACGTAAAAAAATAAATGAATACTATCAAATTTAATGAATTTAGATTGAAATTATATTCCCGAAACTTGTTTCCGGAACTGGACTTTTTGCTTCCTTCCCCTGGTTACAGAATACTCACCGGAAAAAAATATATACGAGAATTGTGGCCTATTTTAAAGGACTTCTACACTAAAAATGATATTAAAAAATTGAAGATCACTTTAATGCTGTATCGCTCACGATAGAGTTGCATTCGGAGATCACCACACACCGATTTGATAGTGGATTTTATGAGAACGCTTTGAGTTAGACAGATACCTAGATAATTTAAAGGAAGCCTAGATAATTTTTAAATCTTTAATATCAAATAAAATTATTAAATTAAAAGCTTCTCAACTATACACTCCGTCAACTAACTAATTTAAGTTCTTCAGTTAATAGACCGCAGCAGCTTAAATTGGCGGTGTTGCCAACCTGGCGAGAAACATGTATTTATGCATACCCATATACATACCCATAGTGTGTGAGTAATATGTTTTTTTTAATTGCAATTCGAAAATGGAGTTTAATGTCATTTGAATTTCAAGTGGCGCAACTTAACATTCGCAATTAAAACCGGATGGCTGCATAAAAATATGAAAATTAAAAAAGCCAACACACATACATACTCAAACAAACAGTAAATACCTGCAACGGTAAGCGGCATAGAAAGTGAAGGAATAATTTAAAAGCCAAGACACACACACAGAGAGACATATGCGAGTGTGCTTGCAAGCGGTTGTGCTATCAACAAAGTGAAGAGCGCACACATTATATTATCAACGTACATAAAGTGAATGTAAGCCAAACCATAATTTGGCCTATTAACCTGTAAATGAATGAAGAGGATGTCGCACACGAAGGCCTATAAATGCCGACAAACAAACATATGAACATACACAAAGCTACATATGAGAACTCATAATGTTATAGATATATATATATATACTCGCATATATACACCTGTGAAGTTATATTCTGTTTATAAGCAGTTGTGTGTGTCCTGCGAACGAAACGGAAAACGGATATGCGAGCCGAAGCGCCGTCAGCTGGACATTCGCAGGTCGCAATGTCAACAATGAAGACCGTAGCTCTTTTCTCTTAACTCGCTGTCATCACTTGCTCTCACTCTCTCTTTCTCACTGGCTCTCTTAACTAGTTAAACACTCGTTCCTTTGTTGTTCGCTCGTTGTCGTTGAAGTAGTTGGAAATGAAACACATCTCCAATTGAAATCCAAAGCAACGCTTATAGTCGAGCGCCGTTTGCTTTGCTTTGCGTGGGACCCACTGATCGCTATGCATTCCTTGCGTTGAAGTGAGCATTTTTGCGCTTCGTTTATTAAATTAATGAATTTGTGTGTTTTAATTAAAAGTGAATGTGTGCGTAAGTGGCATTAGCATACAAGTGCCAACATGTCGACCGGCACTTTGAAATGCGGGCATGCACTTTTTTCAAATACTATTTCGAATATAGTTTTTAATTGCATTGGCCGATGCGTTTGTCGGATATAACCTACAATAAATTAAAGCGAGTTTTAATGGGTAAAATTTTGAGTTTGACGAATAATTTTCAGAATTAAAATTAAATTATATGGATTGTAAACCGTTTTAAGGAAACGACGACATCCAAGAACTAGGTGTTTTCAAGAGGCTTGCCACATGTTGAGAATGTAAAAATTTATCAAAAATAATGGGATAAACTTTTAGTTTACGATTATTTTATGGAATGCAGTTCATTGCATTAAATATAAAAAGAAAAGTTATTTAAGGTCTAAAAGTCTCAATTGTAAACTATACATAATGTTTTTTCCTCTCCTAATCGAAATCAGTCAGATTTTGTCACGTCCAGATAAGTTTTACTTCAATAATTGTACTTATATAATTTCTGTCGATTTATCGATAATAAAAAAAATTATTGCCAACTCTGATTTTAACATTGCATAGGATAGTTCTTAAAAAAATGTTTCTTGAGGAATGTATTTGATATTTGCACTCAGGTTAAGTTAGGTTATAGGCCAGATCTCTGTGACAAGACACAAGAAAACAATGCGGTGAGCTGAACCTTGCAAATAGCTCATTAGATCTCCTGTTATTCATCCTAGATCAGAATAATCCCGCCGTCCTACATGCATTGGTAGTTCGGCAACACCGAACTTGCTCGTTCGAAGACCACTGATCCAGTTCCAGCAGAATGAAGGAGGATAGTGAGACAGACAGTTCGTTCCCAATCTGATGAAATTGTAGGGTGCTCTTGGTGCCTACAATCTGTTATTGTGTCTGCTGATCCCAGCGATTCCGCTGTGGCCTGGAACACAATCGTGTCTGATAATAAAGTAGCAAGTAGTAAAGAACAGTCAGAGTTGCTTGAAGTATATATTCTTTTCATTAGTCTGCCCAAGGAAAGAACTGTTATCTTAACTCTAACCCTAAAGAATCAGAATGTGATAAAATTTTCGATTTTCTTTGACCATATTAACGCTTAAAGTAGATTAAAACCCATATGGTATATAGACCATAGATGCATATATCAAAGAGAGTACTCTCCAGTCTTTTACAATTACTAAATTATTTAAGAAAGCGATTTATAGCTTCTAAAATGTATTCTTAATCAAAAAAATATATATATCTTATAATATCAAGTGACACATAGTCCCACTTTTATTCGCTCGGCTACACTTTCTCACCTTGCGATTAAACCCACACTCCCCTTCAGGATCCCCCACATTATTGTGATTATTATGAAGTCTAATTTCTTTTTATGTGCACACGCTCGCGCATCATCAACATAATTGCTTGCCACACATGCGTCAACACTTTCACTAATTTGACGCAGTTGCATGCAACATTGCTGTTTTATGCCGCATAACTTTGTTGAATGTTGGCGAGATTGTCTTCTACTTATTCTTTGGCGCTTTGTTGTCACACACTTATATATTGCGCTTCTTTGTTGCTTTATTTATGATAAGTTGTTGTTGTTGTTGCACAATAACTACAAGTGCATTATATTATTATATTATCTAAGTGTGTATGCATGTGTGTGTGTGTATTGTTGTACGCTTCACTACTCATTTACGTATTTGCCGCGCAATGCAATTATGTGTCGCAATGTCTTGATTGCAACACGTGCAACACGACTAATTTCCACGCTCCACACTTAGTATTGTTCAACGATTTATTTGTATTTGTTTTTGTATTTATATAGTTTGAATATGTGGCAACCATACAAAGATTTTTGGTTGTGTGTGTGTGTGCGGCTGCTGTTCCTTTGTGTTTCATGAAATTAAAAAAATTGCTATCTGTATTTTAAGTGTGAATGCACAAGTGGTATGCGCGTGACACAATAACAATGTTGCACATTGTCTCAGACAATTGTGAAAATAAAAATAATAATCAGGTATTTTTTGTGTAGAGCTAAGTTTGTATGGAAGCGTCTATACTGTCTCAACAAAGTGGGATTAAAAGATTTTAAAGATTTTTCCAAATTAAAGGAGATCTAATCAGTTTGGTTTTGGAGAGTGTGAGTCTCTCAGCAAGGCATGATCTAACTCAAGATTCCTCATCTCCTCTTTAGAACCGACACCAATAACAGAGCTCACTAAAGTTATGGAATACAATAGAATTACCACTAAGTGTTATAGATAGTCCGAATATAAAAGAATGCATTGATTTGAGAACTCGGTGTTGATCAAAAAGTTGCCGTTATTTTTAAGCAAAACTTAGGAAAATCTGCCAATTTATTTTGGAAGTTTATTCTGAAGCAACCACAACAAAAAATCTTCTCTTATAAAATTAGACCGACGAAGCTGGAGATATTTTTTCAGTGAGAGAGAGAAAGAGCTACTAAAAAAGAGTATAAACTTTGATCTGTTGACCGGTCTCAATATAATTTACTACTGATAGTTTGCAATTTGAATACGTTTATATTATCTAATTCAGATTCGGATTTATCTGCCCAAAATGGACGTAAGACAATTAGAAAACCGTCCTTTTTGTCACTTTTCGAAAAAAAATCAAATTGCCTTGTCTTAAAGTATTATAAGATCTGCAAATACCATATCTGTATGAAGCTTTTTCTTAAATTTCCTCCGAGATGTTGCCTTCGTCAGTGAGGTAAGTATCGACTCTGTAGAGAGGTAATTATGGCCCCAGCTCGGATCATTATCGAAAGCGTCAAGCTATTTCATTAGTAAGATCGTTTCATAGATTTTAAAGTTTCAGATCAGCTGGTGTTCCTTTGTCCTCTTGTGCTCTAATGCTTGATCACTAGATCTCTCGCGCGCTTGGTAAACAATGGCTAAAAACCAGAAGATGCTCGGTTGTGAGAATCTATTGGCCCAGAGTAGAACGGAAGAGGTCAGCTCAACTATTAACTCTTAAAATCGCTATATTGGGCACTGCGGTATAGGCATACATTCGATGAGGTTAGAAATCTTGTTGCACATAAACTGCCAAAGTTGTATGGAGGAAGGCGAGGTGGATACATGAAGTCATTTTCTCCTCCACTTTCCAGCGTTCGCATGACTGAGGTTGAAACATCTCGATAGTTATGCTTTTGACAAACCAAGCGAACTTTCCGGAATAAACTTTAGCCGCCTCATAAATTTTGTGATAGGTTCAAATCGCTTTGGCCATACATAAGGAATTTCTTTGTCAGAAGTTTTTTGGCATCACAAAGAAGTGGCGACTTTAGCTGTCCCAGTGGGATCTATCGCGACAGCCTCCAACCTAAACTAACCTAATCCAGAGTTTCTATAATTGTTGATATGGATGTAGAGCTACTAAGTGTGCTGAGACGATGGTCCGTAGAGGACTTTTTCAAGTGAAATTTAACAAGAGTATCGAAATTCGTGGGCTTCAAAGACTTATATTTTCCATTCAGATACAGCAGTTGTCTAAAGGGGTGTGAAGTAGCCTGAATGGTACCCCCTAACCTAACCTATCTTTAAATGTGTATATATTTTTTATGTACTGTATGTATGTATGACTCGACTCGAGAGTATGTTTGCCTACAATTGCATTAGTGAAAATGAAATACAATTTCTCTGCAAGTTTTCTGCTGCTCACACCATTCATAATACATACCCATACTTATAGATATGTTTGTGTGTGTGCATTTTTCCATTTCTTTTTTGCACCTCTTCTATGTTACGGCATTCATTATCCATTTCATTGTTTGCATTTTTCTCACACGTAAACAACAATTAAAAGTTTTTCCAACGGACAATTGCTTGGCCACAGACACACATATACACATGCACGCACAATCCACACTACTACTTGCAACTCGCTCATTTACCGTTAACGCTGCCACCACCGCCCGCGCGTGTGCGCCAATCCGCAATTATCGCTTGGCAAATCTACTTCCTTTTAATATCTTCGCCAAATGCGTAGAGTGTAAACAAGAAAATAAGTAACAAAGCAAAAACACAACAATAACAACAACATGCATCAACAACATACACAACGGCTGTGGCAACAGAAATAATAAGTAGCAAATCTAGCTTCATCAACGAAAACAAATACAGCATCGTCGGTTGGTTTGCACAACAACGAGTTTAGTGTACCGTTAGATATAACAGCAGCGGTAGTGGAAGTATCAACACTAACAACAACAATAACAACAGCATTTGCTGCAATGAGTAATGGCAAAAGCAAATCAAAGAATTTTCGTAATTTACTCTCATCTCATCGTTTGTGTTTGCCTCAATACAATAGTAGCAACAACAACAACAATAGAAAATATAACAACAGCAACTTCAAATGTTTCTCACACAGCTTCGCGTCTAACAACAGCAAACATTGCTACGCCGCATTCCGTTGCTCTTTCCTATTCCGTTCCGTTGCCATTTCGTTACGCTGTGTGTTGTTACGTCTTGTGCGTGAATTGGCCACTTTTATTGTTATTGTGCCATGCAATTGTGAAAATCATCTCTTCATCTGCTGTTAGCAGACAAAAGTGTCTTCTTTTCCGTTCCATTCGCGACAATTTGGTTGGAAGCGTCGATAGCTTTGCTTATTTCGTTGTATTGCTTGTGGCCTATTGTGACGCGTTGTAGTGAGTAAGGTCTTGGCATTCGCATTTCAGAGTTGCCAAGAAGTTATAATTTGAATAAGGTTGGAGGATTATTTTTTAAATAATTATTATTAAATATGGGATATAGTTACAAAAGAATTCAAAATATGGAAAAAATCTCCTTCGAAAATCGGAGAATGCAATTTTTTTTCTTATGGCTTAATCTTTCGAAAGAAAAAAATCGTTTTGTCCAATACCCAGTCGAGTGTTGTACACATATTCCTTATTAGTTTGTTATTGGTATTGAAGACCTAAGTAATGTCAGTGGAATTTTCTTTTTCTTCTTTGGCACTACAGCCATGGTTCGGTCTGGGACGGGAACACAAAACTTCCCTTGTTACCCCTATCCTTCTCAAAGTTACGACAGTTCTATATACAAACTGTAAACAGGTTCTTATATACCTATTCCTTCCATTGGCTGCGTGGGCGCACTTGCTTTAGTTGCCCACCCATTGGTCTCGAATCGAAGGAGATTTTCACTATAGTTTTCCATGGCCTAACCAGCCCATTTGTTGAATCTTTATGCGGCGAACTACAGCCATGTCAGAGCTATGGTTCCATCTTCTTCGGTACTCAACGCTTACTAGCGTCTGCAAAGATCTTGCGGAAAACACTACTCTCTAATATTCCAATTGATTTCTCATTTCAGTTTGTTCTTAGCAAAATTCGAAAAAAGAGTTTGACTTTCCGAAAAAATATGCACTATTTGTTGAGTTTGAACAGTTTCTTACTAATCTCCAAATATTTTTATGATTATCATATCATTAAAATGTAGATTTACTTTGCATTCACAATTTCCGTTTATGTGATGAGACGCATTTTCAGACAGAATTACGAATATATGCGGCAGTATTTATTACTTTTCTCGGACTGAAAATTATTACCCAACCTACATAACTATTATATCGCATAATAAATCAAGCATTGACTCAAAAATGCGCTTCGATTTTAGACATTGTTTTTCGGAGAGTTATTTCTTGACGAAAACCCCTTTTTTTTCAAATAAAAGTTGTTAGTATTTGAACCGACAACCCTTTTAAGAGAGATAACTCCGCACTGTTGTAGTCATGATCTAGTAATAAAACCGATTTCAAAAATCTGAAACCGAATAATTAACTTTTCACGCCTATTGGAACTATGGGAACAACTTTAAAATATTTTATATCTGGGAAATAGTGAGTTTCACTAATTTATTCTATTTCTAGATATTGTATGTTTAATCTTCAATTTGATATGTGAAACCTGTCAAGAGATTTAATTTTTGCCATCAATTAAAAAAATTGCATCTCCTTCTTTTGATTTGAAATTAAATCACTCAACTATTCTCAATCAAAGTAAGGAACGTCAGTAATGTACACGTGAAAAAAATAATTTGTGAATAAAAAAATATTAATATTTAATACTAAAATTATTTTTGTTAAATTCAATAAACAAAATTACCTAATTTTACTTTAAAATCCCTCAAATTCATTTAAGTACTTGCCATTAAATTTCAATAAATTGATCCCAACACTGATTCACACCTTTTTTATTGCACAGCACTGAGGTGTCATAAATGCGTTGTCACTGAAAATGGCGGCAAACTTGCTGCGTATTTCGACACTTAATGCACTTCAAATCGGAATAAACATGGATTTATTGCCAGACCATAGCAATTTTACTATAAACAACTATAACACTTTAGTGCTGACACTAAGTTCACACATTTTTATTAAATTTATTATTTTTAGTGACATCAAAGCAATTGTGATTAATAAATTTAATAAACGACACATTTAATATATGCACTGATTCGAAATATAAATTCAAAATTACTGTTCCATTATCACTTTGTACCAGCTACGCTACAGTGAGAGCGGGCGAAAACAAGATGCGCTCGTGTTGCCTGCAACGCCAAACGGTAAACGGAAATATGTGTCAAAGAGAAGTTGCACGCTCACGTAGTGCCAACATCCGCTCAACGCGCGGTATGTGCAGCTTGCTGGCTTGAACCGAGTGCCAGCATCCGGCGCTCACACGATTGGCAAACGAACGCAGGCGACGAGTGTGCTTCGTTGTCACTACTGCTGCTGCCACTATTTGCTTTGATTTCGTTACCTGCCTGTTCCACCAATTGCTCAGCGCTCTTCCTCAACACACGAACTGGCACGCGGCGGAGCTGTGAAACATCGTGAGCGCGCGACGACGTCATCAGCAACTTCCGTCACAGCATCGCTATGCTGTTTGTTGCCAAATTGCGTACGCTGTGATGCTTGCTGCTGTCGTGTTGACTCCAAATCAAACGAAGCGCATAGCTCGGGTGTTGTCCATGCTGCTGCGGCGGCAACTAACGACGCCATTAGCGCTGTTTGCGTGCTGCGTAGCTGTGGCGTCTGTTGTTGGCGTCGCTGCTATTA
This sequence comes from Zeugodacus tau, assembly GCA_031772095.1. Taxonomy (NCBI): domain Eukaryota; kingdom Metazoa; phylum Arthropoda; class Insecta; order Diptera; family Tephritidae; genus Zeugodacus; species Zeugodacus tau. The sequence goes on from CM062649.1 coordinate 84,521,952, forward strand.
TTTGCTTTCACGAATTCGGCTGCTGCTGCTTCTGTGTCCCAATCGTCGCCCGATGTGCTGCTGCTGCTGTCAAAGTGAAACCGAAACACGCGTTACTGTTTCGGCTAACGGCTTGCCAGTCAGTCTCAAAGGAACTTTTGTGCGGTTCGGTTCGGTTTGATGTTTTGCACGTGCAAAATACATATTTCAAAACGTCGTGCGCTCGAGCTTTTCATAGTGATTTCGTTGTGCCGCTAGTGCTTGGCCCACATTACGTACATATACGCTGTGTACGCGTCCTCATTACGTGCGTTTTAATATCCGTAGTGTGACATAAAAGATTTTCAATAATATTAACGTGTATATTGTGCAATATTTTGACAAAAATTAAACTGTGGCAACGCGTGTGTGTTGACAAGTGCATTTTAAAGAGTGTGCATCTAACAAGCGATAGCCATATTCGTTTTTGGCTGGTACTAAGTGTTTATTGTGGCAATTAGTTGTAGCTACTCTTGTTTAGTCAGCAGCGCATGTGCAATTGCAGCGCTAATTGTTTAACATACAATAAATCTCAAGCGCTTACTTTTCTAAAGAAAATTTCGCACGCGTCAATTTCGTGTGGCATGCTGCTGGTTTAAGCAGCGCGCGCTGTAAGTGAAATTTGTTACGTCGTAATTTATATTGACATCACAGTCGGCGCTAACTATAGCGCTTTTAGTGCGTTGACTTTCAGAAACGCGCTTGTTCTTCTTGTGCTTCAAAGGCATCGCGCTACATTAGTGTGCGTTGGCCGCGCGCGCTCGCGTTTTGCACGTTTCCTACAGTCCGCGCGTGTCTTGTAAATTTACATAAATAATCTAAGTGATTTTCAATCCTAATTTCCATAACAATTTCTCATGCAACTACAAGTCAGCGCGTAATATACTATAGTGTCACATAATTCTCAGCAAATAGCGCGCATACAAATATACACGTATACTGTGTGTGGCGCGTAGTGACAGCGGCAGCTCGTAAAATGTTTGATATACTCGCTGTGCGACACCTGACTGGCATACCAACACGTACTAACTAAAGACGCACTGTGCGCTCCCATTGCGTCCACTATATACACTTGCTTACGACAAGCGCATGCAACGTGCTGCTGCTGAAGGACACTCAAGCTGTGCCGCATTGAGATAGCTGGCTAGCGCGCTTACTCTTACATCCACGCTGTGTGTGTGTGTGCGTTGTCGTAAAATATCACCGTTGAACGTGCGCGGATTAGAAAGCCACCAGCGAGTGTTGTGGGCAAGTTCCGGTCGCAACGCGACGCTGTCTATGTAAATAGCGCGTTGCTTGTGCGCCACAGACGCTCCGTCGCTTTCCGGGTAAGACTCTTATTTTATGTAGCTTGTTTGTTTATTTATTGAAGTGTGTGCGTGCGTGTGCATTCAGCGCACCTCTTTACGAGGGGCTTACCTTAGCAGCTATCTCTGGTCCCTCTGTTATTGGGGCCGTGCTGCGTGTGGCAAGCGTACATTTTAATTTTCTTTCAATGTTATGCCATTTGTTGTTGCTCCTCTTCCATGCGCATAAACATAAACAATCGTTGGTGTTATGTTTTGTTGTTGTTGCTGCTGCCCTTTTTCTGCACTTCCTTGCCGGGTTGAGCGTAAAATAATTTACAGCGTCAGCTGGTTTGCTCGCACTTATTTTTTGAACAAATATATTTTTTCTGGGGGGAATTTTATTGCGTACGCTTTGCTGCTTGGCTCACAGACAGACACACAGACATACAAATATAGATAAACAAGCAGCAGCTCGCTCTGTGTTGGGAGTCAACGCAATTTCGTTGCCTAAATAAAATATTTTGCTAAAGGTAATTGGTGGCACGCAATTCGCACTCGTCGCTGCCTGTGTGTATGCGTGGGTGGAAGAAGCTTTACTTTGCCGATTTATGATGCGTTGAAATGTTTGTTGGTATCTGAGATGCTAGTATTGTTGCTTAGAGCTTTGTGTGTGTTCATGCCACCAATATGTAGGGAATTTGTAGCCGAGTGACGTGTGATAAGCGCTAACGGCGCGCTGCTTGCCATGCAAATTCGTTGCGCCGCTATGCATGCCGTGCATAATTGTGGCAGACCCTCGTGTGTGATGGTGGTTTGTGTGTCGAGTCATTGGCGTTCGGCAGTTAGCTGCTAAATTGGCGGCCGATAAACTTTCGGTGTAATTATTTTTAATTATTCAGCTGAAGTTACGTGCAAAGCGCGCGTTTTATGGCTTTCAGGAAATAGATTTAGATGATTGTGTGCTTTTGGTGTTGCAGAGTAGAGTGTGATAACTGAATTAATGATAGCCGTTATAGATAAATATAATAAAAGTCTTAACGCTTTGTAATAACTTGAGTGGAATTTACTTTGTATTATTTGAAAGGTACTGATAAGGAAAATGTTATATCATATTTCACGTTTCATTAAAAAATAAAAAAATAAAAATAAAACTATAATATAAAACAAAGTCAACAGTCGAATTTGTTCGACGAGTTTTTTCTGTTCTACAAAATTTTTGTCATGGTTTTTGTTCGAGAAAATAGAAGTAAAATAAATATTTCTTTAATTGAAATCTTGTGAATTTTATATACTTACAAGCGGACACAATAAACCTTTTCCAGCATGATATTTCAAGCGATTAGGATATTAACCAAATAATGTTTTTTAACAAACTGGAATTAATATATACATAATTGGTTTGAAGAACCGACTGTAGCGACATTAAATATCTAACATATATTATTAAAATATTTTATATACCATTACGCAGTTTCTATACAATAACAATGGCGTCATTTAATTTCGGCTAATATAGAATACCAAAAAAAATTATAAATTTAATATTAATTAAATGTACTATTTAAATTGGACAGAATGGTGACCACAAATCATTCTCGAATCCACCCGAGGACAAAAAAAAATTTATGAATCGGTCAAGCCCTTTAGGAGGAGTTCAGTAACATATACACGTGTATTTTAAATATTTATATGTTTTGAAGAATAATGTATTTGTATATGAATATGATATAATAAAAGACATCTTAAAAGTTATATACACAAATCAAATAGGGAGATTCTCTTATTTAATATTTTCTAAAAAATAGGGTTTCTATGAGTTAATAAAAGCACATTGCTTTAGATAATTTCCTTAATTTTAGACCTTATCTATCTCTGGATAGTCTCTATTTTAGTTATGGGAATGAAAAATATACAAATTTTGTGAAGAAAACCGGCAAAAAAGTGGTTTTGTTTCTATTTCGATTGCAGGTAGAATCTCTCTTGTGAGCCTTGTAGTATTACTGCGATAAGATTCTTATTCCAATAATTAACTTGAATGATATGCTCCTATAATACTTGCATTCTCGAAAAATATGTTTCGCCATAAATACAATTTTATCAGTATATACCATATATGTAAATAATCCTAGAGATCAAAGAGGACAATGTCCTTAGTTATATTACTGGTCTTTCAAAAGTAAGAACAACAAGTAAGGAAGGGCTAAGTTCGGGTGTAACCGAACATTTTATACTCTCGCAATTTATTTATTTAACTTTATTTATATTAATAATACACATAAAGTCCATTGAAAGTTGGAAACCATAATATTAGGTTAGAAGTACCGAGGCCCTCGTGTTCGATATATGGGGCCTTAAAAACCTATGGTCCGATTTCTGAAAAAATCTGAGTGTAGCTTCCATCTGCCATTTCTTATGTGAAATTTAGTATTTCTGACGTTTTTGGTTAGTGAGTTAACCCACTTTTAGTAATTTTCAACCTAACCTTTGTATGGGAGGGGGGCGTGGTTATTATCCGATTTCTGTCACTTTTGGACTGTATAAGGAAATGGCTAAAAAAACGACTGCAGAAAGTTTGGTTTATATAGCTCTATTGGTTTGCGAGATATGTACAAAAAACTTAGTAGGGGGCGGGGCCACGCCCACCTCCCCAAAAAAATTACATCCAAATATGCCCCTTCATAGTGCGATCCTTCATACCAAATTTTATTTCCATAGCTTTATTTATGGCTTAGTTATGGCACTTTATGTGTTTTAGGTTTTCGCCATTTTGTGGGCATGGCAGTGGTCCGATTTTGATCATCAACCTTCCTATGGTGCCAAGAAATAAGTGTGCCAAGTTTCATCAAGATATCTTAATTTCTACTCAAGTTACAGCTTGCACAGACGGATGGACAGACAGACATTCGGATTTGAACTCCACTCTTCACCCTGATCACTTTGGTATATATAACTCTATATCTAACTCGTTTAGTTTTGGGTGTTACAAACAACCGTTATGTGAACAAAACTATAATACTCTCTTTAGCAACATTTGTTGCGAGAGTATAAAAATGATTCAAATTAGTATTCTAATGGTCAAATAGTTTTGAAAATAAATCATATGGGTATAGCGACCATCTTGAGGATTTTTAAGTCGATTGTGATGAGATTTTCTGTCGACTTTCTATATAGGGGTCATCAATATAGAGCTCGATAAATAGTTTATTTGAAGAGTATTATCACAAAATCGGGGATTTCTATTTGAAATTAAGTGAGCAATATGCCTTAAAACATAAAAACGTGTAATAAGATTGACAAACGTTTAATTGGATTACTTCAGAATGCCTCTTCATAGTTAAAGGAGGAATATCTATATAGTACAGCTTCATATTGTACTGTCCTCATAGTTAAAGAGCACTTCAATCTTTCATATATAATTTTATTAATATTAAAATATTTTATTCATATTAAAGATATGTAGAGATTTATAATCATCCAAAATAATGTCCGGAAGAAATTTACAGCCTACATATATCAGAACTATTATATTGCTGATATTCCGAAAAATTAAATTTTTGAATTAAAAAGAAAAAAAATTAAAATAAAATTAAATATTAATAAAAATAATTTCAAAATAAATTTTAAGTCAAAAATAGCTGTATAATAATTTTTGAATGTAAAGTACTACTTAAATATTAAATATTAAAATGCAAATAAATAGAAATAAATTAAGTAAAACAGTAAGTGGCAAGCAGAAATAATAAATATTACGCAATTCTGCAACCAATAATAATAACAAATTGAATGCAATAAATAATGCGTTATGCAAGTTATTACTGCAAATAGTTTATTAACTGATTGCTGATTAAAAAATATGCAAAAATTACCGCTGACGGAAGTTGTGGAATTCGCCAATGAATTTTTAATCGTTACATCACTAAATTTAATGTTTTTATGAATTTAGCATACGTATATTAAACTAGAATTAAAATCAATATACATAGAGTTTTAGAGTTGTTATGCAACAGTAATAAGGCAAAAAAATGCATACAGCTTATGTTTTGGTTTTTATTGTACACATAAAACTGAGATTTAAATATTGCGACTGTTTTGTATTATATTTAATTAAATACAAATCTTGATTGCGCACAACTTTTTGATTGATTGAATAAATTTGATGTGGCGTTGTAAAATAATATAAATATATGTTTTTCATTATAAGGTGTTCTTTGTGTTGGTTTTTCTGCTTGTTGACATTACATCTCATAATTCAGCTTCGCGCCGAAATGTAGGCAAAATTTTTTCTATATAATATTTTAAAAAATATATTAAATTTATTATTATCTGCTATTGAAATATAAAATTCATTGTAGTGTGGAGGGAAAAAACTTATGCATATCAATATAATAATCTTGTATTGTTTTTGGCATACGCACTAATTGGAAACTTGGTAAAGATATTAAAACTATCGATTACGCTTTCATTGTTCTTATCGACTGTATAAGTTTTGTTGTAAAAAGTGTAATATAAATTGCAATAGTATTAAAATGAAATCAGTAGCGCTCTTGGATATACATATACGCTTGTAAATATTATTTAATTTAATATTTTTTGCTGAATTTTATAATCTCTTTGAAGTTCTTTTTGTTGAGTATAGCGCTTAAATCGAGATTTTAAGGTGATATTATTACACTTGTGCCTAAGTTTCATCATAAAAATAATAAATATTTCAATCGTTTGGTGCGGACTTATAGAAAGGTTTAATGCTTTACTTATTCACGCGACTGCCCTAGTCGTCTTGATGATCCAAAACACGATATGTTACAGTCTATAGTTCAAATCTTAAGCTACTGAAACATATTCAAATGCTGATTATAAAATCGCTTGACGGTATCGTTTTCTAAATGTTGAGAACCATATAAAATATATCTTCCTACATAGTTTGAGAATTAAAAATCTGACGTAAGTAAGGCATGTGTTATTTCTACTTTTACGAGTTTTCAAGACTAGGGTACTCGAGTGCATATTAAATTTAACATCACAATACAGACTTCAAATTGGAATTGATCCTGCCAGTCTTTAACCTAAAAAATAACACCAATCGTTTCACACGAAACTGAAGTTTGTTTTGCCATTCCTTATATTCTTCAATATATAAATTTTCTGGTAAATCCGAAAAACCAGCGTAGCTTGTAGTTTTATGGTGTAATTTTCAAGTTATTTATGAAAATATAATGATAAATTTTGCGTTACCATATGGTAATCGTAGGTTATTTCGGGTTAAGCAAGAGTAGGAATGCTAATAAGCTACAGATGACAGAAGGAGGATCGAAATATAAATTGTTTAAAACAAAAACAATACTATTTTGAAAGGATCTAAAATACAGTAGGTTCGAGATTGGGTCATTCCCTAAGTAATTTCGTTTTGGTTAGTGTTATTTTAACACGATTTTTTTATTGTGTAAAACATTTTATGAAACCATGTATATATTCTACATTTTGGTCCAATACTTTTTGCATTTTCGACGAATTGTGTCGACCAACTTATTATATCCACATAGGTTTCCAGAGACCTTTGAAGACCTTATCCTCGACGATTCCTCAAATTCCTGGGATGAAATTATGCAAGCTAATTTTAGCATTGGCGTTCGGTCAACAAATCTCCTCCGTACACATCACATAAATTTCGTTTTGTTTGCACGGCATTTTTACCCCTTTTGATAGCAAAACAGTAAAATATTCCGAAATTGGTGTCTTCCATTGGACACCAAAGAAATACTATTCCAAAAAATTGAACAAAATTTTTTAAAACAAAACCTTATCAGCTGTTCAAATATATAACAGTAACTCGGTTAAGTGTGCTTCTAAAATTCAATAAGATCTGCTGTTATCATCAAACGAAGTTACTTAATGAACAACTCAATATCTTAGATTCAATATACATACAATATTTCAGATCTTGATCAGAACTACAATAGTCGTAAAGACCTCCTAGAAATGTGGGTCAAGTAGATTGTACTCTAAACATATACTTTCTCGGTAGTACTTCACTTTTTAAGAAGAGAGAACGGCTTTTCGAGTACTCCCTGGAAATAGAAATTCCTTATTTAGTTCATTTTTCGATCAAAAAGTTTCGTAAAATTTTTACCATGTTCTAGGAAAATATATTTCCCTCATTCCTCTAATTCCCCAAGAACACTGGGATTATTGCAAAATTTTACCATGTACCAAATTTTTTTTATGTACCAATTCGGTCAGACTATGATATCACAAAGCAAAACTCAGAGTGTTTTTTTTTTCATCTACATTCAGTTTTCACGATTTCATGATTTTTACAATTAAATCGCTGTGGAATCAAAATCTCAAATCAAATCAACAACTTACATATAAATATAATTTTGCTATCACACTCAAAAGCAATAAATTAAAAAGCGAACTTCTAATTGCCTAACGCAGTACCACCATAATTAGTATATAGACATATAGTTGAATATTTGTTAGCCAAATTATTATATGAAAATTCCTAGAAAAGCAGCGTTTTAAACTCAATTAAGAATTCTTCGCTTACCAAGCGTTAAAAAGCAATACTGTATACCGCCAAGCCAAAACTTTGCAAAAATAATACCACTGACAGCGGACATTTTATGAGAAAAGTGTATTTGAAAAGTTTCGCGCGAACTTTAAGCAAAACAAAAACAAAAAAAGCGCAGACTTTTAAAAAGGAATAAAATTATAATGGCGCAAGAACAATACTTTCAAACTGTCGATAATTTGAGGTCGCCACTGTAAACAGCTCAATTTTCATGCGCAAATTGTGCAACCCAGTGTATTTCCTCTAATCACCCGGCGACGAAGTTTTCACCTCCCACTCTCTAACAAACAACAACTTTTCGCTTTGACAGCGTAAGCATTATCTTGCTTTCATTTTTTTCCTCATTTTGTGCGGGACTTTCATTCCCCTCTGTTCCATTCTCCCGACGCTTCATACTTTTCTAGTACTTTCTTTTATTGACACAAATTAGCTTTTTGTGCTGAGCAAAGTCCTGACGCATATTGCCATATCGCGGCAGCTGCTTTTGCTGCGCTGTTGTTATTGTTCTTGTAGCGCGCGCTCCTTTACATATGCACAAGTTCTCCCAGTTCTCCAGTGCGTCTAGAGATTATGCACTGCACTAAGAAGACGCGCATACTTATTTACCTTAAGTTTCGCTATTTGCTTGAGTGTGTGTGTGTGCGCGCCTGTGCGCATTTGCATGCTTCGGTATGCTTGGTATGCACTTGTGCGCTTGCCGCTTGCACCACCACCATCATCTCCTACTTCCATTAAGCTGAGCTGAGAGAGCAGGCGTGCGTTGTTTGGAGCGCATTGCTCTTAAACTTTTGACTTGCCACAACGCATTGGAATGCGGCAACGCATGCTAGGCAACAATAAAAGTAGCAACAACAATAAAAATACCACCAACAATAAAAATGAGAATAAGAAGAAGACGAACAACAACAACAATAGCGACAAATGTCCAAAAAAAGAAGTGGCAAACAACAATGGATATGGATTTAGTTGCACTCGCAGCAAAAATAAATTCCTTGCAACAAAAGTCGCATAAAACTGTTCTCCCGTGACGGCGCGCGGCAACAGTGAAACGTGGCTTTTAAGCAAATTTGAAAATTTCTGCTCTGCGAATATTCACTTATGCACATGCACATTGCTGCACACATGCAAGCTTGTGATATATAGATAAGTTTGCGCTTGCAGCCAGCCATGCATAAAGCTGCAATTTTGCTTTTGGATCGCAGCAATCCAATTCGGTAAGCATCGCGGCGACCTTTAACGGAACTTTTATTGTCATTCTGCAATTTCGTAGACTTATGTTACTAATACGCTTCTTTTGCTATTGTTGTTGTTGTAATTTGTGGCACATAGTGGGATTACAAAGTGCATCGATACTTGGCCAAGGCTTTGCTGCTCCCAAGTGCCGGTATTTCCATTACAAATATGTGCATATACAGTTATAAGTTTTGAAAATCATATTTTTAAGTGTCGGTATGTAATATGAAGGTTCTTAGTAATGGCCGATATTATTATATTATTTATGCCGTTGAAGGATTTACTGGATGGTTCCTTTCGTAGGAAGTATTTTTTTTTCGAAGGTTCTCCTAGTATCTCAATCTTCTCTTCTACATTGAGTACTTGAGTACTATAGGTATGAAGTGAAACTCTTTTCTACTTGTAAGTCGTTTTTTCTGCCATATCGAAACTTTTTTGCGCCATAACCTAGTTTGGGCTCACCGATCGGCATCGGGATTACTGGACTTTGATAGTAAAAAACCAAATTTCTTATACCTATTTTGATATAATGATACGCTTTTAACGAATTCAAATCCGATGAGATGTAATCGATTATTATCTTCACAACAACGGTCAGAAAACTTTTACAGGAAAAATAATCGATTACAGAGTAGTTCCTCGGCTACAGCACATAGACCATAAACAGTCTAAATTCATTTCTTATGAGCACAAACATCGTGTTGTTTTACATTAACCAAAATAGGTTATATTCTCCGAACTCAATGACCTTTAGGTTATCGGAGGGCTGTGAACTTAATCATATTGCATATCATATCAAAATCATATTGCCGATTATGTTGGAGAATATTAACGAATTGACAATATTGGAATCCTTGCTTGAGATCTGTATCAAAAAAGTATTTCTCCGAAAAAATTGAGGCTCTAGGGTCATGAATTTTGAACTCGGTGGTTATTCTTATGTTTTATGTTTTTTCGTTGAACGAAAAAATGCGGTCTCTTACACGAAGGCCTGGCCAAGAAAATGTTCTTGATCGATTTGACTTTGGGCATATATAAATAACTGTATAACAAAGCGTATATTCAAAAGCAGGAAGAGAACTATGTAACTACATAGTACCTTTTTTTTGGTATTTAATACATCTTAAACACTCATATAACCTCAATCTTTCGTACGGCGAAGGTTAACGAGATCGAGGTGGTGTTCCAAGACTTGAAATCCTATTATCTAGTGTTCGGCTGTTCTAAAAAAAGGACGTTGAAATAGTTGGTCGAAAATATAATAAGTTCTTATTGAGATCTGCGGATCTTTACTGGAGAGAATGAAAGTTTAAGAGCCGCACCATAAAAATACAATATAATCTGGAAGTGAAATCGTTAATATCTAGCAAAGATCTAGAGTTTGTCCAACACATCACAAATTCTACAAAACGAGGTTATCTAACCTCAATTACCGTAAGAGTTTACTTTATAGCATTCCCTAGAGTTATATTATTTCAAAACACAACAATACGTACTATCAATCAATGGCTTTCAAATGAAATTTCATAATAAAGACATCTCGTTCAATAGAGAAAATAACTGTTTGTGCAACATAACCTATAATTTCTGTATAAAAAAACATAAATAAAATAACTTCAATACATAATTCATTGAAATAATAATATTTATGTGAATAATTCGCACATAAAATCAAACAGCTTGCTTGAGGACATAAATCCTTAGAACAACATACAAACATACAAACAAACACTTATGTATGTGTACACATTTATTTGTAGAACGTATTTGCCTCAGCACAAATTGTTTGCTTTGCCTCGGTATGCTATTGTAGCACTCTGCTCGCTCTGCACCCGCTCCACCCATGAAATGAAAAAGGATACTTGAAATACCACACGCATTCTTACAACTGTACATGTATATGTATGTATTTGTGTTTAGGTATTAATTCCAACAATTACAATTATATTTATGTACATAGGAACATTCGTGTAATAATATGTGACATCTGCATTGATACAACACAACGTGTAACGGTAGTAAGGTGTGTGAAAGTTCTGCGACACTTGGCGCAACACCGACACCGGTTTGCTAACACTTTTTGGCTTGTTGCTGCCACTGCCGTTTGTTGTTGTTGTAGTGTTGTATTTATACCAACATACGAGTATAAAAGTGTGCAGTTTGCCGTGGAAAACTTTCGCTATAGATTTTGCAAAAAGGTTTCGAAGTTAATTATCAGAGGCACGTAGAAAATCATATGCCACACACGTAAGCGGTGCACACGCAGATACCATAACCGAAGCAAACAATAAATAATTGTGTATGTGCGGAACTAGTCATATATCTCTGAGTGCGCGGCGAACCCGGTAGGGAATTGAAGGTTGTTTTGAAATTATCTGATTTTTTTTGAAGGTATTAAATGGTTTTTCGTTTCGTTTTGATAAAATTTGTTCAATTAATAAAAATTATAAATTTTAAGTTCTGGTGGCAGTTCAGTAGAAGTCTTTCCAACGGTTTACAGTTTTTTTTTATTACTTAAACTAGTAAGGATATAAATGTGATTTTATTTGTTGTAGCTCTGGCGAGTTGAGTCATCCAGGCATAACTACATTTCATGTTCCAATTCCATTTCAGAGTTTCAACTTAACGTCTCGGTAGATTAAGTGGATAATCTCATGTGTTGGTCTCAAACATTTTTTTATCATAAATTGCTTTCTTAACATGTCCAGAATACGGTAGTAAAGTGATTTTTAGAAATTCGAAGTCGTTTTAAATATACAGCAGTTAGAAGAACGAGCTGTCCGAAGCGCTCAGTTGGCAGCAGAAAACTTTGAACGCATTTTTTCTAAACTGGGGTTTTAAAACTTTCCTCCATCGTATCTCAAAAACGGCTTCACCGAATGATTTGAAATTTGTTGGGTGCATTCAGCACAAGTAAATGCAATTAATCACAAATTACAAAAAAATATTTTTTATAGCAAGAAACTAAAAAAAAAAACATTTTTTTTTTCAAATGTCTACTAAAAGTCCAATTTTTGGTATATTCTCTTGATCGTAGTGCGTTCTACAAACTATTTTAACTCTAGAGTGGGCCTGGGGACAGGAAAATCTTAGTTCATTTGTTCGGATTACATTTCTTGAAATATTCTAAAATATTTTTAAATCATTACTCAATAGAATTTACGCTCCTAATGGTTTATTACGTACAACAGTTTCCCATTTAGTGTACTCTACTAATTTCCCTTCCGAGCACCGCTAAAGTGACGTCGTAAAAGTTCAGATACGATTCTAATTCCTTATTCTTTATATTCCTATTTTTTATTCTCAAATGATATGGCATAAAGATCATAGAGGACTTCTGAAGTGTTATTTCATAGTGTTAAATTTGTGTCCACTGATATCGGAATGTTTCTACCTATTCTAGAATTAGACACTGCAGTTTTGACGTTCTCAATTCTTCAAAAAGTATCAGTTATTTCATAAAATACCATTAAGCTTAAATATTTAAGAGATTGCTGTCGAATTATTGGTCGATATCTTGTCGCATTAATTATGAATGAAGCTGATCAGGTATTTATTATTTGTTTATGGTTATTTCTAAAGTATTGATATGACTTAAGCACTGAGTTTTTGAAATAATCCCAGCCTCTTTGGCACCAACAGTCTAACCTTTCATCGATGAATTTATTAAATTGCAGTCCTTTACCTTCATAGAGGGCAGTTTTACTTAATGATTTCCTAGCATTTCTTGCTAAGAGAAACTTGACTTAAAGTTGCTAATTTCAATATAATCCCTAAACTTGATGGAACCTTCTGTTTTTTTACTTTGAAAACAGCTCATTATTTTAGCGAGTGTTCTTTTGCCATCCGCTTAAGAGAGATTGGAGTTAATACTTTAACGTTTAAATAAGAAATTAATATAAATCTCTTTGTGTATATTTAATAAAAACATGATTTTAGTCTATGTGAATACATATTTTTATATTAAAGTTTTGTCGAGTTCGATACAACAACGAAGAAGTTTGAGATACTATGGTTGTGTTTTTAGAAAATTGTATCAAAAATCTTTTCAAGGAATCAAAAAACAAGTCCTATATCTCCTTCAATATCACATTTTTTAAGGGAGCGGTCTGGGTTTTCACTTTCGAAAAATCGATTTATTTTTTTGTTTTATCTTATTGTTTAACATTTCAAGAATATGTTCTCAAAATTTTAATCCGATTAAAGCAATATTCTTGAAGTTAATGTTTAATTAGTCTTGGGGTCTTTAACGCTCTAGCTCTAACAGCTACGGGCGGTTGGGATTGCAGTGCAGCTTTAAACGCGTTTTTCTCAAAACTACTTTTTTGAAGTCCGTGTTCACTGCCATTTGAATACTACTCGACCGATTCATTTCAAAGTTGGTACACATTTTCTTCATATAAAATACCTCTCCCCTACGTTTATTAAATGTTTTTTTTTAACATTAAGGGTGTTTGCCACCCTGAAAATGGCGGAAATTTTAGTCGAAAATAACGGTTCACACTTTAGATGGCCGCCAAAAATTTTTAAATAAAAAAATAATAATCAGAGAACGTTGAAGGGAAGATTTGTTTAAAATTTAACTTAATTTTTATGGTTTTTCATTTTCGGATAATTTCCGGCCGAGTTACAGTGAACACCGCAAATTGTTTTTTTTTTTTCAAGACGTCCTAGGGGAAGCTCTGTCACGGGTTAATGGTTTAATATTTTTGCATGAAAAATTTACAGAACATAGTCAAAACTATGCTCAATAATGTATAGAAGGTTTGAATAAAATTGCTTAATCGATATTTGAGATAAAAAATCACAAAAAAAGTGTTTTTTTGCGCTGAAACCCAGACCCCTCCCTTAAGAAGATCTATTATGTTCCCAAGATTAGGACCATTTCAATTGTCTGGTGTTCTTTTCATTCGAATGTGATTCAAAATTGGTTACCAAAAATGTTATTATTCTTCATGAGATCACTATAATCGTTCAGTGTATTTGTTAGTTTTACCAAAATTTAGAAATCTTTAGTGGTTCTAATTCATTTGTTCTAGGGAATGCTTGCATATTTAATCTCAATGCTATGATTCTCGAATGCTTTTATTCTACTGCAGTGTATATTGAGGAAGCCAGATGAATGTTATACATATCATCATATGCAATATGCCTTTAAGCTTTTGAGCTATAAAGGTGATTAAAATTTATATGGTAACCCTTCCGGTTTTGGGCTAAGAAATGTAAAATAATTCATAAATTGAAATTTTAAATTATGGATTATACAACAGCTGAGTTGTTGTTGCTATTTAAAAAGGATTTTGCAAGGAAAGGAAAGGAGAATCCACTGGCTTTAAGCGAAAAGCTTTCCATTTCCTTGCGCACACGGTTAATGATATTTTCTTAACTAGTAATTTATCTATTTACTATATAAGTACGAACATATGTTTATACACTAGCATATAGCTAAATAAGCACGCATTTGTATGTTTATGCGCGTATTTGCGGAATACCTTTGTTTGCACGTTAGTTCAGGCATATGACTATGACTTTTCGCACAGCACGCACGTACGCTTGCGTTTCTACTTACGTACGTTCTGTATGTTACGTATACGTGTATGTGTGTGTGTGTGCATATGCTTGTGTGCGCAATTATCCTTGAGCATCGTATTATTACTACTTGTGTTGTTGTTGTTGCTGTTCCTTATCGTATAGCATATGTGACATTCGAATGGTTGAACCGGTAAAATTGCTATTTGCTGCTGATAGGAAGAGACTCAGTGACTCTGGCACCGAGTCTCGATGAAAGCATTGTTTCGGTGCCACAAGAACACACACACCCATGCATACGAGTACATATGGTCACAGGTAAGTGCAAAGCTGCTACGTGCAGCGCTATACTCAACCGCTCGCTCGTAAACAAGCACGACAACGAGCAGGAGCGTAACCGTAACAAAGGAAGCAGCAGTGATGGTGGTAGAAGGCAAAAAAATAATGTTTGTGAATCAACTGCAAACGCTCGGGAACTCCTGTGATTTATGACAATCGAACATTGTGGCCATAAGCCACGTAACGGTAGTGTGCCAGCAGAGTCACAGTGTGTGTGGTCGCTCACTCAACGCTTACGCTTGTGTCCAACTTGAAGAGCTTTAGTGCTGATTTCATTGCACTCCCTCGTTGGCTGTTCACTCAGCTACGCCGCCGTCTCTCCTCGCTTGGGTCAACCTGTATATTTGGTTAAAATGTTTATGTGACTTTCAGTGCAAGTTTGTTTGTTGTTTGTCCGAGTGTGGCGTGTGGTCTGTGTGTGTGTGTCTGTGAATTTCCATGTTTATTGCTGTTTACACAGAAGGTGGCCACAGAGTCCGTTTCCGGTTCAAACGTGTAGATGTTCGTATGTAAGTGTATATGTGTCTATTGTACACCAACGCAATCGATTTGAGCTGAATTGCATTGGTCCGTGCCACACTATGTTGCAAGTTGTGTGATAGTTAGTTTCGCCACCGATGCTCCGCTCTTCATCGCACAATGTAGTGCCTTCCGTATTCTCTCCGGCCTAGTGGTCACTTTCACATGAAGTTTATTTAACTTTAAAAGCTTCTAGTGCAGCTCGAGTTGTTGTTGCAAATTCTATTCAAGCACACTTGTGGTTGTAGGACAGCGTTGCGGCGCCGACAGCTGCCTGTGCGGCTTGCCTTGGCTCCTGAGGGCACATCATTATACTGGCAGCGGACATATATAACTTGCAGCAAACGACTCGAAAGTCGAACAACGGTACAAAGTTTGTTATACTTTTCACATCATCACTCTCACCACCCCAAGCACATGCCGCCATTCACTTTGCCTTGGTCACAACATTGTCAAGCCATCAACGCAACAGACAGCTCACTTTTGAAGTGCCTTCACCGCTGACACTTGGCAGACAGTCTTTGGCGACGACAAGCCGTTGACTTGCCGAAGTGTAACGAGTACAAGAAGCAAAAAAAAAACACGAAAAGACAATTTCAAAAATTGTTTTTAAATAAAATAAAATCGTGACATTTACCTGATTTCACAGATTTTGCATACCCCCACCATCTGAGAAGGGCTACTGTCTTTCACCTCAAACTCAACGAGCTGAAACTGAAGCTTCCTCGCTCCACGTGCTGTTTGCCTTACAATAGAGTTGATTCATTTCACATTGCCACAGCCTAAATTGACGCAAAAACATTTGCTTCGCGGCACGTACAGGTGTGTGGTGGTGAAGGAGGTACGCTGAGTGCGTCACATGCGTGGCAGCGCTTTGGTCTCGCACGCTTGACATGTGGAAATGAAAATCGTTGACATTCTGCGCTGCGCTGCTGAGCACGCTGCGCTCTCAAAAAACATTTCGTTTCCTTTGCATGCGGCGCTTTGTAGCTTCATTACCGGCGCTGAATTTTATTTAGTCACCTGCTGTTGTTGACACACACACGCCGAGGCCTACCAACGGACCTAGGTTGAGTTGGGGTTACACGTCGGCGCTTTAAATTGAAAACGCTTTTGATTTTCATACTTTGACAATTTTTCACAATTTCATAGCGCGTGCTGTTGTTGTTAGCACTTCCTTTTCACCTTTGGCTGGCTGTCACGTGCTCGCAGCTGCGTCGTTGGGAGCGCAGTTCATAAATTTTGTTTTACACATTTCAGTTGAGCCTTTGAGTGATTGACGCAATTCGCGTTATTTTAATGAACAAGTATTTGTAGAGGCATACAGAACACAGTGTTGTACTTAAATTTGTGGAAATTTACATATATCTTCCTTGTATGGGAAAATTATTTTGATAACTGTTATGGAATCAATTTTTAGAGGAACCATATTTTGTGATTAATAATAAAGTAGAAAAAATAATATCCTTTGACTCTCAGAGTGAGCTTCGGTTTGAAGGAATGAAGTTTGCACCTTGATCTGATATAGAACAAACCTTGTTGGAACGTTCTTGGAAGTTATATATGTCCTTGAATTATAGTTCTTATTATAGATCTCAGATTTAATACTTCTTTTGAGCTTTTTCTTATAAAATATTGCATTAGTCGGACCTTGAAAATGTAGACCAATGTTTAAGGGATGTATTATCATTTTTATTATTTTAAACTGAAACTACTTAGACATTTGCAGTTCAGTTCACTTGGTTAGATATCTTTTGGAAGCTTTAATCTAGTACAATTCTAACCATAAAGCATTTTACATTGAAAATAGTCACTCAGCTATCTTAACACAATTTGAATATCTTCGAGGGCTATTTCACATGCAAAAAATCCATTTGATATCCATGAACCAATAAGAGACTCTTTCGTTACGTTCGACCCAGTATAGTGTCATTGATTGATCAGTCATATCTCAAGATTTGATTCTCCCTAAGTTCTTTCCTTGTAAAGTAATATGGAAACCAAGTATATCCCAGTAATAATTTTTCCAATGGTGAGCTCTTAGCAGGAAATCACCCTCGAAATGCTAGAAAAAGTGGTGGAAAACGCAGCGAAAAGGACTTCTCGAAGAATGTTATGTCCAAATAAATTTTAAAGGAATATTTGAGTATGAAATATGCTGAAAAACTGCCTTTAACAATCTTTTTCCACTCCTTAACAGTACAGTTGCCTTAAAAGAATAAATATTGAATTTTTGTTTCCAATCCAAAATGAGCCTAATTGTAGGCAACGATTTGGGCTTATAAGCGAAAAATGTTGAATACATTTAGGATTTTTTATACAATTTTATAAAGCAATGATTTGGGTATTTTAAGAATAATGTTGCCTACATTTAGGATTCCACAATGTTCATTTAGCGAGTATAGGAATGATAGAATGATTCATTCTCAGAATTATTCTGATATAAAGTATTTTACATTACTATAAAAAACGGATTCAACTGTAATTAGAAAGGGTAAAGGAAAAATAAGTTAAAACATCTCTCTATCGATCTCGATCGATTCTGGTTTTAGGATTTAAGCCAATTTGAATTAAGTTAAACTATAAAATAATTTTATAACTTTTGTATTACTAAAGGAATTTTATTTACTTCCACTCAGCTTCGGTCGCAATAATATTACTCTGGACTATCATTCTAAAACAAAAATTTGATGAATGAGTTAACAAATTGCAGTGATTGCCAGTAACTTTTATTAAAAATTTAAAAAGAAACACTGTAACATCCATGCCTGCAGTATCTCTCTGTAGTAGTGCCGTAATATTCCTTCCTTCCTTACACCCCATGTTAATAATTATTTTCACTTTTGAGCAAATTGCTGACTTTCTACAAACAATATTAATTTCTAATATTTCGCGGCGCGCTGGTTGAGAAAAGTAAATAATAATTTACAGCTTCTTTTCGCCGTCGCCGCAAATAGCGTGGCGGCTGCTGCCATTGGAATTAGGGCAACTTTTAGGCGCGAATTTGCAACGCCAACTTCTTTACTTAACTTAAACTTTTCGACAATTGCGCTCATTACCAAGTTTCTTCATCATTTGCCCGCTGCTGAGAGCCCGCACTCCACTTTGTATAGCATGTTCGTATGGGTGTACGGGCGCGCCGCATTGTGCTGGGCGAAAAAGTTTCCGAGTGTCAAAACGTTTCTTTGGCGCAAATTTGCCGCGTAAATAAGTGTAAAAATATTTGCCACTTCCGCTATCTGCTTAACACCTCGTTGCCGTGAGAGAGAGGGGGAAGAGGAGGAAGAGAGAACAAGTAGTGGTAATGGTAAGTGACGCCAGACACCACTTCTGCAACAATAAAACGGTACCTTTACTGTGTATTTGCTTGCGCTTGAAGGCTTGTATGTGGGTCTGTGTCTGCTTTTGACTGTGGTCTCGCGCCTGTATGTGCGCTACGAAATAAGTCTGCTTGTATGCTTGAGTGTCGAGTGCCACTTTTTCCATCGCTTACTATCACGTTTTTATTGTATTTTTTCGCGCTCGACTGCATGTTGCGCCACTTTTTCCGAAATTGAAAATTAAGTTCGCTCTCACATAGCAGACACAGTGCAGTAGACTCTAGATAACGGTAGTTGGTGTGCATAGCTAGAGGTGAGACGCTATATATACTGAGTCGTCTGTGAATTCCTGCTGTGTATCACCGTGTGGTAGTATTGGCCGCCCGCTGGAGTCTCTTCACTGCGCTATCGCTTTCTGTGTCACAGCTTAACCTGACCTCCTGTACTCTTGCTGTTCTTTTTGTTGTTGTTTTAGACTTTAATGCCGGTGACAATTTCCGTAGACAAAACAAAAATTCGCCGCTTTTGGTAAATTCAAATTCTTTTCACTTTCGCTGCATTCCAGTGCAATTCTCGTCAACTGGCTGGTCATTGTAGTACTTTTTATACATATTATTTTTATATTATATTATATATATACTCGTATATATGTATAAACCAAAAAATATGTAAATCAAATCGTTTTGTTTCATCCAATTGTTATTGTTTTGTTGTTGATGTTATATTCTCGCAGCTGCAAGTGGAACCTCTAAAATGTGTGTAACAATTTAACGAGGGATTTGAGGCCCTTATCTCAAGTGTAGCACAGAAATTGTATAAACAAAACTGCATTCGAAAGGCTAGTAGCGAACTATATTACAACTATAAACCCAGTAAACGTAAAACCTCAGATTTGATGTATCGCAGAAACTCTCTTCAATAATATCTGATGTTCAGTAGGAGCCTTCCGATTCGTTCTCAATGTGATGTATTGTATCGCGTAGTAATACAGATATCAACAATTGTTAGCCTCTGACTGGGAAGTGGAGAAGGAAGGGAAGCCTTTATTGCAATCAAAATCCAATCAAGAACTTTAAAAAACCATTGTCTAATGGAATATCTTTCAGTTTCTAGCTAGAAATGTTTATAATCATGAATTGACGACGATATGTTCAGTATGTGACCACGAGCTGATTGCTTTGGTTTCCCAGCCATATTGCCTCCAAACTATGAGTATAGAATATTCTCTTAATAACGTTTGCTCTTGTGATAGCTTAAGAATGGGTCGAGTTTGAATAAACTTTAACATAAATTTGTCGAGTGTGATCTCAACTTAGTATCCTTAGAAAGCTCTCAGATCTGAGACAACTATTGCTTAAGGGGCACACCTAGTGTGAAATTTCAAAAAACATATTTTTTTTGTTTCTTATTTCGGTAGATTACACCTTCAAAAATAACATATTAAAATTTCATATATCGATATCTCAAATAGTTTTTGAGTTATAGCAATTTAAAGAGCAGCCGCTCGCAACTGTGGTAACGATCATTTTATATTTAAACGCGTTTTTCTCGAAACAGCATTTTCTGAATTTGCTGCAGTGATTACTCAAAAACAAATGATCCGATCACTAACGAATTTTTTTTACATGTTCTATATATAGTTCTCCGCACAATGACCTATGGATTTTTGATCTGATCAAAAAATCGAATTTTGGCAGGCCAAAAACGACCAAAATTTTGGGTAAAATTCGACTTTTTTTTTTAAACGCCACTATATTGTCAATTTTTGATTTTTTTTTTATATTTCATCCACGGAGAAGCCGGAATCACTGCAGCAGTGAAGGACCTTTTTTTGCGCGCCGTTGGAGATCGACTATAATTTTTATACTCTCGCAACAAAAGTTGCTAAAGAGAGTATTATAGTTTTGTCCACATAACGGTTGTTTGTAAGCCCTAAAACTAAACGAGTTAGATATAGGGTTATATATACCAAAGTGATCAGGGTGACGAGTAAAGTTCAAATCCGGATGTCTGTCTGTCCGTCCGTCTGTCCGTCCGTCTGTCCGTCCGTGCAAGCTGTAACTTGAGTAAAACTTGAGATATCTTAATGAAACTTGGAACACGTATTCCTTGGCACCATAAGAAGGTTAAGTTCGAAAATGGGCGGAATCGGACCACTGCCACGCCCACAAAATGGCGATAACCAAAAACACATAAAGAGCTATACCTAAGCCATAAATAAAGTTATGAAAATAAAATTTGGAACATAGGATCGCATTAGGGAGGGGCACATTTGAATGTAATTTTTTTGGAAAAGTGGGCGTGACCCCGCCCCCAAATAGATTTTTTGTATATATCTTGCAAACCAATAAAGCTATATAAACCAAACTTTCTGCAGTCGTTTCTTTTAGCCGTTTCCTTATACAGTCCAAAAATGAAAGAAATCGGGTAATAACCACGCCCACCTCCCATACAAAGGTTAGGTTGAAAATGACTAAAAGTGCGTTAACTCACTAACGAGAAACGTCAGAAACACCAAATTTTACATAAGAAATGGCAGAAGGAAGCTGCACTGAGATTTTTTTACAAAATGGAAAATGGGCGTGGCGTCGCCCACTTATGGGTCAAAAACCATATCTCAGGAACTACTCGACAGATTTGAATGAAATTCGGTATATAATATTTTCTTGGCACCCTGATGACACGAGTGGAAAATGGATGAAATCGGTTCACAACTACGCCTACTTCCCATATAACTAAATTTTTAATCCTTCCGATTCTTTCACTTTATAATGTATGCATAAGGAACCGATAACCGATAGCGAAATAAAACTTTACACAAATACTGTATTTGAGCTGTGACATCACTTGTGGAAAAATTGTCAAAATCGGACCATGACTTTTCAAGGCCCCTGATATCAAACATGAAGAACTCAGTGCCTAAGGGTAATTTTTCACCGAAAATATAGGTAAATCTCTAAATAAGTTGCGAGAGTATAAAATGTTCGGTTGCACCCGAACTTAGCCTTTCCTTACTTGTTAATTTTAATATTTAATTTTTTAATAAAAATTCCCAAAAATCACCTTTTTTTAGGCCATTACACTAGATGTGCCCCTTAAATCGGATGAGAAGTTATTTTCGCTGTTTTCAGCTTTTTAATTCCTTTTAAGATCTGGTAATACATTCAGGGTGAAATATACCTTAGGCGAATCCATTTGGAGATGCTATAAGCCGATGTATATTTCCTGGTAGTATATTTGTATAACGGGTCTAATAGCCGATAACTAATTTTAGACTGGTTTTTGTGAAAATAGAGAAAAAGTAAAAAAGCAACAAGAAACATTTTTTTCGTTTAGGGGGCTACCCATAAGCGGTGCTAGACCTTTCTGAACAAAAACGCTGTTAATGGTGTTGTATTGACGTTCTCAAACATAGTACGGATATACAAGCAAACATACCTACAGGCCTGTTCACTATGATGCGCTGCTGACCACTGAAGTGGTTACTCTCTCTTACATCACTATCAATTTTGTATATTATACTTTGATGCCTCTATTACTGTTGTTTTTTTTTTCTTTTTTGTATTTGTATACCATATTTTTTTGCTTCGTATAGGTGGCAACACCGTTAAACGCCATTAATGGCTGTAAATGTGCCGTAGTTCTCGCGCTAAAAGTGCGCTAGCTCAAATAAAAAAAAATAACAGAAACAACAAAAACAACAACAATGTTAAAGTGTTATTTAGTAGTTTTTTGCATGAACGCTTTTCGCTCGCAATTTTCTTGCGGCATTTCGCTTTCAGCGGGTTTGTCTGTTTTTCGAATTTTCGATATGCAGTGGGACACACGCATACAAGGACATACAATGCTAGTAGTATATATTTAGTGTATTTGTTTAGAGATATGTATTCATATGTTTATTGCATTTGATGCTCGCGCTGGTTTAGTGACACGCTGGCAGGTGGTAAAAGGGAGACACAAAACGTAAGCAAATAAAACTTAAATACTAAAACAGTTAAATATCCACACACACGCATATGCGTTTTCGGTCATAAATAGCATTTTAAGGATTAGTGTGGGATGTGCGAAAAGTTTCATTAGAGTTTATTGCCGCCGACGAGCTTAGATTTTGAGTATATACATATACATATGTATAAGTGTGCCTGTGTCTCGGTAAGGCCGTAACTTTCACCTTTCACTTTTGTTTAAATGCGATTTACTGTTATTTTGTATGCTTAGTTTATTTGTATGTTTGTGTGGCTCAAAGTGAAATTAATTAAAGTAAATTACACTTAAATGCAAAGTGCATAGAATTATGAATTTAATTAATTATGTATATATGTGCATACGCTTATGCACTTCATCCAATTAAACGCATTTTCAACTTTAATTCGTTTGTGTAGAATTTATCAAACTAAATCATATTTTTTATCGCACTTTAATAGTTATCATTAATTATCATTTATTTAAGTGTAAAATAACACGTTAAAAGAAAAACACTTTCTCTTGCTCTATTTTCTCTGTTTGTTATCAATAAATCGATTAAATGTGTGAATTAGTGTAATTAAAAAAAATTATCATTACCTTTTGATGAGATTACAGCAATTAAAAGCTAAAATTACATAATTTAATTCAACATATGTGTGTTTGTTTGGGCCTAATTGCTGGCGCATGCATACCATGTAGGGAAAATTGTTGGTGTTGCCGGTGAGATTTTTTGAATTAGAAATTTTTAAGCATAATTTTTGGTTTGCAGAAAGTCTTTTAGTTACTTCTGGTGGATAATATCAAACAGCTGATTGTATAGCTACCACTGAGAGTAAAAATTTGGACTTTTTTGACTAACTCTGGCGGTCTTGTCTTAAATAATTAAGTTAGCTGCGGTAAGAGAGATGTTCTGGACCAAATTAAGGTCAATATAAGTAAGAATTTCCCAATTCAAGCTGATTTCTTGAAATTGAAATTGAAGCCATTTTAATTTTATCTTCTATCTTCTAATGTAAAAAAGTGTGGAGAAGTCAAATGATAATAAAAAATGCGAATGGAAGCTTTTGCTGTAAAAACTAATATATTTAAACTTTATAAAAATAATTGCTTGATGATTATGTTAAATATTCGAAAAAATATTTTTTTCGAACTAATAAGAAATTTCCATGTAGTCCAAAAAGGCACTAAAATAAATCGTTCACTTACTTCTTCTTCTTCTTGACTGGCGTAGAAACCGCTTACGCGGTTATAGCCGAGTCCACAACAGCGCGCCACGCATCTCTCCTTTTGGCAGTTTGGCGCCAATTGGTAATACCAAGTGAAGACAGGCCCTTCTCCACCTGGTCCTTCTATCGGAGTGGAGGTCTCCCTCTTCCTCGACTTCCACCAGCAGGTACTGCATCGAAAACTTTCAGAGCTGTGGCACTTTCGTCCATTCGAACAACATGACCCAGCCAGCGTAGATTCGCTGGACTGTGTCTATGTCGTCGAACAACACATGCAGCTCATCATTCCATCTTCTGCGGTATTCGCCGTTGCCAAGGGACCATGAATCTTCCGCAAAACCTTTCTCTCGAAAACTCCTAGTGCCGTCTCATCGGATGTTGATACCGTCCTCGCTTCTGCACCTTAAAGTAGGACGGGGATGATGAGGGACTTGTAGAGTTAAGTTTTTGTTCGTCGAGAGAGGACTTTACTTTTCAATTGCCTACTCAGTCCATAGTAGCAAGGTTAACATTACTAGGTATACGAAATTATCTACAACTTCAAAGTTATGACTGTCAACAGTGACGTGGGAGCCAAGACGCGAATGCGCTGACTGTTTGTTTGATGACAGGAGATATTTCGTCTTGTCCTCGTTCACCACCAGACCTATTCGCTTCGCTTCCTTATCCAGGCGGGAAAAAGCTGAACTAACGGCGCGGGTGTTGTTTCCAATAACATCGATATCATCGGCGTATGCCAGTAGCTGTACACTTTTATAAAAAATTGTACCTTCTCTGTTTAGCTCTGCGGCTCGAACTATTTTTTCCAGCATCAGGTTAAAGAAGTCACACGATAGCGAGTCACCTTGTCTGAAACCTCGTTTGGTATCGAACGGCTCGGAGTCCTTCCCGATCCTGACGGAGCTTTTGTTGTCAACGTTTTCAAATTTTCCTACTGACCCTTAGGTACACACAGTTGCTTTTAAAAGCTTATCCACATGCATAGAAGCGTGTGTGTGCTCGCTTGCATAACTTTTAATAGCTGTCAACGCACTCACATTAAATTTGATGAACAACAGTTTAGGTATTAACTGCAAAAAGATAAGCGAAAAAATTAAATCACCTTTAGTTTACCGTTTTTTTTGTCGAAAAATCTGCAAAATGTGTACAAAGCTGATGGACAACGTAAGCTTTTATGGACGCAGATTAATTATATTAAACAGAAAGTGCAAAAAAGTGGAAGTTTACTTTAAAATACATTTTGTATTAAATGTTTATCAGTTGGCTTTTAAAAATATTGCAAATTAATTGAATAGTTGTACAATGCTGATTTTCAATTATTTTTTTCTAAAAGCAACATATTATTGGGTTAAATAAATATTTTGTTTAATTAATTAATGTGTGCTTTAAAGTTGTTGATTGATTTGCGAATGTTGCTTTATTCTTACCACGACGAGATTTTGTTATACAAGGAAACACAGGTTATTTTGTAACGATTTATTACAAAAAAATTTGGAAAATTTTTTCTTAATTCACAACTCGCAAAATATCTTGATCTAGTCGATCAAAAGTCAACGCTCTTAAAAGTATACTAAATACATTTAGGTGGACATACAAGTATTGCTTAGGTCGGAGTACGAATGGGATAGACGAGAGAAGGATGAAACAGCGGAAACGTTCAGGGGTTAGGAAATATAGGAACCCACGAACCAGCAAGTGATAAGAATTTGCTCAATTCTTTTTATATTGCTTCTCTTCTTCTTCTTTTTCTTGACTGGCGTAGACACCGCTTACGCGGTTATAGCCGAGTCCAAAACAGCGCGCCACGTATCCCTCCTTCTGGCAGTTTGGCGCCAATTGGTTATTCCAAGCGAAGCCAGGTCCCTCTCCACCTGGTCCTTCCATCGGAGTGGAGGTCTCCCTCTTCCTCGGCTTCCACCAGCGGGTACTGCATCGAATACTTTCAGAGCTGGGGCACTTTCATCCATTCGAACAACATGACCTAGCCAGCGTAGCCGCTGTCTTTTTATTCTCTGGACTACGTATATGTCGTCGAATAACACATACAGCTCATCGTTCCATTGTCTGCGGTATTCGCCGTTGCCAATGTTTAAGGGACCATAAATCTTCCGCAAAACCTTTCTCTCGAAAACTCCTAGTGCCGTCTCATCGGATGTTGACATCGTCCACGCTTCTGCACCGTAAAGTAGGACGGGAATGATGAGAATGATGATTTACGTATACAATAACCCAGAAATGTTCCTCCTCTCTGAAGCTGATGTGACGATAAAATTACAAATATTTTTAATCGTCTAACCGCCGAAATTTCATTTCATGGTAATTTGCCAAAGTTTACCGAACATAAATGTCAAGCACAGGTGTTTACTTTGACAGCTGGTTTGACAGCTAACCCTGTAGGAAATTTTTAATAAACAAAATTTAGTTCTACATATGAAGTCACGACTTAAGGCAGTTGATAATGATAATTGAAGGCGGGAAAATCAACTGTGGAAGATCTGAATGATATATATTTTATAAATTTTTTTTTATATATTTCTAAAATTGAAGATTGAACCTTACTGGCCATTTGAACAAGCTTTATTACCAAGTTTCAAACCAACTACGGCAAAGTCCTGTCTTATAACGTCTAAGCTACCACTATACAAATATATTCATAATTTCCTTTGACTGTGATTCGAACCAACCACCTTCCGGTTGCTAGTCAAGCACAACTAACAGTCAGTTCCATCAAGTGTTTATTGCCACCCTACTCACCAATACACAACAACCTTCCTCTGACAGCCACTCAACTTTTCTAAAATATTAATTTTCCAGCTCGGCAATAAATCATTCATCCCTCTAATCGACAGCTATGCATAAAGAAATCAATAAAATGAAATAAAGTAAACTTTTGCCATTTAATTTGATCACTTACAAACGAAATTTGTCCAAACAATCAAGCATTTCTTTTGTTTGTTTAACTAACGTTTGTGTTGTTTGTCGCACAGCAATGCATTTAGCAAAAGTTTACTCACCAACTCTATTACCAGGTTCCAGGCACAATGTCACAATCATCAAACCCCCGGCCACCCCCGTGAATGGCACTAAACGACGTCTCGTACACTTTTTATTTTTGGTTATTCTTTTTCAATTTCGATTGTGTAGACACTTTGGCAAACTGTCTTCCATTTAAACTTTATTCTTCTTCCTTTTCATTTTCATTTCATTGTGCATTTCTGAGTGGTATGAAACATTTCACATTTCATTTTGAACGAAACTCGCCAACAGCATGACGCTTTTGACATTCTAAACTCACCTATTAAGTTGGACCATTCTTCGTATTATTAAATTGTGGCTCTTGTGTCTGTAGAAATGTGTGTCTGCGTCGCATTTGGTGCCATTCTTGTTGTATTGTCCTTCAGTTGGGGAGAAAAATTAAGTGAAATGTTATGAAAATTCAGAAACTAAGTTTTGTTGTGTCGTCAACTCAATTGTTGGACTGTCGGTGGATTGGTTATGTGTACAGGTGCGTGAAGTTTAAGTTTTGTGTGAGACTCAATCTGCTTCTCACTTCTTTTTATAGAGAGTGTTGCAAAGTACTTGTTGAGATGGTGATAGAGAGAGAGAGAGAGAGAGAGAGAGACAGTAATGATTTTTTTAACTCATTTATTTAAATGTTCCAAAAGTTCATAAATTCTCTTCTAGGAATTAAAATACATGAGTTCGTCTGACAAGTTTTTAATATATATTCTCCAATAAGGAAACATTTTTTTTTGATAATTGGTGGTATCCAGCGGATCGTATTGTACCAGATGAGTATGTAATCTAATATATGTTTGGATTGTGGCATTTTTTAGCAAAACCTCTTCAGAAATTCTCACTAGGCAATCTCTCAATATTATTTCTAAAGACTTCTCGAAGATTATTGATAATGAATTAATGAAACTGTGTTACCTTATAGGGGAAGTCTACTAAGAATAGATGTAGAGAGAAACGAAGACCTTAAATTCCCATTAACTGCATAGATATTTGAAAGCTTTTCTTAAATTGTTATTTACCGTTATTTCTCGTGAGTAAAAAAATGTCTAACTTCTCAGCCAATTCACTGCTGTCACGTGTCAAAACAAAAACTGCAAAATAGTGTGAAAAAATATGACCGCAGCACCAAAACGCTCTGCGGTCGCTATTTTAAGTTCAAAGCCAGTCACATTATATCTCCTGAGAAACATCGAAAAACAGCAAAGTGAAAGAGAAAAATGATATAACCTAAAATTGCAGCACTCAGCAGAGCGCTGAGAAAAATGAATAACACGTCATAAGCTGTGGCTGCAACTGCGACCGGGACGATGCCATTGCTAAAGTGACACTGACACGCTGACTCAAAGGACTGAAATTTAATTTTTCCCAAGCTCAGCTATGCACAACAGCAGCAACAATAAGAGGAATTATGTAATGGAGAAAAATGGTGACAGGTCAAAAGCGTTGGTGACGCTTGAAGAATAGCGAGCCATGAGCTCATGATAGCGCATTTGCATTTTGTGGGGCAGCGTCAGCGCAACAAACAACAACAGAGAGTTTGTGTTGGGTTTGAGAAATATGTTGGGCGTTCTTTTTTAACGGTGATGGTGCAAACAGATACTGATTGTGGAACTTAGTCACTGTGATAGCGAGGAGAGTGTGTAGAATAACTTGTTCTTCAGCCAGGACCGAGAGTAATTATTGGTTAATTGCATAGGTGGTGATATGAAAAATATGTTGCAGAAGATCTAGTGTATGAGTAAGCTCAAATATCGGGCTCTCTGTTAGTGTCTTCTTGGATATCAAAGAAGGATTTAAGAGTTCCTTGCATGAGTATAGTGCTAATAGTATGGATGATATTCTTAATTAGTTGATTAAGAAATCATGTTTATGCCCTTTATATTAAAGTATTGACACCGTAGTGGCCGTCTTGTTTTTCTGAAGACTTGTCAAGCAACACTCAAAACTCATTCAAAAAGTCTGTGGTGAAGAATTTCGATTCGTTTCCCTCTACTCTCAAAATAATTTGTCAAATCTCTAAAGAAAGATTTTCTTATCCGAATATTAACTGCTTTGACTTATACTTTCGAGAAGGTTAGATACATAATAGTATTGTTACAGCCAGGCGGCACTTAAAGTTATTTCTTTGTACGAAATGGGGTCTCGCTTGGACAAAGAATGCATTGATAGACCAGACTCAACAGTCTATCAATATAACATGGTACACTTATTCTGGGTGTTGGGACCCAAAAACTTGGTCGGGTAACAGCAACACGACTGCTGGTTCTCGAACCGTTCCTGGCAGATCACATACGATCAAGGAGATGTTCGGAACGAGAAAGACACTGACATCGGGTACTCGGATTGCGACAGGCGAAACGATTACTGGGAATATACAATATCAAAAGGTTTAGTATTCTAATAAACCTCACAAGGAATAAACTCAAGGTACTGGTGGGACTCTAAGCTGAAGAAACACTTATATAATTTGGGCTGAGTCTCATCAGATTGACCACTTCTGTGATAAGGACTTTTTTTCTGCTACTAGAGTGCGTAACATTTCCCAGCATTACGAACCGGGTGATTTTTTTGAGGTTAGGATTTTCATGCATTAGTATTTGACAGATCACGTGGGATTTCAGACATGGTGTCAAAGAGAAAGATGCTCAGTATGCTTTGACATTTTATCATGAATAGACTTACTAACGAGCAACGCTTGCAAATCATTGAATTTTATTACCAAAATCAGTGTTCGGCAAATTTTTTTTTATCGACAAATTTTGTTCAGCGATGAGGCTCATTTCTGGTTGAATGGCTACGTAAATAAGCAAAATTGCCGCATTTGGGAAGAGCAACCAGAAGCCGTTCAAGAACTGCCCATGCATCCCGAAAAATGCACTGTTTGGTGTGGTTTGTACGCTGGTGGAATCATTGGACCGTGGATGTTTTCAAAGATTCATTGGACGCAACGTTACGGTGAATGGCGATCGCTATCGTTCGATGTCTTTTATTGCCAAAAATGGAAGAACTGAACTTGGTTGACAATGTGGTTTCAACAAGATGGCGCTACATGCCACATCGCTCTGCGGTATTCTATGGCCAATGTTCTTAGGACCATAAATCTTCGGAGAACAATTTTCATCTCAAGAAATGGACCCGTAAGTTGGCCACCAAGATCATGCTGATTTACATCGCCTTTAGACTATCTGGGGCTACCGTCAGAGTCTAAAGGACGGGAAATAAGCCAGCTTGTAACTATTCCAGCTTCGTCGAAGACAACATTTCCGAAGAAATTCAGTTGCCTACTCAGTCCGAAATAGCTCGAAAAAGTTGGCCCAAGAGTTGGATTCTGCGCTGGATTTCGAGGCTGACATTTAAATGAAATTATCTTCAAAAAGTAAATGTCATGAACCAATTTTATGCGTTTTTTTTAAAAAAAAAGTTATCAAGCTCTTAAAAAATCACCCTTTACTACATTTTATCAAAGTGCTGGGACTAGTTGAGTCAATGATCGATAATACTGCTATAGGTTTCATGGGAGGACACAATAGACGAAAGGTCGGAGTGCACATCTAATATTGCAACGCCAATCACATACATACATACGAATTGGGTCCAAACAATGATCGATAATACTGCCATAAGGAAAAAAAAAACATTATTTATTTCATTCATCTGAATTATGCTGCTTTATTACTACAACAAAAAATTGCCTCCAACCAATTCGAGTGCTTTTAAAGCATTCATAAAATTCAACGCTTGTTTTCCAAACACTTAACGGCAAATGTTTTCGGAAGTGCGGCACTTCAAATTACCATTTTTAATTTGCATGAAATAATTTTTTTTCGATTTCGCATATGTTTGTGACCAAATATTTAAACCAGTTTGTGCTATATTATGAACACAAATGCCATTAATTTAATTAAACGTGTGCGGCTAATAAATTATTATGTTAATTATTGGACAAAAACAGAAAACTAATTAGTTATTCGAATTAATTGAATACAAAAAATAATAATAATTTTGCGTACTTCCGATTTTTTGCGGAAATTAAATTTCATTAGGAAGCTTAAAATTTGAAGAATTGGCCAAAATTCACGCCTTAAATAGAAATTGAATTTATTACAGGGTGTCACGACGACGTGTTGATGAAATACAAGGCTGCGCACATAGTAAAGAAGAATAATCATACCAACAAAAATGAAATCCATTAAACCACATATATAAACATATATATATCCTTACTCCCTCTCCAGCTTATATGTATTCGCGCAAAAGTTTTTTTTATCCACCACTCAATTTAATAATTAATTTCGCCGCACATCAAATTTGTATACACCTTTCAGACGGTATTAATACAGTTACTACATGCAGCTTTAACAAAAGCTTTCGTGTCGATCCCAGCGCACACAAATATATCGATGATTATGTTTGCGTGTCGCACAATCGCTTGGTCAGTGGTAAATGGCTGAAAGGATGATGCTTTGTTGTTACTGATTTTGTTGAAGCGCTTTTTCATGAGAGATTTAATGTAGTATTACTAAAGCCTACAAAAGGCGGTACACATACACATGTGATATTGTACAGATGTACAGATGTATATATATTCATATTGGGTATTATGGGCGGCTGCATGGCACAACGGCGTGTTTAATGCGTTAATGCGCGTGTAACCCTTTTTTTATTGGCATAAACATGCATAAAAGTGCCTTTCAAACGGGTGTTTTACGTAAGCGAGCGTGCAAATATTTTGATATAGATAAAAGCATGTATATTATTGAGGGTGTATTCCATGAAAAGCTCAAAATTTGATGTGCTTCGTTGTGTTTTGAATGAATGAGGTTCCAGGAATTTGTTAGACATTTTTTTACCAAATTCTATTATTAAAAATATAAAAATATTTACTGTTACTTTTATTAAAGCCTTCATAAGCCAACAAAATGTAAATTATGTAACTCAAATCTGGAATCTTTTTTAAATAAAAAAATTAAAAATTTGATGCTTCAAAAAATGCAAATATTTTGTGAAAAAATCGCACACCTTTTAGTGCTTCAAATTGATTAGTATTTCATTATTTTTCTGTTCAATAAAAGTGTTTAACAATTTTTAATTTCTATTTCAGAATAACAATAAAATACTCTTGTTGGATAATAGCCTATATTTGGAGTACAGATTCATGTAATAAAAATTTAAAAAATATGTAAAATAAAACTCCAAACAACAGTACTTACTAGAACTCAAACTCGCATAAAAAACTGTGTTTCAATTAAAATTTTTATGCATATATGAAAAGATTAATAAATAAATATTTTCAAGAATTTTTAGAATATTTGTATTTAATCGAAATATAAAGCTTCTATTCAGGCTTTGTTGCAGCCAACATTTCAAAAACGATTTACTTTTAATGTATTGTTAGCACATTAGGTGTGAGACTTGGATAGCATATGTCTAAATGTAGGCAACGTTTTTTTAGAATTGTGTTATACTGAATAGCAAAAGTTAAAAATCAAAATTTTTAAATTGTGAAAAGGAATTCAAGAATAATGACGCAGATTATATTAAAGCTAGGATTTCATTTTTATAGTTTTGATATATAAGTGTACAGCACTCTATAACAAATAAAAATCGTACAGTAAATTTTTCAAAAAGTAACAATAATAGCCACCAATCCGGCGATTAAATTTTACTAAAAACCAGCATTGAAAGCATTTTTAAATATTTAAAGTTTTTATGAATAACTTGTTTTAATATCTAAGCTTGTCAATCAGATGGCAACGCTGTAAATTATTTTTTGTAATAATACTTTCTGCAATAGCACTCATTTCATGTCAATATTGTATTACCAAAAAATTTTTTTCATGAAATTTATATGAAAATTTATCAGGATGGCAACCCTGTTGTGACAATAGTTACTGTTTTTTATGCCTATAAAATTTAAAATAATCCAACTTTTTGCACTAATATCTAATATAAGTCAGGTGGCAACTCAATTAAATAGTATATTTTTATTTTACTGAAACTACAAACTTTACTTTACTCAAAAAAATCAGCGGTGCTTTGAAATAAATTTCATACCAGTTGATACCACTTAATCCCCACAAATTTAATGAAACTTCTGCCTAAAAGTATGTTATCATACATCCTTCATCGTAGAATAACCCAACTGAAGGCGCCTCTGAACAGCCTCACATAACCGGTCATTCACTTGTTAACCGTCTTCCTTGCTTTGCTTGCTCCACTGTGTGCTTTGTTGTTGTTGTTAGTGTAGCCATTATACACTCGCTATTTACACGCTTCTTGTTGTTGGGATCGCATTGCGTATACAATTGGCAGTTTGCGGCAGCTGTCACTTTGTTAATTGGAAATACGCTAATGCGTTCAATCCAATCATGCGTCGCCGCGCCATCGCCATCATTCGTCAATTGAGGGATTTACATCAACTACAAGCCATGCTGTCCTTTGGTAATTGCACATATGAGTATATAACTGTACATATGTATGTATGTAGTTGTATTTGGGTAATCTGCTGCGCGGCGTGTGTGTTTATGTGCCAAGTTACATGGTTTTCTTGGTTTATGCTGTTGAAAGCAAGCATTCAACGTAATGGCAAACCGCAAAATTCACCTTTTCAGATGCTTAATACATACAGACATACATAGAGACATACACACATACATATATATAAAAATTCGCATATATTCATACCATAGTATGTATATAACAGCAACCGCGTTGATATATGGCAAAAGTACTAGTCAGCTACTATGGAGTACTACACGGCGTATGAGTGATTTTCGCTTCACTCTTCTTAATCCACAAAATCCACGAAGAGTTGAGGTTTATTCCACACACATTTACCTTATATATTTGCATAAAGGGGTGTATTCGATAGCGCGCTGATCTTTGCTACCACACCTTGCTAACTTGCTTACACCCACACACAAACACAGGAACACACACACGCAGCGACAGCTCCTTTGCAACTTTCAGCTATTTAGCAGGAATAGCTGTCGCCCAGCTGCCACACAGCTTCACAGCCAGGTGAGTAAGCAGTGCGGAAGCCATTTGTTTAAGTCAAATAAAGTGTATATACAAGGGTGGGGGTGTGTGTGTGTTTAGCGTCGCTGTTGAAAGATGAAATCAGTGAAACGCAAACAAACCTTGACCCAGAGCGCAGTCATGCGGCACATACGCAGACGTCTTGAGCGAGCACTTGCTGCGTTAATGAAAGCAATATCGTGCAGTGAAAGTCAGGGTGATGATGGTGGCAGCAACAACTACAACATCTGAGTTGAAGCGCGTTCAAAGCAAACCAATAAATCATATAATACTCCGGCAGCGCGCTGACGCATATTCATACATACTTATATACTTAGTTGTAAATAAATAAATAAGTGTTTTGTGGGTTTTCTGTAGGTAAAGTCAATCAGCTCTTATACTTTTTGAGCTGTTTTTGCTTTGTTGTGTGGTAGATTGGAAATATAAATTGTTGTTCTTTTGAGAGTAGAAAAGCGTGTTCCTGCCTTGATATCGCAAAGCTTTGAAGTCCTTAGCCCAGAATAACCAATTCGTATATCTATATTGGGATAATTTAAAATGAGTCCAATGAAATGGTAAGTTTTTACCGATTTTATTGTATTGTCAGTTGCCTATCCTATATTTTCGATTCCAAGTAATCTATTCTTAGAGAAATGTTTTGGGTCAAATGAAGAAGCTATGTTGTATTAGCTATAAGTTATACTAGGTTTTACTTAGGTTTAGTATGACCCATTCGTGGATCATATCATGAGGACACTTTTTGTTAATCAGACAATAAGACTTAGTTCATTCCCTTCCCACAATAAATCTGGAATCATCTCATCAGATCCAAAATAGAAAAGAAATAGTTGCCAAACAGCAAATGGAATCCTCTATAACTATTTGGTATACAATATAATTTCTGTAGAATGTAAACGTTATTTCACTCAAATTTAATGATCCGTACGTTATCTTTTAGCTTCGTTTTACCTTCAGCAAAATAAAAATAATACTACGAAATTCGGTTAAGGAGTATGGAAGAACTTTCCATTCCTACGGTTGTAACCTTTAGACGTTCTTTGGTCTAAATTTTAAGCATTGGGAGGTTCTCAATTAGTTGTTACTCTCAACTAAGCCAAGAGTTATCGCTCCAGATAATAATTTCATCGGATTGCTTTTAGTATTTCACTATGGATACTAGGTAGGGAAGGAATCACGTTTTTCGAGATGTTCCAGGCAGATCCACAAATTCTTTTGTGTTTTGCTCTGTGTTATGGATGTTCCATGCTTGGATGTAATTTGATTGCGTTTTTGAAGCTCCTCTTTTGTCAAGTCATGACTACTTCGAAACCTTAAACCCTTCATTGTACGATATTACCATCGGAACAGACCAATTTACTATAAAAAAAACCTTCTCAGACATGATTAGATTAAAATGGTATCGAGCAGGGCAAGGCATTGCTGGTCCTGAAATAAAACTGAAAGTGTTTATATTCCCGTTATGTTCGTATTCTTGATATTTTAACATAACTATTCTACGAATTCCAAGTTTATAGAAATGTTATCAAAACCCGTTTCCATACGAAGAAGAACAGAAGAAGACAATTTCAAGCTCTATCGAAGTAAAAGATTCGTATCTAAAATATCAATTTTTAAGTAGTCTTAACTTAATCAATTCCGTTTCTGCTGTATGCACCTTTACTCAAGCAACAGCCAGCCAGCAGCCCCGTTTGCCATGCCACTGAGTCGCGCTCACTGGTCATTTGTTGCAAATCCGCATTTCATTTTATTTTTGCAGCAGCAGCCAAATTTTAAATTATGTTAATACGCATAAAAACATGCAACAGCAACAACAACAATAACAAATAAAATTACTTAGCGCTAAAGGGACGCCACTGAAATAACAAATGCCGAAACAGAGCACAACAAAAAGGCGAAACGGTAAGAAATTTTCATCGACAAACGAACGCTACACCCCCACCCGCCAGTCTGCATGTGTCTCGTGTTGTTCCACGTCCGTTGTCCGACGCTTACGAACTGCTCAAACAACAATAAACAAATTAACAACCAAAGCAGCCGCAATAAAACGCAGAATTTGGGACGAACAAGCAACAATAAACCGCAACAACAAGAACAACAACAGTAATATCATATTTATACAATGTTATGGACCACAACCGTGGAGACAGGCGTGTTGTGTGATGGGCGTGTGGGTGTGTCGGCGTTGTCTGTATGCGGTGGATTGCGCAAAGTGATTAACTTTAAATATTTTAATTTTGTGCGCAATAATAAACAAGCTGACAAGCAACAACAACAGTAACAACAACGAGCAATAACCACAAACAGCGCTTGTAAGCTTTGAAGCAATCGACATGGCGATGGCGACAACGACAGAAAAACAATCAACATAAACATTAACAACAACAAACATGCAATAACAAGAACAACACACACACGCTTACGAAGTAAATAACCATAACAAATGAAACAACATGATTACCTGTGTACGTGCTGCGTGTCTGTGTGTGTGGGGGTGTGTTAACGTTGACTGTCCATTTTACGTTTTGGTTATTTTTGTTTCTCTTTTCTGCACCGTTATGTCCATTGCAGGCAAAAAGTCAACACAACAACACAAAATTGTCAATTCCATTGCAAGTTTTGCATATTCTGTTTGCTCTTGTTGTTGTTGGATTTGTTGTCGCATTTGTGTGCGTGCACAAATGACTGCGTGAAAATTGATGAGCGTGTGTGCACGTACGCAGTGCCATTGCAGTTGGTATGAAGGACTAATAGACAATAACAACAATACAACAACAAACATTAAAATCATTTTCTGTAGGTGGTAAGCGGAGTTAGAACATAGATTGACACCAGAAATGTTGATAATAGAGGCTTGAAGGACAGTTCCAATAGAAGTTGGGTCTATGTAACTAGAAAGGCTTCCGGATGTATATATATCCTAGGATGGTTCTTCGGCAGTGAATTCCCTCAGTAGTTTTTTTTAGACAAATCTTCTGCGACAACAACAGTAAAAGAACAAACTGACCAAAAGTGTGGTTAAGGGAGGCTGGCAGATCGGTTCTCATAGACGTCAGATCCATGTAACCAGGATTGGTCCCGGATTAATGTATATCCTAGTATGGTTCCTCGAAAGTAAGTTTCCGCAGTTGCTTTTATTAGACTCATCTTCTGTGGCCCTACAATAACAACAGTAAAAGAACGGGCTGACAATATGCCCTAAGTTTCTATCCTAAAGCATTTGATTTAAATATATATGCGCATTCCACTATGTTTTCCTTTAACAGAGGGCTTATTCTAGACAGCTTGAAAGAGTTTATCAGAACTAGAATTGATCTTAATCTAGTGCGTAACACCGCCACACATCCATTTGCCCTTCTGTGTAAATTGGAAACACAAAGAGAACCTTAATCCCTCTTTAGAACATGGAGTGGATCTACTTAGTTTTCCAAAACTAGATGATAGAACGTTACAGCGCTAAACAAAATATTATTAAACTATGTTGCAAGAGAGATGAGAGTATAGTCTTGTCTTCTTACAGTTCCTTATGTCTATGACCAGAAACAAAAGAGGACTTCATCTCTGATGGATGGAAGGGCTAATGCCAGAAAAATTATTTTTATAGGACACAATCATAATATCCTAGAAGCTCGTCAAGTGCAACAAAGTATTTTTTTAGTAACGTGGTAGTTCTTACTCAAAAAGAAGAACTCTTGAGATCCACTCATGAAATATTTTTCTCTCC
This sequence comes from Zeugodacus tau, assembly GCA_031772095.1. NCBI lineage: Eukaryota > Metazoa > Arthropoda > Insecta > Diptera > Tephritidae > Zeugodacus > Zeugodacus tau. The sequence continues at coordinate 84,559,739 of CM062649.1, forward strand.
TTCCTACTTTGATGGAGTAAGCCTCCTGGGAGTATTAATAGATGCATTCGATTTTAATTTTTAAAAGTTAAACAGGGTTTAATTAATTCTAGATTCTCCTCCCTATAAAAGATTTAAGAAATAATCGACGAATATGGGTTCTCCAGATGTCTCCGTATCAGTTGTAACCTCATAAGCTTAGGGATAACGATATATACTTGAAAACCCTTACTGATGTACATACTTGATACCTGTGACCTGTAAAAGTCCGTAAAACGTTTATGCTAATACCTTTATGGTAAATATCCTATTCCTTATTTCTTACCTTATCGCTCTCTACTCTACCAACATAATTCTGTCTGCACTCAAGAGTGAGAGAGAAAGAAAATGTAAAACTGGTAAGGACTGTCGTGCGAAATTAAAATTTATTATCAATTTGTGGCAAATTCGATTTTCTCGCAGCTTTTATGTTTCTATTTACGCTGTTTGTTGTTGTAAATGTAGCGACTCTTAAGACTTAAGAGTGTTTACAAAAGCAGCGCAAATACGCGAGGATTGTGAGCTTTGCAGGCGACGGAGTGGGGAAGTGAGTGAGCGACATTGTGGCCGGAAATGAATATAAACTGCGTGACATTCTTGACTTTGCGTTGGACACTCAAGCTTTCTGTGCTATTTGTTTTTGTTGTTGTAGCTGTTGTTGTTGTTATTATAATACTACTTTATTTCAATAATTCGTATGCACAACAACGCTAAGCGGAAGTTATTTAAATCCATTAGAAGTGCACAGACGCACAGTCAAGAGGGAAGACAACCAAAACACCAACAACAACAACAATAATCGTTAACCGTTAGCGGAAAGTACTTTAAACTCATATAAATTAAGGATTAACAAAACTCCTCGAAAACAACGACGATGGCGAAGACTTACACAGCCGTGGCTTTCATTTTTCAGTGTGTGTCTTCTAACCTTCCTTCGTCTCGAACGGTGTTGCTACTGTTGCTGAGCTCCACTATTACGGCAGTCTGACTCACTTACTCACACCCTCCGCTGCTGAAAGGCAGAAGAAAGCAAATAATCGTGAGAAAGAGAGAATATAAATGATGTCGACTGCAGCAGCGCCAGACTCTCAACACACGTGCGAGTGGTACTAGGGGCAGAAGAAGCGAGGGGTCGCAGTGTGACTAAAGCAAAATGTTTGATTGGAAAAATATTCAAATCACTCAGTGGGTGGCTGAGGCTACTCAATGGCGCGCGCACACAAACACTTAGTCGCCGGCTTCTTATGCCACATGTAAGGCCACTTTCGACGGCGGGGAGCAGTCTTATCTTGGGCGCTTCGCTGTCCGTTAGTTAAAACAAAATGAAATCATTGTAATTTTCCATGGCTCTTCTTTCCTTGCCGTTTCTAAGCAATTTTCGGACGATGTGGATTAAAATCAGTCTGTATGTATGGGTGGCAACTGTGTTGGTTGCCCAACGACTTATTTGAATATCTGTATGTTTCTATATTCTTTAAAAGGAAACGAAAAATTCGAGATACTTTTCCGCACACTACACTTTGTTCACCGCTCGGAGAGACCTTTCTGCTGCCACGCACGGTGAATGTTCGGAATTTTTGGCGGGAATTAATGTATTTGCGCTTCATCGAGCGAATCGTTTTAAAAATTAATTACCGTTACTAAACGAAGTGCCCATAAATATTGTGGCGCTTATTAAAGGAAATATATAAGTGTCTGCCAGCCATGGCGGAGAGCTTTGTCGGTATCCATAAAATGTACTTATACTGATATAGCGTTGGAAGTGAATTTTTTTTCAGGGTTGCCATGAAAAATTAATATTGCTTTTAATGAAACTGAAACTGAAGAAATTTAATTTGTTGTGTATAACATAAATTCTATTTTACGGTGTGTTTTGAGAAACTTAGTTGAACTCACAGCGTTGCCATCTTATTTAAAAACAAATTAAAACTACTGTTCAAATAATTTATTGCATACGATTTTTGAATAATAAGATTAAGTATTTTTGTTAATTTAATTTGGGTTGGGTTGCCACATTAAATTAAATTGTTTACACTTTTCGAGAAAAAATAATTAGATAACTTGCTTTAGTTAAATTAAATATATTTAGCGAATTACAAATAAAACCGGATAAAAATATGAATAGGGTTGCCATCTCTTTTTTATTTGTTTTTTTAATATTGTAGTACAGTTAAAGCAAAACGTGTACAATGCGAAATAAACTGTAAGAAGCTCAAATTAAATTTTAAAATATGTAGTTATCGAGATTGAAGAATAGGGTTACCAAAACATTTTTTTCTCAATATATTATTTATGAAATTTTGATCAACTACTTTCAAAAACTTAATAATTTTGTAAAATTTTAATTAATAGCATGTAAGGAGTTGCCACCTATTTTAAAGATAAAGTTTAATTATATCGTGTAAAAACTAGTAGATTTAGATTTTAGACAGCTCTTAACATGAAATGCGAAATGAGATTTTTGTATAAATAACTGAATAATTGGCAACAATGGCAACGCTGAGTTCGCAAAATAGGAAAAATATAAATATTTACATAATAATTATTAGTATTCCACTCCAAATGTCATATCTTAACTAAGATATATCAAAGTTGTTTAAACATTGTTGCCACCTGAAGTTTATATAAAATTAATTTCGTAAAATCTGCTATATGAACTCTTTAAAAATTACTTATGTCGCATCCATTTATATATCTAGCTATCTAAAAGTAAAAAAAATATTTTTAAATAGGGTTGCCAACTATAATTTATAGAACATAAGTAATTTAAGAGTCGCGAAACTGAAAAATGCTTTTGCTGTCTTCCAAAACCCTTCTCGATGTTGAAAGAACTAACAATTACTTTTTTTCTTGTTAACCGAATGAAAAAGGTCTAAAGTTGAAATCCATTGAATCAGATTTTGTTATATTTTTTTGGAAAATTTGATTAACTTCAATATTTGAATTTTTTTTTGTTAAATCTTCAATTTAAGTCCACCTCTTATTTATCTGTGCTACAGATTGTGGTTGAAGTGTAATATGTCTTTAAAAAATAAATAAATCCATTCGAAATACTTCTCCTTCAAATACAACACACAGCAAAAATCATCTCCTTTTAGTGTTGAGTGCTTCCGCTTCTGCCAGCCCATTACAATCATACGTGCAATCTCTATGATGCAATTACCTCATATCTATCCATTCAAGTTTAATAATCCGCTTCAATGATGACCTACTAAATATTTCCAATTTAATCCGCCTATGTAGTATAACGGTGCTTCCGTGCTTCGCTGTGCTTGAGAGTGTGTGTGTGTGTGTGAATGTGCGCTGCAGTTTGGCGAAAACTGTATGAATGATGAAAAGTGGATGAGAAATGAGCGCACGTTCCTCAAATTGAATTGCCCATTTGTGTGGAGTACACGTAGTACTTGCCAGCAACAGCAATAACAACAACATGAGCGACACACACACACACATACACAGAGAAACAAACAAACATAAACGTGACTTTACGAGTAACCAATTCTTACCTTAGCTACTTCATACACACCTGGTGGGATACAGACATACATATAGACATAGCAGCATACATATGTACATACACCGCACCGGATGACACTGTAAAGAATGCACTGGTTTGGCATTCTCGGCGTGAAACAGCTTCGAAAGTTCAAACGACTGCCTGCCTGGCTGACTATGAGGCCATTAAGGCAGAGTACACTTCGGTGCATACTTATTGACACATACATACATACCGACAGACATAACATACACACACATATACTTAAGCAAGTGACTGTCATGCTGAGAATTTCTAGTGTTTGTGTCGTTGAATGTGAATTGCACTGCTCTGTTACATGCCATGCCAGTTCAACTGTGCTTTGACGAACATAACACACACACACATAGCATACAAACAAAGCAAACACATTCAAATATGCTCGAATAACACGATATGACTATTGTAAGTATGTGTTTGTATGACAGCAGATCGCTTTGCTGTTGCAATTGCAAAAATCTACAACAACAACAACAACAAAAATGCATCAACTCAGCGAATTGGAATTTTTCGATACACCGATATCCTGCTGTGTGTCGTAATCGATTTCTTTCAAGGACGACTCTTGACAGTGCCCCTTACCTCAGTCGGCAGTCGGCAGCTGGCTGCTCAGCGTTGCGTGTCATGACGTGACGTTGCCAATGTGCTGCATGCACGGCTCGCCTGCCTTACTGTGCTTTGCTTTGCTTGGATTGGTGATTGGTTTAGTTTTGCGTTTTGTTGCCAGCATCGTAAGCAGTTCATCAATGCAACTGCAACTGGAGGCACAGAAACACACACATAGACACCCACACTCTAACATAGCAAAGCAAGGCAGCAAGATTGCCTTTGACTGCCTACGTGTTGCTTACGAACTTATCGGTAGAGGAAAGCACTGGGGAAATCTCAAACTCTATTTGCTACAAGGTTGCCAACTTTCAAGTTTGGTCCATTGGTAACACGCGAGTACAGTGTGACCTTTCGCTGCACTGCTTGAAGGTGGACAGTTGAAAAATTTAAAAGTTTGGTAGCTTGAAATTGCGTGAAGGATTAGTAGTGTTGTGTGGCAAGAAAAGTTCGGAAAGCTCGATTGTGTGACTTTAGGGTCTCGAAAATATTTAGTTGGCGAAATTAAATTAACTTTAAATTGACCTTCAGCTTGGAACAAGAGTTCAGTTAAACTGAAAGATAAATGTGAGGTTAAACCTGAGACTTGCTAGTAATCAAATCTAGAAGGTGAGCTTTTAGAAAAAAAACTCTCTAAAAGCTTTACATAACTCACGTGTACCAAAGACCTGTGTGTGGTTTTGAATAGGCCTCAATTCGTGTCAATAGGTCAGTCGGCGATTTTCTTCAACTGCCTCTTTTAATCTTACATAGCTTTTCAGAGCTTTCTCTTTAAATATTCATCTTAGTGAATGGCAGTTTCGTTTCTGAGACCCATGAGCTTATGTTAGCTCCTAGATTGAAAACTTCACTTTCTCTTCGCCTTGTAATTATTCAAGAAGATCTAGATTTCGGACAATTTATTCCAAACTGATTACCCTACGACATCATTAAAAGACCATTAGCATATTTGTGTCTGATTCGACGTTTTTGATCACGTTATTCTACCTTTAGACGAACTGTCTTTGTAAAAGAGTCCATATCGCCTTTTGCTGAATATCAGTGCAATTAAATGTCGAATATTTTACACTATACTCTTTTTAATTGAACATTGTGCCCTTAAACGTTTCGGAGGCGTGGTAGGCTGAAAGAACACATTTATCCAGTAACCAAATCTAAATACTCGTAGATATCCCGAGGCATGTTTTGAACCAAATCGTCCTATGATTAGCGATGAGGTAAAAAGCCTTTAACGCTTCTCTGCGAACTATATTTCTGATTTTTTCGTGACAGTTTTGTAGAGAGATGGTGGGGCCTGTTTTCAGAAAGAGTTCTGGAAAACCTCATGAATTCCAGTTTATCGATAACATGGACCTTTTTAAAAATTAGAGACACGTTAGTCCTAAAGTATAATACTATACCAGTCCAATATCGGTCCAACTAAATAAGATTCTTTCGATTCTGTTTTCTGGGAAAGGAAGAGACTTTCTGATTTATTTTTGAAACTTATAATAATAACAATTGAATTATTAAGCGGCTAGTAATATCAAATAACTGATACTATAATTGTCAACACCATTTCACCAACCAATTGTAGAATTCAATAGATTTACAGTTGGAAGCTTCCGAGTTTTTTTTATAAGTCGTGGCATATTTGTTGATTGAAACCCCGTCACATCAAGCATACCGCAGGTGTTGCCACACTACACCACTCCATACTGGATTACAACAAAAATGTGAGTGTGTGTGGCAAGTGGTTGGCACAGCTATCACATCGTCTGACGCCACAAGGTGGATGCAATAGAGCATTTTGTACACCTTCCACAACAAAAAAAGAAGAATATACAAAAAACCAACTATTTATATAGAAGAAGAAGAAAAAACACAGTGAATCGACTTGAAAAAAAGTGAGATTGAAATAGAATGAGAGCGTGAGAAATGCGATGCGGAAGAACGACGCAGCAATGCACGAAAGCGGAAAGTGAAGAATAAAGATGAGCCATAAGATGACGATACACAAGACAACAACTGACTACCTGCGTAGCGCGGCGATGAAGGTGTCAAACTTATCCAATAAATGTAATGAAGTTAAACAGCAGCGGCGAGCAGACTGAGTGGCGCTGAGCGCACAGAATGCACGCAGAGATGGAGGCAGGCTGCTTTGATGGGCAGGACAGCAGGCGGCATTTGAAGGCAATGTTGAGCTGTTGACAGTGCCAACACGCCCCATGTTGACATTGCGCTGGCATTACGGGTGTTGTTGTTGTTGATGTTTACTTGACTTGATGGCGAATGATGCGTTGACAAACGTGGAGGCGATGCTACGTTACGGTTGTAACACCGTGACGCGTTGTTGTTGTCACACTATGTTGTTGTTGTTGTCACACCATGTTGTTGTTGTTGCCACATCATGTTGTTGTTGCCACACTATGTTGTTGTTGTTGTTTGCTTGCGAAGATGTAAGAATTTCGTATTTTTTTCTTAAATACATAGTTCAAGCTTAAGTAAAAGACCTTGTATGCTAGCGCACATACTTTCTCAAACACACATATATTTACTTAAGTGAGCATATATTTACTTATACAAAGTACATATGCTTGTAGTACATTTGCCTAAGTTGCAAATTGAAAGCAGCGAGAGCGGGCGACTTTAAAGTGTCTTGTAGTTGATTTTGCATTATGCATGCAACATACAAATACAATGAGAATTCTTAAGACACATACTCAACACAACAACAACAACAACACTTGTTAAAAAAAAATTGTTGTAGTTTTTGTTGTTGTTGCTTTTGTTAGTGTCAACATGTATTTTTTTTTGGCGGATTTTGCATAGCTTTGCTTTGCACTTGTGCCAGAACTTTTTTCCACGCCGAAAATCCGAGAAGTGTGCGAGTGCGAAGTAGTCTTTGCGATAAGCGCAAAAAAGTTCTCGTTTCTCGTTGAGTCTTGAATTTTAAGTAGTCGAAATTGACACACAAATGACACAAACACAAACAAGTGTGCATAATGTATGCATTAAAAATCAGATTTGACGCACAGCTTCACAGCGAGTGGAGTGAAGCCCCCATATGTCTTACCGGCGAAGAATTATGAATTCTTTAATTTCGAAACTTTTTTAAGTCTTTACCTTCGAAATTCTTTCTTTTTTTAACCTGTATAATGAAAGTATATTTTACTTAAGCATACAAGTGTGTACTTAAGTAGCGCTTGAAGTTTTGCTGAGCCGATTTATGTGAAAGCGACGCTGTGGCACGTGTCCTTGTCATAAATCTGTGCAAATATTTTGGTGTTTTTTGTTTTAAGCGTTCGCTTCCTGACGCCAGAATTACTTAAGTACAGCGATTTAGTGTGATAAATATGCCTACGTGACCTACTTGCGCGCTTAAATTGGAGACAACTGGAATAAAGTAGATTTGAGTTATTTTATAGGTAATGATGTTTGTTGAAGCAATGAGACAAATTGCTTGAGAAATAGTATATTTCGTTATTTAAGAGTGCAGTTATAGGTTTCTTTTATAAAAAAGCATTCATTCATGATCCTAAAGTGAATCCGGTTGATCATTACTACACAGTTTAATATATAAACAAAATTATATGAACTTATGAAACACCTTAAGTTGTCTAAGAACGAAGTGAGGTAAGACATTTTATCTGTGAGTTTACATTATCTTGTTCTTCTATTGTCTTTTGACATATTCAGTACATTATCTACTTGTGATTGGCACATCTAGAGCCTAGAGACTAGAAGAGAGATCATCATATAGTTAACCGTTTAATTTGCCTTTCTCGGAATGATTCATTTAGCTATCATAAAGAACACATATGACTTACCTATTAGTTTGTAGAATATGAAGTCGGTTCACTAAAGGCACCGATCTTTTCAGATTATAAGGAGTTTCTGGAACATAGCTGGAACCAACGTAATTTTTATTTTCCGGCGACTTCTTGACTATTGAAATATTATAATAAATTTGAATTGCTTCATTGGTCGAATAGATAGAAATACAATGAGTTCCACTTAACTCGAGTCACCATAATCCACAAAAAACTTCGAATTAGAGACACTTCGAGTTATAGAATTTTCATTCAGTTTTATCTATTTACTTCGTTTGGTATTACCAAGTGAAGACAGGTCCTTCTCCACCTGGTCCTTCCATCGAAGGGGAGGTCTCCCTCTTCCTCGGCTTCCACCAGCGGGTACTGCATCGAAAACTTTCAGAGCTGGGGCACTTTCGTCCATTCGAACAACATGACCCAGCTAGCGTAGCCGCTGTCTTTTTATTCGTTCGTTCGACGTTCGTATCCCATGCCTTTATTACATGATTTGTGTAATCAATAATATTTTCTGTTCGCCTCCATACGATATAGAGGGAATCTTTTAAAATTCTGCATCGAAAGAAAAATTTTAATGTTTGAAAAGTTCGAGTTATGGAAGGAAATTTGTTCGAAATTTGACTTCTATTGCCAATTCAAAAGTTCGAATAATGGAGATCTTCGAGTTATAAAAGTTCGAGTTATGGAAGTTCTACTGTAGTATATACAGAAAAAACAGGATTATATCTCAGAAAACTCCAGAAAATAACAGACTTTAAGGAGAGTAAAAAAATATAGATTTTGTGGCGCAACCACACCTTCAGCGAACCCAGCGAAATGACTGGAATCGGCATTAGCCGTCTTGACCCGAAATAACCCACGATTACCATATGGTAACGCAAAATATATCCCTATATCTTCATAAATTACTTGAAAATCGCACTATAAAACTACAAACTATGATGGTTTTTTGCATTTTGCGGAAAAGTTAAATATTGAATACAATGAACCGTAAAAAAAATTAATTTTCTTGCTCAGTGGGCCAAAATACATAGGTGCATTTCATTTCAGAAAAATCTAAAACGTAATAAAATGTTCTGGGCAGTACCGGGTTAAGAACTTTGTTATAGAGTCCAAGTGCTTTGTCGAAGAATGGCGGTTTTTGCGGGCCGTTAGGAGTATTTGGGTGCCACAAAGGACTGCCGAAGCTGTGTAAGTGAGACTCTCGGCAGTTGCAGAGATCTACCCCTTGACGTAACCTAACCTAATATAATTCTGTGTTTATAGAAAATGCATAGAATCACAGCATGAACATATGGAAACGTTAAGGTATATGAAAAATAAAAATTTATAAATCCCATAAAATAGCCAGAAATCTGTTTATCTGTTAATTATCTACAATTTCTTTATTTTTATTAAATTTTAACTTTTTTCAACATTTCTACTATTTTCTCTAACAAAAAATTTCTATCTTCGCTCATGCCACTTTGTCTAGCGGTCACTAGTTGAACACCCTTAAGGGAAAATAAACTAGTTTGCCGTGGTGATTTCCTCTTAAGGTTAGTATTTATTTTCTTAAGTGCTACTTGCTTGCTTGTTTAGACGGCTGTGGCTGGTGTGTTGGCGACACCCGGTTGCCGCCATTCGGTAGCTTGTAGTTGGGAAATCATTAATTTCGTGCCCCTTCTCCACTCTCCATCTAAATACTTAAGCACACATCCATTACTTGCCACTTGCGCTTAAGCACAATGAAGTAACTACCCTTGAGAGTGTTGTTATTGTTGTTTATTTATATTAACGGCTGTGTCATATTGCCGTTTCCCTGGTGAGCGTGAGCACCCCGCCTGCCCTCCTGGAAAAAAATTGAGAATTTTTGCTGATTGTTGGCAGCTGCGGTTCGTGGCATTGGCATTACACGGCATTTTTGTGTGTGTGTGTTGCTTCTTCTTGTTGGCCATTTTGCTGCGCACATTGGCCCCCACACATGTCGGCGCTCGATATGTTTCACCACACTGACACTGATATCGACATTATTGGCCAAAATTAAAACAATTTCAACATTTTTCGCTTTCGTCCGGCGATAAATAAACTGTCAGTGTCATGTTATTGTCGAGGTTATTGTTGTTGTTGTTAGTGTTGCTACTGGACTGCTGCTTTTACTCGCTTTATTACTTTATTGGCTAATGCTGTCAACTATTCTGCTGTTGTTGTTGCTGTCGCAGCGCAAAATTTACGGCCAACAACAAACAACATGATATACAACATGGAGTAAAACATCATAACAACAAAAACAAGGCACAACAACAACAACAGTAAGCAAACAACATGCGTACACATGTCAGTACATATGTAAGTGAAACTGCTTTGCTCCACGATGATGATGCCCCACAATAACAGCGCACAACGAAAACAACAATAACGAAGCGATGAACAAGCACAAGCACAACAACTGACCAAATTGATCCCGAATATGTCGATTGTCATAGTACGAAATTGGTGTTAATAAATATAAATCAGTCGTGTTATGGATGTTGCAGCAACAGTGCCAAAGCAATAATAACAACAACAGCAGTAGTGGACGAGTACATGCTAGCGCAGCAGCACAATCACCACACTCATCATCCGAAATCCAATGCGACCCTTTTGGACCTGAACAAACATTAACACAACAACAACAACAATTGTAGCAGGGGCAACAACAACACTAGCAATAAATGGCGCGGAAGTCAAATGGCAATGCTTTTCATTTTACCAAAAATATGAACAACAACAGCAAGCAATGCGCACACACAACAGTTAAATACAACATATACATGTGTCTATGTATATGTATGTTTGTTGGTATAGCCGAGTGGCAAATAAATATTCGGTATGACCATCATATTACGAAATAAATGATCAAGGCTTGCAACGATTTTTTTTCACCAGCACCTAAATTGGCAATCACTTGTTGTTGTGTTGTTGTTTTTGTTGTGATTGTTGTTGTAACAGTTTGTAATACACCACGACAAATTGCCTGTTGTCATGGAATTTGTTGCATTCTGTTTATTTTTATTTCTTCATATGGGCGAAAATGTGTCCCCAGATTGAAATTAAATACAACAGCGATAATTGCCCGAGTCGCAGTTCATATATATATATATATATATATATGTATATATACATATATTTGCTTGGGAAGCCAGTAGCTTGTAGTTTTGTGCTAAATCGATTTTCTTAACAAAATATATACATTAAAGGCTTCATTTTCACAATTTATATATATTTTGCATTTTGGAGTCAAAATTTCCTTCTTATAGATTCTTAAAGATTTGTTCGCCAAGAAGCTTTCAGACGTTATATCCTAACTAACTAGCCTAATATATATCTATTATTCTTAAACCAATTTATAAAATTTTACATTCCCAACAATTAAGTTACAAAAACATTCTGAGAGCCCTTCTCTTCAATAATCGTTTGATGGTAAATATTCACAAAGCAGACAATAAGAGTAATCCGCAAAAGCTTTAAACCTGAGGACCTTAGCTTGGATGATCTTTAATTGCCGAGCGATTACTCTTATTTGAGAGTCGGTCTTTCAAGCCTACAAAAAAATACTCGAAATGTACAATATTCCAGTAGTAGATGCAATAGAGATCTGAAGAACCTATGCTAAATATTTTAATGTAACGGTTTGTAACCACAATTTTCATCACTTTTCTATGTTGTCTTTAAAAGACTAGGAGGGACTGCAGTAGAATAGTTTCTTTAAAGTGTTACGTTTTATTTATTCTATCAACTGTAATGAGAAGAGTCTACCGGAATCATTACATTGTTAGACATGTCTCGAAATCTTCTGATTAAACTCAAACTTTATAAAACACTTCGTAAACTCCATGCCTTAAACTCGAGTTTCAGGCCCCAAGTGTTTAAATTAAAAAAACAAAATTTATAGACCTTCGTATGAGCTATACAGTACATACAGTTTTTAAAGTTAAAGTTTTTTAAAATTAAATAAGTTTCACGAGCTGACCTCTGGAGCTAAAGCTTCTTAAACGAGTAACATGTAACAAATCATAAAATTTCCTTGAATGTTTAAATCTTTTTTCTACATTCTTAAATTCAACTTATTGTACTCCTTTCACTGCTTTCAGTGAAACCTAACCTAAAATTTTAACAAGTTTACGGCTCTCTTCCCTCCCCGTTAACTCAGCGCAAGCAATGCATGTGAGAGACGCATAGTGGCGCAAATTACATACGTATACGATACATACCAAGTACATATGCAGACACACTCATATGGACCTTAGAAGCCTGTCAGCCTTCTCGCTACTCTGCAGCCGCGCTGCTTTGTGCTTTGCTACTAAGCGAGTAGGAGCAGCAGCTGACACATGTAATAATTCAATTGTGCGAACGACTATTAAATAAGATTGATGACAAGCATGAAGCACTCAATGGCTGCGCTGCGCTGGCAAACAACAACTCACTGACTGATACTCCAGCAATGGCTGAATAACGGTGAACCTACTCGATAATATTATGTACTCCATACAAGCCATGTGGATACTTGGGCGCTTTGCGAGTAAATGTTGTTAAAAGTGCTCATGCCGGCTGTGAGCTGTGAGCGGCTAATGTACCGTTTTAGCGCTCTTAGTTGATTGTGTGGATTGTAAATGGCTGTGTGTTAGTGTGTGTGCTGTTCACATTATTCTTCACTGGCAGCCACGTCGTCGCCTAGCCATTTCATAGACTTGCTAACTGCTACTTTCGATTTCTCGAGTGGGTGTGTAGTAGTAGCTATTGCCATATTTAAGGCTGTCAGAAAGCAAGTGGCTGCTGGAGCTTTCACCCGTTGCCGTAATACAGTTATATATTTATGCATGTTAAAAATTGCATTAGGGTGGTATATTAATTTTTAAATAAAAAAAATCTAGTCGCAATATATTTGTTTTAAAAAAATTATTCCTCCAAAATTTTTTTGAGACTTTCAAATTTTTTTCTTTCAATATTTCATATTTATTTTTTTTTATTTTATTTTTCAAAATCTTTTTCTTTTAAAATTTAATTTTTCATATTTTTTTCAAAAATTTATTAAAATTTTTTTTTTTAATTTTTTTTCCAAATTTTATTATCTGTCTAGTCTAATTTTCAAAATTTGTGTCACTTTCTTCAAAATATAACAGTCATAAAAATAGTCATAATTAAAAGACCACTCTGCATAAATGGACCCACCCTAATGCAGCCGGCAGTCGTTTATATTCGGCAGCCTTCATCTTGCGTTTGTCTTAAATGTCAAATAAATTTTATGTCAAATGAAAAATGATTTGACATTTGGCGATTAATACAATATTTTCACGAAAAAACAACACACAAACACCAACGAAACGCAAAAACAAAAACACTTACAACACCGCATGTTGGCGTTGTTGTGCGCACTCGTGCGTTTGTGTATTTATTATCGTGACGCCATGGCGTATACGTGCCCAACAGACGCCGGCCAAACAATCACGCACACCAACACACCAAATAATCGCCAAAACAGTGCGCTAAGTCCACGCAAAGTTAAGTTTGTAACGGCGTATATGGCGTGCGTACCAGTTTTACTGTCGCTTGGGCTGGGCGTGAAAAGCAATTAGCAGGTTGTTAAGCGCTGAAATAGGTTTTAATTTACATTTACATTATCTGCCTGTCACCGGAGATTTCTACAAATTATGACGCACTTTGCGATAGTTAGACAGCCCATAATTATTTACATTGCTTTCGCAGTGGAGGGGGGTGGCAGGAATGAGACGTGTCTCATGGCATAGATTATTTTTTAATGAGCGCGAGTTGTGTGTGTGTGTCAGTTTCTGTGTATTGAGGCACGTAAGTCTTTGAAAGCTTTTAATTTTGTTGACTTTGTGAGGTATGGAGTCCGTTTGAGTTGCGACTGAATTTATGGTATATTTGATGTTAATGTATGGAAAATGTATGGCAATCATAGCAACAAAGTGCTTCATTTAACAGAGAAAGTGATGATGTTGAGAAGAGAGCTTTGTTAATTAAAAACTAATGATATAAGTGACCACAGTGAGAAAGTAATATTGTTATGTGCGTCTCTTATTATTGATTTCAGCTCAAACGGTATTGATTTACATATAATTGGAAGAGGTTTTTAATAATTTTTTAGGTTAGAATTTGAAAACTATTTCCATATCGTTTTAGTGTTTATACGTCAATGTGAAAGTTGTGTAAATCCGACTTTATATTTTTTTGAAGAATATTGATAGAAATCTATGGAAACTCGAAAGCAAATTCGATATTTTTAAAACATAAAATGTCAAAAATTAATTTAAATTAAGAAGTCAATATCTTTATTTATATTTTTGAGAAATTAAAGTTGGAGCTTACCACAGAAATCATTACTAATTTAAGTTATTATTCTAATTTCAGCTGTCAGACCTTGATGTCTTCTGTGAATTACTAGGTAAGTTAAACAAATGAATTTACGCATGTACTGAACATAGAAAGTTCAAGTATTCTAAGCAAAATGGTTTATACATTTTTAATAACTGTTAGAAATATTTTATACACAATATATTAAGCTTCAAATTAAGCTTCATTACTCCAACTGAGCAATCGGTGAAAATAAAAGCTCTTTGGTGTCTGAAGCTTTTGATTTGTGGTTAGAGCTTTCGAATTCTACTTGTGGTGAAAGCTTTTCGGTTACAAAGTTCTATAATAGAGATTTAAACAAATATATAATTCATGATTACTGCATTTGTGTTCATGGAAAAGTAGGTCATGACGGTATTGAATCAATAACCGAAAAGTTTTCACCACAAGTAGAATGTGAAAACTCTAAACGCAAATTTTAACATTAAATTTAATTTTTTTCTCTATTGCGGTTGTTGGAGACTCATATCATCTTTGCTCTAACTAAGTAATCAGTACAAAAATCGTCTGAAAATGTTTTCCGAAACCATATGAGTTATTATTTAGTCCTTAAAGCTTTTAATTAAATAAAGTTTCAAAATGTAGCTTTTGGTGAAAGCTTTCTAGTTTTAATTTCACAATTTTTTGCTAACCTTATGAACAGGTTACATTATTTTCATTTTCAAAGCTTTCTATAGAGCTTTAAGCATAATACCGCAAAAAAATTATCAGAAATGGAGTATGATAGCCTTACTAGATTCTTAAATCACGGCGCTGAACACGTTTTACATTTTTTTAAAAGCATTAAATGAAAAAATTAAATTTTAATCAGAACTTTCATTTCTACACCAAACTAATCCTACCTCAATCCGTTTTAAATAATCCCTTCTAGTAAATTTTACAATTTGTATACACTTACATATCTAAAACTATCTTCATTTACACGTCACCGCACTCATGACATACAAAAAAAATGCATTTGAGCGGTGACAAAATCGCACAAAACTTATCGCCAAGCAATCAACTAATCCCCGGTTCAATAGATTACTTACACCCAACAAAACACTGGACGCAGAAGAGCTGACAAGCGATTTAAATATTATACTGTTACTAAATATATATGTCTATATATATATAAACCCGAAACATATACACATCCATATGTATTCGTTTTGAAGGTTAATGTGACACACTCAACTACAAAGTGCAGTCGGATCACTCATACGCCCCAGTGGCTCCAACGGATAGTATACAAAATGTACGCCATAACAAAATGGCGATAAAAAATGTATAAAGAACAAAGTGAACAACTTGAGACAACACCAACACGCAGCGTGTGCGGTAAATTAGTTGGGGAGTGCGGAGGGTGGATGGTGGATTAAAGTTGACAAGGGGCCGCTGCTGATATGAGCGATGGATATAGGCTTATTACGGTTGTGCGAGCATAACTTTGTCATGTATAAAATTCTGTTCGATTGGTATTAGGTCAGTGCTGTGGAAGTTTATCATGTCTTATGTATTTTTTATTTTTTTGTTGTTATTGTAAATGATATGTGGCACATACACATTTTATTGAGAGGCAGACACCTCTACTGTCACTGTCACATGTTGTTATTGTAACGCGCCGTTTACAACTACAAGTTTATTTTACAAATTATTATTAGTTTGAGTTAGTGCTTGTTCTGCTTGTTGTTTTTGTTGTTATAGTGTTTATGTCACTCAGAACTTGGACAATCCCTTCAGCGAGAGCTTAAAGCAGCTATCTGACAGATATATAAATAAATATAAATGACGACAGCGGGAAGTTGGTCTGGTATATACATATATGCATACAACAACAAAAACAACAACAATAGCGCGCTATCTAAGCCACTGCAGCCCCTAGCAATGCCAACACACTGGCGCTTCGTGTTTCTATTACTCATATGATAACGGTATTTTTTTACTGTTGTTGTTGTTATGCTGCATCACTAACACTGCTTGTTGGCCACTTAATCCAAAGCGAGTTTTATCTATTGGTGGCAACAACAACAACTCACATACAATGTCAGCGCATAGCTCGAGTGTCTAAGCTGCTATGTGCTGACCGTTCAAGTCCCGTTGCTAGGGGAAATATATCCTAGTCACGCAGCGTGTGGCTGCATTTGCTGCCTCGCCGCCGCATTGACCGCTTCGGCGCTTTGGAGACTCACGCAAACACTCTTCATCCGTTTAAGTGCGATTTCTTTAAAATGATGAATGACAGATGGCAGTTGGTGTGAAATGAAGACAACAAAAGCAAATACAAACATATAACAGTAAATACATATAGATATATATATATATATAGCAGTGTATCTAGGGTGCTGAGAGGATTGCTTGTGTCCGATGCTGATAAATATGTATCTACATATGTGTACCGTTATGTGCTCTAAAAATGACGTTTAATACCGCTATAATCCCACAACAACAATGCTGTCAATTTGAAGTTATGAGCTACCGCATTCTCCTTCTACTTCTTTAGTAGAAGAGTGTCAACCCTACTGCGCCAGCTTCTATATGCTTCTTACATATACTCGTATACCGTTATATCCCTGTTAGCTTGACCGTTGCGTAAAGCAGTCTCAGTGTTTTTGTTATTGGCTTTGATGGATAGACCAAAACGCTTGTGCGCTTTACTGCTGCCAGCATTTATCTGCTGTGAGTTTTATCTATGGAGCTGTCGTTTGTTCTGCGACTTAAGCACATTTGAGTTTAATAAATGAAGCCAATAAAATAAATACATGTACGATACGTGCGGAGGAGCAAATGTGTGTAAGAAAGACGCTGAAAAATTAAATGTTGGCTTTTCCTCTTTAAATTAGAGGGGAATGTGTGTGTGGGTTTTGAAAATTAGTTACTTAAAATTTGTTGAATTAATCTTGCCACAATATGTTGCAAATGCTATTAGATGAGCGAAGAAAGACGATGGCAGATTTATGTGTTATTTTTTGAAAATTAAAAAAAGGTGTAATGTGGAATCTCGTTATTGTAAAGCTTCTTCTAAGTCCATTGTAGCAAGTTGTTTATTTAGTAGTTTCTTCTTGAGGAAGAGCTTTTGAGGAACAAGCTTTAACTTAATTCCGTTCATAAGATCGGAAAAGTTGAGGTACTATTCAATGAAATAAGTTATCGAAAAAATGGGCAACCCTATTCAACTTTATTTCTCAATGCTCTTTTCCCTACTCATACGTAGAGGAGGATTCGTGCACTGGCGCAGTCAACACGATGTAAAGAACTCCACTGGGGCGGTCAGTACTAACATTACGTAACTTGCCAAATAGCTTTTTAGGGTTGCCATATATTAATATTTAAAAATAAAAAAAAATTAAAAAATAAAACGTTGTGGTGGCCAATAATCATTAGAAAAGATAAGCAAAAATTACTTTCGTCTTAAGTTTTTAGTACAGGGTTACCAACTTCTAAATAAGTTTTATTAACAGTATGATGAACGCTATCATAAAACCTTGTGTGTACTTAATAATATTTAAAATTTAATAATAAATCATATCATAAAATAATTTTTTTGTATAGGGTTGCCACTTATTTTTTCTTAAATTAAAAAGAAATATGGTTTTTCTACCTTTATGAATTACTTCAAAACATAAATTTATGTCACACATTTACTATCTATAATAGGGTTGCCGATTTTGTGCTACCGCTTTAAATACTAAAATATTTCCTACATGTTGGAAAAAAGTGAATAATTGTTGATTTGAAAAAAAAACTATATATTACTTTAAAATGTTATAATTTTAAGTCGCATTTACAATTTTGATTTATGGTTACCATATAAATAAAATTATTAAATTACAACAATTAATTCAAATATTTTTTTTTTTTAACAATTTAAGTATTTTTGTTTAAAATAGCACGGACTATAAAATTGTCAATTGCCAATAATATAAAACTACTATTATGTGGTCAATATTTCAGATATTTTTTTCAGCTTGGCAACTCTAGATTTGAAGTGTAAGAAGAACTGTACATATTGGTACATAAATGAAATCTACTTTAAAGCAACTCTATACTGGAATATATATCAAGCTTTGTAAAGAGAAAAGCTTTATTCTAGATAAATCACACACTTTCATATATCATCCACATAAAATTCATCCTTCCTAGTCTTCTATCTTATAATTTCGCCAAATACCACATTGTTTGCATCTTTTTGCTTCCACACACAGCAACACTCTTGTACACGCTCACGAAGCGTAATTAATTGGATAACACGTGAACGTGAGTTTTCATTTTGGCGAATTAGAATTCATTGCAGGCGAAGCGTAGTCGTCAGCCAGCTGTTGGCAAGCGTTGTAAGCCAATACAGCACATAGTTGGCAACAGAATGCAAAAACAAAAAGGATTTTGAAAGGAATACCATAGAAAGCGGAGTAAAAATGAAAGACAAAGCGAACACGCTAGAAAATCCTCGACGCGCAGCACTCGAGAGCAAGGAAGCAGCAACAACACTACTCATATGCGCGGCTATGCGAAGCTAAAGCTACTACTGCTTTTTCCAACTGATTTCCTCGCTCAAGAGCAGATAAGCGCGCGCGGTACAAAAAAAAAAGAACAAATTGATGCAACAACAAAAACAAAATATGCAAGAAATGGCGAGAAACTAGGTGCACACACACCTGCATTCATAAATATAAATAAATACTCTATATACGAGTGTGTGTGTGGGATTATGTGTGCAACAGCTGCCTCGTGAATCAAAGGCAGCGCTAGAAAGCCGTCAACAACAACATAGCTGCCACTAATATGTACATACATATGTGAAGGTGTGTGTGTACAAAAAACATACATAACCTTAAAGCCCTTAAGCATTCGGTGCCACAAATATGCCACAATTCGTATCAAAACGGTATGTGGCGCCACCAACGCCGCTGCGCGTGTGTCCACCGTAGTCGGAGAAGATAAAAATTAAGTCGATGAGAATGAAAATCACGACAAATGGCCGCTCCGCGCTGGCCGGTCGAGTGCGCGCGTGAGACGCTGCTCTTTATTCCCGTTTAAGAGCCCCTAATCCGCCTGCCACGGCATTTGCAGCGCACACTTTTGTGTGTAGGAGCGTGTGTGTTGGTGGCTTGGTTGTAATTACTTATGCACTCAGCATAATCTGCTGTTGGATTTGTGTTAGATTAAAATATATGCGCGAGCAGAAACTTGGCCTTAAATTGAAAATATGAAACGTGTGTAGGCGAGAAGTTATGAAATGGAATGTGCTCCGACTAATTGAAAGGAACTTATGCGAGGTTTTATTTTGATTTAAAAGAAGAATTGGTGTGCCTAATTAATTAAGTCTGTAGAAATTAAATTTTTTTGTATAAAAATAGCGAAAAAATAAAAGTTTGTCTTCAAGGTCATTGTGGTTTGTGTGCAATAATTGCTGTTTTTAATGAATTCATTACACATCTGAAGCATTGAGCTTACTTAATATTTCCAATTTCAGAGCAGTAACGCTCTCCAGCAAAATTTGAACTCCTCATGAAAACTCTTGATCACTGCAGATAATTGTTTTCTCCATACATTTTTTTACTCTCGAAAAATGTTGCACTGAGTATAATAGGTTGTTTGTAAACCCTAAAACGAATCAAGATATATATCGAGTTATATATACGTAGAGGGACGAAATCGGTTCCTAACCATGGCTACTTTCCCTATATCAAAAGGGTAAAGGAACAAAACTACTCACGAATATTGCACTTATAGTGTAACATCGCTCGTCTAAAAATCGCCCAGAATATCGAACATATTATCCTCCAACAAAAGGTTCAAAGACTGCCCTCACTCCGATTACCATTACCAAAGTTTCTTTTTGAAGTTAGTTTTGAGCTTTGGTTGGGAGTTAGAGATTCGCGTGCTTTCTTTCGAAGAACTCTCATTTAAAATATTTGTAAATTGAGTAGAGATTTTAGCGGCTGACGAAGCACCTTCCAGCACGAATATTACACTCTAATTTATAATCTTATGTGTCTAGAACCCTATTCAAAGTTTGTTATATCGTTATTACACAGTCAAATTAATTAATACTATTTAGCAGTGACATCTACCATAGCTTTTTTTATCAAAAAATACAGCCAATCGCAGACAAAGTACGTATATCGCACGTCTTAATCGCAGAGTTGCACTTCATTTTCAACTCGATTAAAATTCATTCAAAAACAAGTAAGGAAGGGCTAAGTTCGGGTGTAACCGAACATTTTATACTCTCTCAATTTATTGATGTAATTTTATAAAGATAACACAAGTCGACCCATATATTTGGTATAAAGTTCAATAGAATAACGAAAATCATCATAAATAGTATATGGGGACTGAGGTAATTCCTAAACCGATTTCACTCGTTTTCACCACCAAGATACAATATATCGAAGACTATACGCTCACATAATTTAATATTACTTATAATTAGGTATATGGGATCTGGGGAAGTTATGACCCGATTTTTACCATTTCAGGTACAGAGAAAACTGTTATAAGAAAAAAATTCAGAGGGAATGAATTACATTAAAATATCTGAGGGATTAACCTATATTTTCGGTGAAAAATTAACCTTAGGCACTGAGTTCTTTATGTTCGATATCAGGGGCCTTGAAAAGTCATGGTCCGATTTTGACAATTTTTCCACAAGTGATGTCACAGCTCAAATACAGTATTTGTGTAAAGTTTTATTGCGCTAGCTTCATTGGTTCCTTATGAATACATTATAAAGTGAACGAATCAGATGGAATTCAAAATTGAGTTATATGGGAAGTAGACGTAGTTGTGAACCGATTTCGCCCACCCGTGTCATCAGGGTGTCAAGAAAGTGTTATATACCGAATTTCATTGAAATCGGTCGAATTGGCCCATTTTTCGGGCGTGGCAGTGGACCGATTTTGCCCATTTTCGAAAGCAACCTCCTCAGGGTGCCAAGGAACATGTGTTCCAAGTTTCATTAAGATATCTTAATTTTTACTCAAGTTATCGCTTGCACGGACAGACGGACAGACGGACGGACAGACATCCGGATTTCAAATCTACTCGTCATCCTGATCATTTATGTATATATAACCCCATATCTAACTCTTATATTTCTTGATGACACAAACAACCGTTATGTGAACAAAACTATTATACTCTGTGCAACAGGTTGCGAGAGTATAATTAATGTAGATTTCTATTTTGTATAGTAAATCGAGACCGATTAATGGATCAATTAGCTCCTGTCTAAAAAGGCTATAAGGTTATGTCGAAAGATCCAGGAAAACGGATATTTGAAAGGAAAGATTTATATTTTAGTTACTAAAAATTTTTATTTAAAATGTTCAATATGAACCGTCCACGATTCGCCATCTATCTGCTCACTCTCTTTCATCGCTGCTCCCTTCTCAGTTTACATGTAAAAACAACAAGAAAGTTAGCGAGTTGAATTCGATGCAAGATTATTATCCGGATAGCGAATGCCTCATTTAAGTGCTATAAGCGGTTTTCTTATAAATGAGTCAGAGAGTCAAGGCCGTTTATAGAAAACCTAACGTAGCGATACTGCTCGAAGCCAAAGAACTCTCCACCTTAGCAACGGGTTAGAAGAGATGTTAGTTCAAGACTTTTTAAAAGTCTTCTTGCTCCATTTTGTTAGAACAGTTGGTTTGATTCGTTCGATACTCTCTACTCTCTTAATTGTGAATTGAGGTTAAGAATTTTATTTAAATATAAATATATTAATTAATTCCAAGCAGACACAGTACCCTACAAACCTTTACACTGACCTACCAAAAATGAGAATGCCATAAAATTTTAAGTTAACATTTTTCATTTGAATTTGGGTTGAAACCAGAGAAATATATACACAATTAATTTTTAGAAAATCAACTGAAATGCGCACACAACATTCTTTTCATTGCTATCTTCTAAACAATTGTGTCAAGGCTAGCGGAAAGCAGGCGAGTAAAATGCGTAATGTCAACAAAAGGCTCACTGAAAAATTGTCTATTTTTAATGCCACTTGTACTATTTGCCATGCCCTTTGTCGCAGCGCCACTCAGCGACAAGCGACCTCTGACACCAACACACATATCCAAACACACATATAGAGAAACATAGAAACACGCGTCGCTCACCTCGTTGGTGGCCTCATAATAATTGTGCTAAGTGTAAACAAAATGCTTTCGCACGCATTTGACACATTTTTTGTCTATTTTAAAAAAACCACTCTCCAGCCCATGCTGTGCGGTGCTGTGCGCTGCTGTGTGGCGCCACGGCCTGCGCCGGGTCCGCTTGCGCTCAATAAATTGCGCACAGTAAACACGCCGTTGAGTTGTAGCGCCATTGTGAGCGGCAATCAAAAATTATTACAACATTCAAATTGGCCATTGTCGTTACGCAACTCTCAGGCTCACACACTCACACAAAGTATATGCACCTGCCCGCGCTCCCAGTGCACCGTGAGACCAAGGTCATGACACCATTTTGCCGACCATTTCCACCGGTGTTACTGGCAGTGCTCAAGAGCTTAGCGCTAAAACATATTTTGTTGCTATTGTTGTTGTTTTTTTCTTTTTTCTCCTCATTTATTGTAGTAATGTATAATGAATTGCCACTGAAGGTGGGCGCAAAAAAAAGGGTTATGATCCCCCGACTTGCCCGACCGAGGCTGAGTGACACTCATTGCCGTGACGCGGTTGCTCACCTGCATCATGATGCCGCACACACAAACTTTTATTATATTTTAAATTTTTTCAGTATTTATATGTGTATGTGCAATTGTGCCTTAATGACGCCAAACACAATGGCAGGATGTGCTCGCTAGGTTTCCGCCGGCTTGAACAAAACTGCCACCCGCCTCATTATATGCAAACAAAAGAGAGCGAGGCCCGCGTGCGTTGGTGTTAGTGCTTTTGTTTTATCGCTTTTATTGTCGTCATTGTTGATGTGCTTAATGTCACTTTTTTCATTGTTGACATTTATTAGCCTCAGCGTGTGCTCTACACACATACACACGCGGGTTGCTTCCTTAACAATGACATTGGGCATAACAAGCGGCTGATTGAGCCAGTGAGCGTTTGAAAAATGCTCTCTGTTTGTTGGGTGGATAAATTTTAACTCCTAAAAGAGGTTTTAAATACCTGAAATTGTTGGTTTGTATGGTAAATTTACTGTACTGAAATAGGAAGTGACTTACGGACTAGAATTTCCATCCAATTGATGGTGATGAATATGATTCTGGAGACTGTTAGATGACTTTATAAAACTAAATGATCTGTGGTTGAAAGCATATAGTGCACATGACTTCAACTTCAGAAGATTCCAATCTGAGTTCGAAAGTTCTATAGATATTCTATGATATTCTATATTATTTGAGATCACTGGATCTCAGAATCAAATTTAAGGAATAGTTATGTAAATCGACACTACATTCCGTTGGTTGATACTTGTGAAACACGTGAGGGTTAGTTTAATGTAGACCTCTCTGCGACTTTAAATCGAGGGTTGTTGTCCAAAGCATATTTTCGAGTTAAGTAAGAAATTAGTTGGTACTACCGAGCTTATATATATATTTTTTTGGCATAGGAACCGCTTTAAGCATTATAGCCGAATCCACCAGAGTGCGCTACTCGTTCCTCCTTTTTGTTTTTTTGGCGCCAACTGGAAACACCAAGTGAAGCCAGGTCACTTTCCACTTGGTCCTTCCATTGGAGTGGAGGTCGTCCTCTTCCGCGGCTTCCTCCAGCGGGTACCTCATCGAACACTTTCAAGGCTGGAGTGTTTTCATCCATCCGTACAACATGACCTAGCCAGCGTAGCCGCTGTCTTATGCGGTTGCGCGTATGGTTTGGGACACACAACTTAAAAAAAACCTTCCCAATGAAAGACCAAACAGAGCCTCGGATGAGAAACCCCACTACAGAGCTTAATGCTGTTCAAATTTATGATTTAGGTACTCGTAATAGGTGCTTTTACGAATACTAATCTTTGATCGAATTTACAACGACATTGGTGGTTGAGTTGAAGTGATATGACGATGTTTCGGCAGTGCTAGTTCTACTTTTCCACTGCATAACATATACTATACGTCCATAATCTGTCCAAAATATGGTTGTAAAAAGCCAACAGAAGATCCTGCATGAACTAAGGAGTCAAGTAACTCCAGAAACTCCAATTTTAACATGGATGGCTACTATAAGATCTCAGTGATTTTAGGAACTTAGGAGAATAAATCATTCACGTAACTCCATTGATATGAGCCATTGGAGGCATCATTATCTTTTCTTAACAGCGATGAGCGGTCTGCCTCTAGGTTTGGAAGAAAATTGCAAAAATATATATGAAATACATTCCGAAGGTGTCTGAAGAAGAACTATTATGACTCCAAAAACTAGTTCCCTTTTTGTATATATTTGTATATAGATAAATTAGTGAAGCGAGCTTTGCCGTTGGTACCTTAGTTACAAAAAGTCATTATGCATGCTTATCGATTCAAATTATTGCGATTAAGTTTTAGTTCCGAAGCAATAATAATATAAATTAAGCCTTGAAATAATGAACGAAATAACAGCTACCCTTCTGATAAAAGTGTATTCACATACATATTATCTGTATATGCACCATAATAACTATTCCACTTGAAGCAAACATTTAATTGCACAAAAAAGAGTTCCACGTTGAAAATACAACACAATGTTTCAGTCAATTCAAAACCTAATCTGTTTGCATTATTAAAATGTCGTTCAAATACAGTACACAAACACAACAAAAACCAGTGAAATGTCACAACCCTTCTGCGTTTTGAAACGCTGGTCCAACTATAGGTACTCACCATAGCACATCAACATGCCAACACCAAGAAACACTTCCCATCAAATTGTTATTGCTCGCGTTTCACCTTTCATTTCACAGAAACTTCTGAGAGTTCCCGACGATTTGCGTTTCCTACGCATACAACGCAGCGACGACGACCTGCTGCCGCGCTGTGGCAGTTAAATGCTTGCCTCAATGATATTGCCGCCATTGAAGCTGATGCCATGATGATGATAATAACGCCAGCACTCTGCTTCACTACAAGGCACACACACATGCACTGGTCTACTTGCACTCATATTTACATAAAGGTACCGTTAAGAGACGCTGGTTTCGTAAGCAAATAGTGCGAGGCATGCAGCACACACTTTCAAATATGGCGGGTAGCAATAAAACCGCGCACAGTCGGCAATAACGTCGCGACAATAACGAGTTGTTTGCTCATTTATGGCCAAGTTCGGTGTTGACGCCGCTCCATGCGAATCGCTCGCTTGAGTGGCCAACAGTGTGCCATATCGCTTATATGGGCGAGTGTATGCCACTTCCTCAGAGCTTATACCTAGGTGTGGCAGATGTGGGTGAAGTGGTGTTTTATATTTATATTATTACTGTTTTCCTCTGTGTGGCTGGCCAGTGTGTGGAAGGGGTGTGTTTGAAGCCGCTACGTTATAAAAGCCACAACTTGTGGTAATATTGTTGTTGTTGTTTTTCAAATGTATACTGAGAGTGTCCACTAAAGCGGTATGTGCGTTTTAGTTCTGTATATTATTTATTTATTTTTAACTTGTTTTTATGTGGCAACCCTTCATATGATGTGACTAGTATGAGCATTATGTGTTGGGTCGCGCAGTCAAATCTCGAAATAACTTTAATGAAATTTTCAGTGGAAATTCTTATTGGTAATTTGTATTTGAGGAGCACTTCAAAAAATTTCAAAAAAAGAGTTGCCAACTAACCAACAAATATTTTTGAAATAATAATTATTTCAATAATGATGAAAGGAGTCACTTACATAGTACTGCTTTTCATGCAGATTTAAAATTATTTAACTATTAATTTAATGCAGATAGAGTTGCCAGCTATTTATTATCCTTAGATATTCATTATTATTTATTACCCGAGAATACAGTTAGAATTGAATTAAAGTATTATGATGCATATATTATTCATTCAAAAAAATTATTTGAAAAATTGCGCTTAAGTCAAATTTCTAAACAAATATCAGTGTTGACATATCGAAAAAAATTTTTAATTAAAAAAAAAATCAAAATTTTATTGGCAACAATTTTTTGAGTTATAGAAAATTTTAAGAATTTTTTTGTACGTAGTGTTGCCATATTATCGTAATTTGTAATAATATTTCAAATATTAAAGATTTAGAATTAATTTAAAGTACTAAAATGGATAAATGATTTATGCTTAAAATATAGAAAATAGTCTAAACATATCAGGGTTGCCATATCAAAAAAATAAATAAATTGTATTAAAATTCAAATATGAGAGGTAAATATTTTTACATATATTTATAATTTAGCAAAAAATATTTTACGTAGTGTTGCCATATTTTTGGGATTTATTGCAATATAAAAAAAAAATATTTATTTCAAAGAATTGATCAAATGGTAAATTATTTTTATTATAATTATTACATAATCTTTCAACCGTTTTTTAAATTTAAAACCCGCGTTGGTCTACTTTTCAACAAATGATCTAATTACCGTTATCTCTTCTTTGTTGCCTTTAGTAACTGCATTGTAATATACATGACGAACGTATCAAAGCTAACAGAATGCGGCATGAAAACTCTCTCTTTGAAAAAGATTTCTGCGCTTTAATTAAAACCCACTCAAATTCAATTACTACAACTAGTTGCTACCAACAACAACAACAACACAAACGCACACATGTGCAACGCTGTGCATTATAAAATCATTTCCATGCTTCTTTTAAATGTACAAAGGCAACTCTGCTGCATGAACATAAATAAAGCAGCGGCGCGGCGGCGGTGAGGAGCTGAAAGTGGCAAAAACTTTGGTAGCAAAAGCAAATACATCAGCGCTAATTGACTTGACTGTTACATCATTAAATTGGCAACACAAATAGCTGGCGGCCACAAAAGTCAGCAGCTGAAAATTTAAGAAGTGAAACAGAAATAAACAAATAAAAGAAGTGAAAATGTGAGACGCAATAAATGAAAAGGAAAAATTGCAGAGAAAAAAATAAAAAATAAAATATGAAAGAAATGGCACAGAGAACTGAAAGAAGTCGAAAGCAGTCGAACAAAGACAGTGTATAAATAAGTAAAAACAGCAAACAACAACAACAAGCAATTTGTAGCGCCGAAATTAAACGTTGTGCGACCAACTTGTCCACGCGTCACTCATACGCCCCGCGGTGCGGCATTTAAAGTGTCCACAAATTCGCTTTAAATCAAGCGCCAGAGCCGCAGAGAGCAGCTCGAGTTGTTGTTGTATATGTGGGCAGCTTAAGATTTTCCTTTTTGTTGGCTTTCTTAATTTAATGGAAATATTAAAGGAAAGAGAGCAGAAAGCTGAAATTAATTGAATTGCGTAAAAGCAACAACAAAAACAAAAACAAGAAAATAAAAATTTCTTGACCTCAAAATTAAAATGCAAATAAATATATGAAGCACATAACGGCAAATATTACAATAGCAACAACAACAATAAAGCAATGCGCTCACATAAATGAAATTAAAAGGCAAACAGCCGAAGCACAAGAAATGCAAATGCAGACATTACAACAACAAAAAAATAATAACAAAAATAAAATGAATGAAAAAAAGAAAAACAACAACAAAAAATGCAGTTAATATGAAAATAAAAATAAGAGCAACAACAAAGCGCGCTGTACAACATCCATCGCCAACGCCGCCACACAATCAACCCTGGCCGGCCGCAACAGTAACAGAAATGCGAATGAACGCAACAATAAATTCGCTGTGAGCATAATAAATCATCGTGCAACATTTCAGCATTTCAGTTGTCCGGCGAAATTGCCTCGCATCCCAGGCAGGCTGAATCGGCTGCTTGCCGCTACTGTAGCTACTTTAACGCCCAGCCAATGATGTTGCGCCGCTCGCACTTCTTCCCCCTAGGAAATACTAACTGTTGTTGCCGTTATGTCCGCTAGTTTGCTTTACCCACACACAGCTTGTTTGTTGTGCTCCCTCCCCTTTCGCCTTCATTACGGCCCGCCTCTCTATCCCTCACTCACTCACTCTCTCCCTCATCTCTCATCTCTGATGTGAACATAACACAATCAATTCGTATTTTAAAATTCATGTCGTGTATTGTGTGCTCCATTTTTACTGTTATAACATTTTCCGTATAGTTGTTGTTGGTATAGTTGTTATTCTATGTACATAACAACATGTAGTTCCGTTGATTTAGTTGCTTTATTTGTTCGCTGTTCGTTGTTCGTTGTTCGTTGATTCAGTTTGGTTTGTCCAACATATAACAGTAACTGATTTCGAAATTGTCATTGTCCATGTTACAGTTAGTTGCATTTTGTGGCCAATTTTCATGAGAAACGCCTATATTATATTATGAGGTACACAGCATACTCTGTGTAGAAATAAATTCAGTTTGTTTGGCAATACTTTGCGGCCAGCAATGGTTGCCAAAAATTGCAATTACGTTGTTGGTGCGCTGAGTGGCGGCGCGTTGAATTGACTTATTAGCTGGGTGGAGCTAGCAAGTGGTCCATTGACCGAGTACTATGTTGATTTGAAGAAAGAGAGTGCGGGGAATATTCTTGTTTAATATTCATCCATTAAAGAGTTAGTGTTGACAAAATGGGATCTATGGGTTACGGTTTTAAGCTTAGTTGATTCATTATTGTTCCCTCTGGAATACAGTCCCTAATTTTTCGACCATAATGAAGTTAAGTATAGAAATATCCTATTATTAAAATCTGATTTTATTGGAAATAATAGATCATCCTTCCGAAAGCTCCTAAGCTCAATACTCTCATGAGCTTTAAAGCTCAGTGAGCTTTTAGCTGGTTTGTTTTCTTTCCAGCCTTAAACTTTTCACAACGAATTTGGTAAATAATCAATTTCCAATCCGGCATTTTTCTGGTAGCTGATTTCGAGCTTAAGCAAATTTTTTCAGAAAGTCGGTTTAAAGACGAGTAGCTCTGAACTCTGAGCTTTTTTGAACTACTGGCAGACTGGATATCATCGGCTCATCACGATAATCACCTCCTGACCTTTGAAATTCAAACAACTTTACATTATTCGTGAGCGCCCATGGTTTGGTTCCGCAGTGATCGGATACTGAAAATCAAAATATTTTTGCTTTGCTAATCGAGGGACTAAAATCTTCAGTTACCGATTGATTGACGTTTCTGTGAAAGTTTTCGGTTCGGCATTTTCGGTAGCTTTTGAGGAAAAAAGTTTAAGAGAGAAGCTTTAAGCTTTCGTTGTACATAATCGTGGTATTCAACTGTTTAATTGCTGAAACTGCCTGACTGAAAGTTCTGTTAATGCCTGATTTCTCACTCTTAAGTGTTACACTTAAATATTACTCACATTTGAGTGCACTTCGAGTGCCTGGTGGAGAGCTTAAAGGCTTGACGCCGAGTTGGTGTCTGAATACGTGAAACAACGGCACATGAAAGGCTCAACTTCAGCTATATAAGTGCGCTGTTGCTATAAATAAAGACTGCAGTCAATAAGCCAATATTTATCAACCGGCTACACCCAGACACCAATAAGCTCACACCAACAAACTAATATATATTCATACAAATATGTATAAATTCGTCTGCCTCAATATACGAGCATTTATACCCGTTCTTGAATTTCGGCTGCGCCGTCCATAAGCAGTAGTGGACGCCTTGTTAACACCATATAATCTCGAAAGCGAAATCTTAATTTGGCTGTCGGCGCCAGTGGCAAAAAATGCCGCAACAACAATGCGAATGAAGGAAAAAGTGGCGAATAAAATAAAAGAGAGAGAGAGCGAGAATAGAAATCCCATCGAGCTACTTAAACCCAGTCAAGCCACTGGCTGACAGCTCGGCAGCCAAGTTGCCCACTGATAACGCAGTTGATGACAACGACAACAACAACAGCACTAATATAATCGAGAAAGAACAACACTAACAACAAGTAAATCCCTGAAATAAGCAGCAACAGTCGCTCGCTCGCTTGCAGACACTCCGTCGCCGCCATCGCAGGGCCCGACCCGTGGGAACATGGGATGAACGCACAGCTTCCTGCCCGACATCCTGCTGTGTGCGCTCGCCCGCTGTGCGACAATGAATAAACACAAAGTCTTAAAATTAATCCGAAATAATTAACCAAATAACAATTTCGCAAAGTGCCGTCGCCATTGCCGCCGCCGCAGCCATCGCCGCGTCCGCCTACGCCGAGCTCGAGTCGAGCGCGTGCCAAATGCGTGTTCGCTGCCAAGCGCCGTTGCCTCCACTCCTCTCACCGCTGCGGCTGTTGCTTTGCATGAGGTTCGCTGCGGAGCGAGTGTGTCTGTGTGTTCTTAGACGCCGTTGGATTTCTTCAGTCCAATCCAGACACACACTCAGCCGCCATTAGATGCTGCCAAACGCATAAATAAATTGCAAAAAAGCTTATTAAATACAGAAATAGAGAAATGAAGCAAATATTTCTTCACTAAAGCCCGACAGCGCGCCGAATATTTGTCGATATGCGCGCGTGTCTACATAAATTGACAGACGAACGTATATGCTCCATTCTCACTCTCTTTCTCTCTCTCTCACATGTATATATATGTGTGCTCTGGAATATG
This sequence comes from Zeugodacus tau, assembly GCA_031772095.1. Classification (NCBI taxonomy): domain Eukaryota; kingdom Metazoa; phylum Arthropoda; class Insecta; order Diptera; family Tephritidae; genus Zeugodacus; species Zeugodacus tau. The sequence goes on from CM062649.1 coordinate 84,590,677, forward strand.
TGTCTGTGTGAGTTCACACAAGTGTGGCAGCCGTAAAGGAGCGCCAAATCGAAACAGTTAAGCTGAGTAGCAGCAGCAGCTGCCACTTGTGCTAATGTTTCCTTTTGATATTCAAAAATTGTGAAATGTTTGAGTGCAACTTTTCATGCTCGAATGCGGGCAGATGAAATATGAAAAATGACAGAAATTGTTGGAAGAAATATGGAAAAATGTGGAAATGGATTGAAAAAGGATTGAATGTGTACTGTGTAAAGGATTGAGTGTGTGCGCCTAACGGTGTAGTTGTGCGCAAAGCGGTCGGATTATTTGGAGTAGAAAATATTGTGTGCAAAATTTGCTGGAGTTGTAAGTAGTTGTTTACATCGCAAAATCTACATTTAGCTTCGGTATAAAATATGTTAAGTAAAATGTTTGATTTTGATATTTTTCGCTCGAAATGTGTTTGGGTGCAGATTCTTCTTTTCATCAAAATATGCCTAGTAAATGTGTGCTATTTGGCTATACACTTTATTGGCATTCTTAAGTAAAGAAATCCATTTAGTACATATTCAATTCAAAGCCTACGAAGGTATACTTTGAATAAGTAAAGAATTATCCATTCACATTTTATTGAAGATATAAAATGAAGAGGATTTAATCGTCTTTTAAGAGAAAATACCAAGGACTAAAACTTCTTTTTAGGGGGACTGAAATTACTCGCTATGCCGAATCAGCTGTCTCTGTATCTGTCTCTCTTTCTCACACACACACTATATCCGTTCCACTCTCCTTCTCTCTCTCCCTCTCCCACTCACGAATTTTTTTAGCTTTTTATTGCGACCAATCATCTCATGTTCCTCGTACGATATGCACTATGAAGGTCAATAATTTTGCCATTCCTTACTCTCATATCGATATTAGAAAGTTCATAGCTACTATATTCTATGAATGAATGTGCCGAATCATCAGACTCTGTATCTGTTACTCTCTCTCTCTCTCAGACACACACACTATCTCTCTTCCACTCTCCCTGCTATCTCTCTCCCTCTCTCGAATTTCATGTTCCTCATACCATGTTCACTATGAAGATCAATAATTTTGCTATCCCTAACTCTCATATCGATATTAAATAGTCCATAACTAATATATTCTATGAAGTTAGATATACCATCAATGGCAAGGAGTAGAAAACAAAAAGTAAGAATATATCTCTTCGAAATCTCTTTATAAAGTTTGTCTACTGAATGAAAAGAAAACCATCTGTTGCAAGTTGCAAGTGACATGAACATTCATGACATAAAAGTCGTCAGCTATTTTCTGACTTTCAAAGAAATCTGGAGTTATCTGGATCCGTAGATAAAAACTATAATACCTTCTCGACTGAACATTTAAAACTAGATAATTTTCGTAAAGAAAGGAAACGGGCATTCTCAAATCGGACTTCCATCTATCGATCTATCTCGCCGCTGTAAAAATATCGGTGATTAAATTACAATAAGCGCTCTATTGATTTAGCTTATAGTAAGAACCTGAAAGTGAATTTCGACTATATTAGACTTTATATTCCTCACAGTAAAATATCAGCAAATTTTCAAATAACTTCCATGAATTTATATTTGCAATGCCAGCAACCAGTTCATACTTTATAATGAATAATTTCAAAGTAAACAAACAAACACAAAGGGCCTAACTTCCATCAACATGCTGACGAGTTCAACTCCTGTCCATGTAACAGCATACAACGCTGCGCTCAACGGCGTATTTAAATTGTAGGAATTCAGTGCGGCAGCCCTTCTTGCCTTCCACAAACAAATATATGCCGGTAGGTAGTTCATTTTAAGAAAATTACTTTGCGCATTTCAACTATTCATCATTTCGAATAATAACTGCTACAAAAGCAACAGCCGCATATGCCATTAAATGAACGGGTGTTGGCTACAAAGTTGGTGTGCGGCTGTGGCGCTTGTTGATGGCGATTGTGATAAGGATGGTTGTGGACTTTTCGTCCTACCGCGCTTCCGGTTGTTATTGCCACCATGTTAACCATCGCTATCCGCTATTATGTAAATGAAAATGTTGCAACATCATGCGCCACAATTACAGTTCAATTCCAGCCGACAAACCGACAATGGCTGTGAGAGAATACTAAAAGCTACGCGCGCACCATTATGTTTGAATACACAGCTCGTCTACCATCACTTAGTGGGTACGGCTCAAGCAAATCTCGAACCAGCAGCCGCCTTGCGCCGCAACGTCATTATTTTTCCGCTGTGGTGCCACTGCAAGCCAGCGGAAGCCGACGCCCCAGTTGGCGGTGACCTTAGCTTTGTGTGAGTTGCTACTGCTAGTTGTTGCTGATGGTGGCTGTTTGAAATAAATGAAATGTGGCTGGCATTGTCCATCAGCGGCGCCAACGGCAGTGTACGCCGTAAAGAGCAGCATCAGCAGCTTGTTGCCACTTCCTACATTCCGCTGACAGCCTTCCAACGTTTTTTCGTTGTTTTTGCTTTTACACTGCCGGTTGGTGGTGGCTGGACAACAGCAGCAACAATTCTGGGGGAGGTCAAGACACATAAATCTGCATGCAACGCTGCAATGTTGCACATACACATACATATATACAACTTGCCACAGACGCAGCGCAATTTTACTATTCAAATAGCATTTATGCAAATGTACTCCTAACAACAACGGCTAACTACTGCAAAAACAAAAGCTGCTGCAACAGCAATTGCAACACAAACAACCGGCGCTGTGTAGCGTACTACTGAGCACGCATGTGGCAAGTAGCAAGTTGTGGCGTAGATAGCTGCAACTTCATTTTGTGTAGCAACCAGTGTTGTTGCTGTTCCTCCTGCTGCGGAAGGATTGACAGCCAGCGCGTCGGTCCGCTGCAGCAGCAGCAACGGCAGCAGTGTGGCATGCACCAGCTGGCAGCTGAATAGACACAACGCAAGTGATTGACTGAGTGAAGTGAAGCGCGCGCGCAAAGTTGCAGACATCGCCTCGCCGGCTGATTGCAACAGCAAATGGTTGAACGAACGAACGCATGGCGGCAGAAGTGAGCATAGACGCAAGTGACGCATGACTGGCGGAGTGACGTGCAACTTGCAACGCTACGTGTCTACATTGCGGCTATGGGCAACAGAGACTGAGACCGAGACTGAGGCTGTGGCAAGTTGCGAGTGGTAAGTGGCGCACGAGCGAAAGATAGGCACGGCGCAGATTAGACTGCTAGCGTGTGGGGTGTGTTGCGGTGCGGTGCAGTGTTGCGTTGCAGGCAATTGTGGCAGCAGACAGATATGCGAAAAGTTTTCATTTACTGCAACAGTTCGTGATGGGAGTAACTGCCACGCAAGTTCTATGCAAGACCGGGTGGATGTCGGATGGAGTCGGTGCTTGCAAACGCTTGCACTTTTCCACTTTCGCCAATTTTGGCTCGCACTGCAGTTGTCAGCTGTGGCTTATCCACGCGTTGCATTGAGTTTGCGAGTGATTTGCGGCCTACAGTGGCAGCGCGGAATGCATTGTGGCAATTGAGATGGCAAACTTGAGCTGGGGGATTTGGTGTCTGTGGCATATTATACGCCGTACATTGCTTCACTTTGGTAGTCTGCTTTGAAGACCGCCATTTGATAAATCGCCTCTGATCATCGATGACTTAATAACAACAGACGGTGTAATGGAAATGTCTGAGTGGCAGTGGAGACAGTGCAAGAAAATGGAAAGTATCAAGTGTGGGTTAAGGAGATTTGTGCGAAGGAGATTTGTCTGATGAAAGTTTGATATTCCGCGTGGTTATTTTATACTAAGCGGAAGAAAGCCTTGGGTCATACAAATTTTAAGAGCTTTTGAAGCTTTCATGTTTTTGGAATTCTAATATTTTTGTGATTCCGGTTTAACGTAATTTTAGAGCTTTTTTGCAAGCTTTTGTGTTTAAGAAAGCTTAAGAGCTTTTGGAGCTTTCATGTTTATGTAGCACTAATATTCCTCTGCGCTCGATTCATTTATAATATTTTTCAAAAAACAGAATCTCCTAGTTTTCTAAAAAGCTCTGCTTTTTTCGTGCACTAATTTCTAGTTCTCTTGACTTCAGTAACAACATGAAGGCTTCTTTCTTTTGATAAATCACAGAAACTACGAACTCTATTATTTTTTCCTCCAATTAGCCTTTATCTATTGCGCAGTTCACAGAATTTCACAGACTGCCTATGGGGGCATCCAGCCAAAGTAAACTTCATTAAATCATGATTTTACAACTCAAAGTTTTTGTATTCACAGGAATTGCTTTTCCAATTCCAGTATCTCCATGTTGCTTTGTATCTTTGTATCACACCGGCCTGTTTGCAACGCATGTGGCAAGAATGCCAGTTATCGAGCACCTTTGTGTGTGTGTGTGTGAGTGCAGTGATAAGCAAAAATGCATAGATCATCCTATCAGACATTGGTGAAGTAGCACAGTAGCGCCAGTCAGTATGCTTTTATAGAGCTCCATATGTTTGTTTGTATATAAATTCCTGTTATGTTGTGAGTGCAGGCTTGTAACATCAGAACCTGGTAGTAAAAATGAGGGATGTTTCAAAATTTCAAGATTTCCAAATTTTTAAAAAGTTCTTTCCTGCTCCTTTTAGCGTTAAGGCTAGTAGATATGGGAAAACCTTACAACAATGTTCCCAACCTAAAAACTTGAGAACTACAAAGCAAGGAGTAGATAGATTTTAATAGGCTCAGATAATTTAAGGGGTGAGAGTTAGTAAAAGTGGACCTTTCAATATTAGTATGGTCTCAACTACTAAGAAACTCCACTTAGTTACTAGAATATTAACCGTAACGATTGCTTAACTGTTAAATAGTTACATAATGAGTATCTCAGCTATTCATTGTACAAGTTTTCAGTTCCAGTTACTATTGGACCAGTTCATAATCTCTTCCTCCAAACTCCACATTGATTCACTATATGTTGTAGACTGCGCAAAGAGGCTTAATAAATAAACGTTACTGCAGTCACTCGTACACTTTCATGGGTCCAATGCAAAAGTTGCAAGTTGCAACTTCAACAGCGCGCACCATAAGCACGGCATAAGGCGCAGAGGCACGCCTGCCAGCCGCATTGCTACACTCTGCTGCCAAAGAAAAGTGAAAAGCCTGCTTGTTGGTGTAAGTTTATGCATGGATGCGCATGTGTGTGTGTATGCGTGTGCGCTACAGTTTTATGCGATTTACGCTGTAAGCCAAAGATTTCCAATTAAAACATTTTTTGCTTACTTCAACCATTCATGCCGCCGTTGCCGCGCCACGCCACTGCAACGCTATTACCAACCTTTACTCTACATACATAAGCCTTGTACGCGCCATATCGACCCTTCTTCTCACTCACGCACTGCTTGCTGGCGCGCGTAAATTAGGGTAAACGCATATGAGTGTGCATATCCGCGCACACTTCCCCACCAAATTGAAGACGGAAACGACGACGCCAGCTCATCCTCTTTAGCGTTACGTAGTATTTCATAGCATGCATTCGCGCGTATATTTTTAAATTGAAATAAACTCGAGTCGCTGTCGGTGTGTGTGCGTGTGTGTTTGATGCTAAATGCGGCGGAGTATTTGCAATATTATCTGTTTGCACCGCGTGCGCGTATAACAGCGTTTATGCACATTAGGTTGGTTTTGTTCTATATATGCGGCGCGCACCCACCATCACGCGCATATATGTGTGCAGCTGACTGGCATGCATGTATTGCTTGGCAATGCAATTATGAACTTTAATCTTTTCCCCATCACTCATTCATTCCTTCATTTTGCTTCATTTTGCGCTCGCTCTCGCTTGTGCGTACGCCGCGAGCGTTGAGGTTGACTTTGCCGCTGACTCTGACTATCTGACTATCGCTCGCAAAGATAACCACACATCATCCGGCTTGATTTCCGCCACGCTTTCATTTCGTTTGACTTGCCATCCTTCCTGAATTCGCAATTGTGTTTGCGCGCTGCCAGCGGCGGGCGCGTGGAGGGGCGGCGCGCGCTGTAACAAATTTGCATTCTATGTATATGTGAAGTAGCGCGCGCTCATCCACACATACATACGCGCACAACGCGCTTTCTTTCACTCCGTACGCGCGCTATTTGATGAATTCTCGCAGTCAGTTTAGCAGCTACTTTTGACTGACTTTCGATTTAAAGGGCGCACGCACGCCTACATGCAAATGCGCGCGTGTGTTTGTGTTGCAGGATTACCAGCGCGCACTCGTTACTAGTTCACTCGCTCACTAGCTTGTATTTGTGTTTGTGTAAACTATGTGTAAATGTGTGCGTGTGCGCGCGCTCAGCTAATTAACTTTGCATTAAATCACAACCGGAATTCATTGCAGTCTGCGCTGGCACCAAAGATTCCTTTTATTATTTTTTCTGCTTCTTTTGTTTGTTAGCGCTCACGCACACAGCCCCGCGCGGGCATGCGAAGTGCAGTGGAAGTCAGAACTACATTTTCCCTTTCAACCTGCATCTTCGCGCCAGCAGTCAAGCTCGTGAACTACTAAAACTAAAACTTATGCAAACGGCGCAACTTTCTCTACTTCTTCTTCTTTCACTTTTTTTTTTTGCATCTGCTTTATGTACTGCGCCCTCTTAGCAATTATATTTTTATTTTCTTCATTTTAACTGTGCATACTTTCTTTTTCCGCTATGTTAGCCTGCATTGCTTTGCTTCTTTGAGCATTGCAAGCTCCAATAATTTCAACATAAATGATAAATTACTCCGCCCGTCTGCAGTGCTGCTTAATTTGAGGCAAAAGAAATGCAAGTTTTTCTTAAAGAAAAATTCGCAAAGTATTTGCAATAACAATTTACCGTTAACTAGGGCCCCTACATACATTTAACGGACATTACCTGCGCGCGGAACTTGTAATAAACGTATAAATTTATATTGGAAAATAGTTTCGCATGCAACAAGATATTGCAACAAAATATTTTTCAACCCAATTTAGTCGAGTAAAATAAATGATTGGACGTTTCACCTACTAAATGAAGTAGTCGGCACTGGAAGAGTGAAAATTAAGTGCTTTGGTGTATTTTATAATATATGGCAACACTTGCGCTTACTAAATTTAATTGAATACAGAAACGCACCCAAAGTTTATCACGAAGACTTCACATTAAAAACAATTATAGTTGAAAAACAAAATTTAAAATATTTAAAGTCAGTTGGCAACCCTATTTCTAAATATATTCGTATTAAAGCTCTCGCAAATACTTTTCTCAAATGACTTTGCAAACGCTTTTTATTTCTTTCAAATTTTACAATATTTTGGTCCGTTTTACATTTTTTGTTTTATGGCAACCCTATATCAAAACATGACTGTACTCAAATCAAAGTGAATAGTTCAAGGAAAGCTTTCATAATTTCGAATAATTTGCAATATTATTCTCAGTTTACCTTTACTCAGTAGGTGGCAACTCGAAATCAACAATTTGACGAACGGACGTAGTAATTCGTTAGAAAGCTCATTTGGTCCTACACATATTTCGTGAACGGATTAAGGTTCCAGATGAAGTAAGTCCTCTAAGGGACAATATTATCTTTCTAACTGCTCTCCATTATCAACAATACCAATAAAAAATAATCTTCAAAAAAGCTCTGAGAAATAAGCTAACTTTATTGATCGGAATAAAAGCTCTGGAAAAAGCTAATAGCTTCGTTTTATTAATGTAGCTCTATGATGTAAACTAGGCTTGTATCACCAATAGTTCCTTTTTATATCTTCCTGATTTGGATTTACCGTGTTTGAGAGATATTTTATCATTTTGTGATTTTTAAGGCCGGCTATTGAACTTTAAGCTCCAAGGACTTTACACATAATGCCGCCTTTTATTGCTTTCTTCGACCTTACATGCTTATGTGAAATTTAATCAATGATTTCTCAAAATATAAATTTCTGCAAAGCTTTTCATTCGAAAGCTCCAAAGCATGTCTAATATGCGTGTAAGCTATTGAACTTTCGATATTTATTTGTATAAATTTAGTTCTCGGAAATATTAATGTGAGTATATTCTGTTGAAATTCTCTGAACATTTCTTTTGTAATTGACCTTTGACCTCCATCTATCAATTGCAATGTTTTCCATGGAATTCACTTGTTTTCGGCAAATACGAGTAAATGTTATTCGTATTAATAATTACTACTTCTAACTATCAATTTCACGCTTATTGATTTCTGGTACGCCTTTAAGTACCAGGGATTACCATAACAACTGAGACAATAACAAATTCACCACAGCCGAAGGGAAGGTGGTCCCAAACAAATATTATGCAAGATTAGAGTAAACAAACGCGCCTACACTAAGCAAGATAATGAGTGTAACGGGAAAAAGCAACGAAAAAGAAAAACTAAAGAAAGCAAAAGAAAAATTAACCATGACAGCAGATAAACAATAGATAAGCGAGAATAATGTCAGAGGGGGCGGTGTGCGGGGGCGCAAACTTGTAGGCGTACTTCTTGGTAAACATGTTGGGCGCTCTGAGCTATGTGAGTATTGAGGTGTGTGTGTTTGTGTGCGTGAGGTATGCTTATAGCTCATTAAGTTATCAAAGTGTAATTAATCATTTTCGATTGTGAACTTTTGCGCCCCCGAGGCAGCATTGGCATGCCTACAAGAGACCGGCGTCGATTATGTGCGAATTTGCTGCTATCAATTTTAATTACCACACGCACACACACACAAGCACGCACTAATGCCGGTTGGTGGGCGCACTTCAATCTCGGCGCGCGGCTGAGGTCACGCCGGAATTTCTATGCGAAATCATCAAACTCGGCGGCGAACAAACAAGAAAGTAAATAAGCAAATTTTTGATTTAATTACCGAGGTCATAATCATAATTAGATAAAGGGAACCAATAGCGGTGGTGGGAGAGGAGTGAAGGCTGAAGTTATGATGCGTGATTTTGTGAAATCGAACGGATGTTGTTGTTGTTGTAGATATTTTTGTTGTTATTGTAAGCTGAAGCTTTGATTCGTGATTTTCTGAAATCGTACTCGTGCTGTTGTAATAGATGTATTGTTTTTGTTGTACACTTTTTGATCATGTTATTGAAGACGGAAGTTATGATGCGAAATCGAACTCTTGTTGTTGTAATAAAATTCTTGTTGTTGTTTTAGATTCCATGTTGTTGTTGTATTAATTTTGTTGTTGTTTTTCTGCGTAAAACGCTGCTAATTAATGAGCTATAAAACATTGTCAGCGCCTGAATTTACACAAATCAGTGTGAAAAGCAGAAAAAAATGTGTTTAGGTGTTCGTGAGTGTGTGTGAGTCTGCGTGTGGACTCATAATTTAATTGAAATTTCACATTCTGGTTATCATTGCAATGTGCTAATTTGCCAATTTGCTGATGCGCCGCATGATTATGCTAAAACAACAACGCAACAACAACAAAAATAGCACTGAAACAACAACAACATACGTGCAACATCATGTAACTAGCGCAGCAGCAACAACAAAACGTGTAATAAGCAAAGCTGGAATTGAATTGCCGAGGATCATTTGTCTCTCAGCGCAGTGTCGTGTTGGCAATTGTCACTTGCGTGACAGACAGCAATGCGCAATGAGCGTGCAGAGGAGCGTGTGGAAAGCAAGCGGCGTGGCAGCCGCAAGAAGCATGTAAAGTATGCCGCACTTAGTCGCTGCGCTACTAGCTAGTAGGTAATAGTTACTACTCTATTGTTGTTGTTGTTGGTGTTAGTGGCGCTGACGTTGGTGGCATGTTGCATGCGTTGCATAACTATTAACCGCCATTATGGCACGTACGACGTGGCATATTCTCGTTCTTTTTTTATTTGCATTCTACTCTTGGTTTGGCACGCGTGCGAGTTGTTTGTTGTTGTTGTTGCTACTGCTGTTAGTGCAGTGCATGTCTACGTCATGCATACAAATGCACTTTTTGACAAGCACATCGAGCAAATGTACTCGTACATGTGCCAGCAGCAGCACGACAGAGTAGAGGTGAAGTTGTGATGGCCCCACGCTCGGTCTTTTTTGGTAATCTTAACTTTTGAAGCTTTCATCTTGTACGGTAGCGTGTTTGAATTGTTTCAAGTAGATAGCAGCAGTTCTTTAAAATTCTAAATTTCTTCTGTGACGAGGAGTTTCAAACTGATAATGACATTCTTGAAAAGCTCTACAAAGCTTTTAGACTCTCTTTCGCTCTCTGTCTCTCTTTACAAGAAAGTTTCAAGCAGATATTAATATTTTTGAAATACTTGACCAGACATACAAACATTGGTAAGACTATCTCTAATTCTATATATGTACGAGTATTTATACCTTTCTATATATCTTTCTTTTTCTCTCTTTGGTTAGCTCTCTCTCTTTATCTCTGTTAAATGACTTTTTTGAAAGCTTCACCAAGATCAAAAGCTCTATTTTTTAGTTATATATAACTATCTCTCTTTCTTACTCGTTCGCTCTAACCCTTTCTCTCTCACTCTCTCACTCTCTCTCTCTATTTCTGTTAAGTCTCAACATACATATCTCAATATCATTTTATGGAACGAAAATCTTTAGAGAGAAGTCGATACAAGATCTATATAGCTATTATCGTTTCGTTAAATTATTTTTAAGATGGATATTTCTGCAGCAAGGATCCGTTGATTTAAAAAAATAATATTTTTGTGTGCTAGGAGTAAATGATAACTGTTTTATGGAAAATAGTATTAGCTTTGGTTTGTTGGTAAGGTTTTTTGTTTGTTTGTTTTTACTAGGTTGAACTCCAACAAGTTTTCTAGGAATTAGTTGCTTAGTCATAGCTATTTTCAACCCTCTTTCCAGAATGATATTATCTGAAATAAAACTCACGATTTGTGTTAAAGTTTTCTAGAACACCCCTTCCTTAGTTTTCTACTAAGAATACCTACTTATATTGTTTCCAGAAAATCAGTTCAAAAGCTGTCAGCGTTTTGATTAAATGATCAATCGTATTCGGCACTATTTTGGACAATATATCTTCTTCTTCCAGTAGTGCATCATTTAGTCTTACGATAACCTATCCACAGTATTAGAAATTTGGTCTGAACATACATTACATACCTTATATTTTAAAAACCTTGAACCCTCTCTTGGCACGTTGGCCCTTTTGATACATTTGAAAAAAGTTCGAAAACTTACTGGATACTCGAGGAGACCACTCTATCAAGCTCACGCACCTTTTTAAGCATTCCTAACCTCAAATGGAATATGGATGGAAGCTGTGTGTTTTCACCACACATCCCAAGGTGATTGTTAAAACTATTTCAAATAACAGTATTGACAGCAAATTTGTCAAACGATACATTTATACACAAACAACGACAATAACAACAATAAAAGTCGGTAAACGACACAACCAATCGTTATTACCTATCATTTAGATAAAAGTTAGTTAAACACACAAAAAAAAAGGACAAAAGTGATGTTCAACGAAGGCAATTCATCCTTTTATTAGGCACACTAGCAATTGTTTGTATGTATTAGTTGAATTTGTAGTGCCGATAAAACTTAAATTGAATTCCAAATTTACGACTAAAAACTTTTCTATGTGCTGCCATTTAAATGCCATTAAACTGATACCAATCGCATTGTATTGCAACAACAACAGCAACAACAACAACAGAAACAAATACAAGTATTTACATTGTTCATGTTGAAATATTTGCTGGCAACCGCAGTTATAGGTATTCCATTTTTTATTTACTTTATTTCCTTTTGATTATTCGCAATTTTCTACAAAAACAAAAACAATATCGGGTGTTGCGCCCAACCTTTCGCAGGCTTTTATAGCGGAATTTCGAGTGTCATTGTGACTTGTGGAATTCAAGTTGCTTGCGACCCACACACACACGCACATTTTTAACGGTAAATGAAATATTTTAACCCGCTGAAGCGCGGTGGCAACACTGTTGCAAGTAAAAATAAATAAAATAAAATAAAAATTTGAAAAATATTGACATTTACATATTTACAAAGCCACATGCCGTGCATAGACTAGATATTTATCCGAGCACATAAATATTACGGGTTTCGCGTGAGCGCCAGGCAGCTGGATTAGGGTGGCGGCAAGCACGCTCTGTGGCACAAACACAAATCAAACGGTATGTAGTTGAAAGAGTACAGCAAGTAATCTAGTCTAGCTGTTGTTATTGTTGTTGTTGCTGCTGTGAGCTTTATCAATTTCTGTGTTTTGTATTTATTTTAGCGCTTATTTGTTATTGTTGTTGTTGTTGTTGCATAAACCAACTGTCGTTGGCTGGCGCTGTATTTTAAACAAATTTTCCAAATCAATATTTGAGGAATGTGTTTTGAATGTGAAATGTGATTGGGTTCATGCCACACACAGCAGCACGTGTATTTCTGCCGCACCGTAGGCACATCAGCGTGGCAGGAAGCGGCAGGCAGCAGGCACTGTGACAACGCAAAAAATGTCGTAGCAAAATGACAATGGCGACAACGAAAGGATTGCGCACGATTGTTGCCACAAATTGTTGAATTGTTGTGTGCGCCAGCGGCTTAGTGTATGTCAAATTGGCATGTGTGAGTTCGGTGACAGTAGATAGTTATTTTGTGAACACACATGAAAGCTCTCGCATGAAGTCATGTGTGTGAATTTTGCTGCTCCATAGAGTCGATTTAATGCTGACAGTCTCTTTGTTGTTTGATTTTCGATGTAAATATTAAATATTACAAAATACTTGCTGTAGTGTAGGTTTTTTTAGTGTAGAACTCTAATTTGAGAGCGTGGATCTTTCCATTGTTAATAAACTCTTCATTCAAATATTTGCATAGGTCAGAGAAATTTGCCGTTAATCTCAGTATCGAAGTTAACCATAGTCTACTCCTGAACCCTTGGAAATATCACTCTTTGACCTGTACTCTTTCATAATAAGTAAGCAACCGAAATAAGTGAATAAAATCAAGTTTTAAATTTTCGCTATTTCATTCACATTCTAAATATTTTGAAATTCTCAACTAGTTTATGATTTTTTTTATTTTGCTCAGAGCTCTCACATTTTTACTCTCAATTTATAACCTCTATTTTTAGTTCAACAATTCTATAGTCTTTATTCCTTTGTTTAGAAAGAAAGTTTAGTATATAACTTCTAAGTTCGAATTATATTACAACTTAAGGAACTACTGAGTCAAAACTATGTGTGACATTAGAATTGATTCAGAATCTTTTAATCAAGAGCACAACTGATATTTGATCTATGAAAGCCTATAACTCTGATGAAACTTAGACAGCGACAATAATACTACCTTAGTAGATACTTAAGTATAAGGTAAGATCTTCTTCAAACCGACTATGGAAAAGTTTAACATATAAATAATTTATAAGAAATTTATTGTTATGAAGTCCAAACAAAAAATTCTTCAAATCTGTTACTGTTAGTAAATTTTTACATTATTCACATAATCTAAGTTGAATAACCCTAATACTATGTGTCAACATTTACCAGCAGCCCGAGAATTTGGTGATCTTAACTTTGAAGCTTTCATCTTGTATAGGAGCTGATTTCAGGTGTTTCAATCAGTAACAGTATTTCTTTTCATTATATCTCGCTCTTGAACAAGGTTTTTAAAAATCGCAGTGAACAGTTTTAAAAAGCTTTGACGCCATTTCTTTGCCTCTGTCTCTCTTAAAAAAAAACCTTAACCAGTATTTTTTTAGACTCTCCCTTAATCAATTTATTTATATAATTTTTTTCTCTCTACCGCTTTCTTACATTTATCACGCTCGCTCCCTCCCTTCTAAGTGAAGAGTTTCCAACACATATATTTGTGATTTTCACTATCTCATTAGCGGTACACACAAAGTGTTGCCTACATTTAGGATGACATTTACTATAGCTCTATTTAAGCATCGGCGAATCGAACATACAGCTGGTATAACTCATATAGACTGGCATAATACTATATGTATATAATATAGCAGGAAGTTATACCATTTTATTGCCCACATACTCACTTCTATTGAATCCACCTTCACTTAAAATTATCCTTGCTTTCACATTTAATTTTCTTAGAAAATTCCAGAGCTCAAACTTATAGAACAGAAAGGTGAATCATTGAAGACTGCTCGTAATAAATAATAAATAAAGGATAATATGTTTTTCTACAAAATTGTAGGTCATATTATTTTCTAAATTTTTCAAACTAATTTTTATCAAGGAGTATACAATTTATCTTATCAGATTTAATATGTGGTAGCACCGAACTATCACCAACCCAAATTGTAAGCAATTTCTTTAAACGTCGATTTACGCTGTCTCTTTTCGACATATGTACATACTATACATGTACTCGCTATCCATATGTATATACTTCTGATGTATATTTCTTCCCGAAAAAGGTCCACATTTAATATGTGAATTGAAAATTGTACAAAATTGACCCTTAGCAGCGCCTAGCATCCATAGGGTAAAGATGAATAGACTCACGATTAAAACTGTCACCACAAATCGAAACCCATTTTCATTAGTTATGGCAAGGGTTAGAATTATGTATGCAGACATACATATCTACTTGCCCATATTAAGTTACTGTGTGTCTATATGTATTGCAGTATGTTTATGTGTCTGAAGGAGCGATGCGCCTGCTGTGAGGTGTTGCAAGCTGGACCAATAAATTTTTTTCGCACACAAATAAATTTGGCGCATTAATTTTTAAAGCTTACACGCACAAGCGCCTAACCATTTGCATATGTTCTCCACACACACATGCACAAACACTTAAAAATATATGCAAAATTGTGTGCTGAATGCTGGCGTAAATTTGAAAATCCTACCGAGCGGATAAATACAGTTACGCAGGTCCTTTGTGACGCATAAACAACAGTGCCAAGTTCCCCAGTCGAGCACATGGTCGCATTTACGTGCATGTGTTTAAGTGTGTGTGTAGATATATATATATATACACATATGTATGTGCCGTGGCTGTTGCTGCTTTGGGATTTGTTTACAATTGTTGTTGTTTATTGTTTGTAGTAAAGTTTAGTTTCGAAAATGTTTGCCTTATTTTTCGGGTTGACTACTCGTACATGAAGCTCCCGAAAAGTAGTGGCGTTTAGCAATGAAACGCGTGGACGTCGACGACGACGTTTAGAGTGGTGGGCGTGTGAGCGCAAAGTGCACTTGAGTGGGCGTGACGCTGTTGGGAAAATGTATGCGTGATAAATTACGTGCATGTATATGTAACACTCCACTGCGTTACGCCAGCAAGTGTGGCATGTTGCTTGGCCTTAGCGCGGCCTCAACGCTACCATTACCAGCGTCCACTGCCATTTAGCACACGAATTTTTAATGCCTATACGCATATATATACTCACATATATGTATGTATGTTTGTGGGGTTCATGCGTTGGTCACATATACTTGAACGTCAGCGTTGGCCGGAAACCCCAAAGCGCGGCGCGTGTCTGCTGTGGCAGCGAGTGCTGCATCTCCAGCGCGTTGTGTTATTTGTGTACACTTGTACTTGTGTTTGCTTGTTTGCTCAAATCCTTTCATATTGTACATAAATAAGCGGGAAAATAAATAATTGACAAAAACTACAACAAACATTTAGTCGCTGGAAAACTGCTGTCGAAGTGCTGCAAAAAAAATATAATTTTTTGAAGAAAATTCCTGCTGAGACATATCCGTTCTGAGAACATTGAAAATCTAACCTAAAATTTTTTGAAGCAGTGATGGATAGTAGAGCGCTCAAAAGAAGATTCTTGAATTGCCGAAAGTAATGCCGTTCATGGATATATAATATAATATAGCTGTAACTGACATGTATTACATATCTGTCTCCCCCACTTTACTCTTTATCTGATATATTTATAATAAACCTTAGTAATCTGATATCTCAGGATTAGGTAGTTCCTTAATTCCAAAATCATATATAAATTCTTGTGTATTAATGTGACGAACCTTGAGATGAGATACATGGTTAGAACTAAGTTATTTATATTAGGTTTCACAACCCCGATAACAACTAATATTTCCGGCGAAGTCCATCGGTATATTACTTTTGGAATCGTTCATTCTCCATCTCCGACTATCCGAGCTATCAAATTTTTCTACGACCTCGATCTATCTAGCCTCGAAATCTCGTGTTATCGAAAGTTTAGTTTACTGTTTCCATTATAATCATCAGAGGGGATTTTTAAGTTGTGTGGTATATAGAGTCTCCGGAGTATAATACTTGCGTATCGTTAGGTTTTAGGTCTAGACAAATGGTCTCTGATTATTTGAGTAGGATCTTCGATGCTATTGCTGTGTTTTAATCATAAGAGATGTAGCTTTGAGTAGTTACCAAATGGAAAGAGTTTTTATTTACATGGACCAAATAATGTTTTCATGGAATCTTAAATATCGTTACATCTACCGAAGAGGATTAATATAGAATTATGGTATATGTTCTCCTGATACAATTATCGAAAGGGAATTGAATATGGAGCATAGAATATTCAAATGAATATTGACTGGACCATGTCAGTCCGAGAAACAAAGGACTGAGCTCTCTTCCATCCTTCGGGAACCTCTAATTGATAAAAAGGTTGATCTGCTCCGAATTTTCGAAAGAGAATAAAATATAGAATCGATTAAAATTGAAGAGAACATAATTCTAGAACAGGAAAAGGCGAAAATCTGTTTCCAAAATAATGAAGCCTACATAGTCGATGGCGATCAAGATGAATATCTGGATATAATAAAATCACAGGGCGATTCGAGAGATTTTAATTATATTTTTTTAACCTTAAACAACAAAGCTTTAAGCTTTACGAACTTGGGTCTCAAATATATAGAAAAAGGATTTTTACCTGAAAGTTTTAAAAATCATTATATGACGATTTTTTTATTTTCAGAACATAGTAAGCTCCAGTTAGAAGAAAAAAAAAACCTGTTAAACTTGTGAGCGACTACAATTTATTTTTTCTCGGTAAAAAAATAATCGTGTGCATGATATTTGGTACCAAACTGCTGTCATAGTATTCTAAACAAACTCAATGTACAATATTTGCAATCTACATAAATACATTTAATATCAAAAACATAAACACACATATTACATTTTTTTCACATAGAAGCATGTAGGCGCCCACATGAACACATGGAAGCTCAATGAAGAACTGATGAGCATCCCTAGAGAATGCCAACATAGTCACACACACACACACATGATTGTATGTAAATAACTGTATTTTGTCGGAAAAAGGTAAGCGGCGGCACTATAGATCCATAGATGAATGAATGAATGAATGAATTGTGGGACAAACAAGAACGAGCTGTCAAAGCACTAAAGGACCGAAAAAAGGCTGCAAAATGCGACGAGAGATTTGTGATAGAGCCGTTTGGACGCTGCCTTTGGCCTGCAAAGAATTTACAAATGCTTAAATTAAGAAAGCTTTACGTTTATTTACACAATAAAAAAGGCACATAGAAATATGCTTTTCTATACACACACATACATATATATGTATATTGGTGAAGGTATGTTTAGTTGAGTATTTGAGTGCGTGTGTGAGCGTTGGCTTACAAAATAATAAAATATTGTTGCTGCAATGTGGGAAAAAAGCAAGGAAAAAGGATACAAAACGTAGAAAAATGTAAGCGTGTGTGCTTTCAGATTATATATGTCTGTGTGTATGAGTTGAATGTTTTCTTGTGCTTGTGTATGACATGACCCCCAACCGGTGTGTCTCGTGGAACATACAAAATCAAAGCGAATTCTATGAATCTAAGCAAATCGTTGTACACACATGCCTATATTTGTATCTACATATATACTCGCCTATATAAATATATACACAAACCATAGAAATGCAAAATGTCTGCTTTATTCAGACACACACACACATGCATACGTATATTGTATAATATAAATTCAACTTTCTATGCGTCGTATTGAAATATAGAAATTAAGAATGAGTGTGCCGCAAACTGCTCAAGGCTGACAAGTGTCAGGGCTGTGCGGCAGGTTGCTCACATATACTCTTCACATTCAAAGTTGCCTTGCTCAAAAGCAGAGGAGAAAACTTGTGTTTGTGATTTTATGAAATTTCATGTGAAAATATATCTGAGTATAATTGAACTGCTGTATTTTAAATAAAATCTATTTATTCGTACATATTTAATTGTACAAAAGAGTTTACGTGTACTGACTATGCAGTAGAACAAGAAACATTGCATACATTCAGGCGCCCACACGCACTTGCTTAAGTTTTCAATTGAATTCTGCTGGTTTAGCTTTGAAAATCCAATTGCTCGTTAAACTAAATAAATAAATGAAATCGTAAACACAAATTGCTTGCTGAAATAACGAATTTTAGTTTATATTAGTAGTTGAACTATTTTGCTTATAAATATTACTGAGATTACTTGGCTGCTTTTCTTAATTCTTTTTAGATGATCAAATCTAGTCTGTGATTAAGTTTGTGAAAGTAAATGTCCTTTTTGCTAATTTTTGTTACAAGAAATATTGCTATTTCAATGTGAGTAATAAACTCGTGATTTATATGACATATCTTATACAAAATTATTTTTTATGCAATTTCATTTATAATTTTATTATTACATGAAAATTGAATTTACTTTTAAAATATAGTAATACATTGATTTTTCTGAGCAAGGTTGATTCTTGAGAGTAATTAATGTACTTGGTTTACCGACAGTCACTTAACACAATTCGTAACAAATCTATATAAACGCAATTTCAAGCCTAATCCATAGCACTTTTGTTATATTGTTTGTAGGGAGTTATAGGCAGGAAGATTGATGGTTTAAATACCAGTTAAAGACCTTTGATTTAGAGGTAGTCTATCCTCCTGTACTTAGTGAAATTAAGAATAAGACGCACTTTTTGAGCAAGACAATCGCTCATCATAACCATTAAAAAATATAAAATATATGAAGGCTCAAAAAGCTTCTGTAAATCCTAGACAAAACCACCTATCGCAGAGATAGTTCCAGAGGAAAACGAAATACAAGAACGCGAAAACAAATGTTTTAACGCTTGAATTATTTTAGAATTTTTTGCGTATTTTTGATTTTGCACTTAACAAAATAATGATCTTGACACCGACAAAGCGCACAGTGAGCTTAACTCAAAGAATTTCGTAACTTTTTTATTATATAAAGTATACTAGATCATTAAAAATGTGTAATACAATATGTGAACTGTTATATAAATTCTCATTCTAAATTTATTTACCTTCAACGAAAACAAAAAAAATATAGAATACGATTAATTCGAAACAGCGACATCTAACGAGTTTTTGTAAAAAATATTTTCATTCACGAAATCTATAAAAATAGAACAAACCATGTCTAAAAGATGGAAATTAGCAAATAAAACGAAGATTTTATTTAAATCGCTTAAGATATTAGAAAGAGTACGTGTTTGTCTCTGGATGAACTAGAATTATTAATTTCGCACAAAAATTAATTAAATGGCCTTTGAAATTTTCTTTTTAAAAATCGCGTTTTTCAGCCACAAAGAAAAAAGTAAAGAAGATCTTCGCCGATTTGATTTATCCTAGTTCATACCATAGCTATATATGAACCGATTGGATTAATAGGTTTTGAGTAACCTCATGCGCCAGTCGTAAAAACACTGTTTCGAGAAAAACGCGTTTAAAGTTTTGAGAAGCAAATTCTTGGGTATAAAACCTACCTACGCTTCCACCATAAATCGGCTATATCTTCAAGAGTTTTTGAAATTTTCACTTGAAATTTTAAAGGAACATTCTTGAATAGTTATAGGTTCGAATTAAGTAAAAAAAAAAGTTTTTTTTAAACCGAGAATGGGGGGGGTCTCCTTAAGTAATTTTGGTTTAAAATAAAACGGACTTTCCTTTATATACCATACATATGAGCATATATTTAATTTTATATTTTAATAAAAATAAATAAAAATTTTGTCCCTCTGTTCATAGTACCAGTGTCGCAATGGCAATGATAATGTTGATGATTTTGATGGCGTGTCACTCACGCAGAACGCTCGCTATGAAAAATGGCAAAGTTGACAACTGACAAGTGTTGTAGTTGTATTGTCATTGTTGCAACATAAACATTGTGACAGGCATAAAACATGACAACTAGAAAAATGTGAGAATATCATCAGCAAATTGTAGAAAGAGAAAGTTGCAATAACAACAAGTGCAAATGTTGTGAGTGCGTTGTGTCAAGAAAAGATTAAGCGTTATAAAATATTTAGAAAAAGTAGTTGGGAAGTTTGTACAATATATTTTTGTGAATATGTGTATATATATTATATTAGGGTGGTTCCTAAGTAAGGGCGGGACAATTTAACATTATATATCATATACTCTTTAAAGCTGAAGATGTGTATAAATGCGGGTTACAATAAAGGAGAAGATTTTTTATTATTGTCTAAGGAATTTTTAGACTTTAAGAACCACCCTATTATTTATATATTGGAAATAAAGAAAGAGCTATATGAACAATAAATATTTTAGTTTAAGCTTAGAAAGGATTTCTATCCACAGGATTGCATCCAAGCACTAATATTCTGTAGCAGAATCAATTACCTTGCATTTTTACATCTTACTCTTTAATATTTTTGTTTGTATGGACCTATTTAAGATATAATTCCTTAAGCAAGTACTTGTTCTATTGGTCGTCTCGAGATCTGAAGCTATTTCAAGTTTTTTGCTATTTCCGATAGCCTAAAGGTATCGTTTACCCACTCTCAAAACAAATCGGCTTCTAATCTCGAGTATACTGTATGTCAGTTCAATACCCGTAGCGGCTCAGTCAGAAAGATTACTCACACCCACTTATTCTACACTCTTCAGAGATACCACGAACTCGCTACTCAGCAGCCAACGCAGCAGTCCGCAGTAAGTACTTCGGTCCCTTACGCCGACTGCACTTAATTCGTCGTACGCGGTGAATTAGCCGAAAAGTTTGCCAGGCACGTCGCCTTCGGACTCAACATCAATTTCAGGCGGCTCTGCAAGTTTCTTTTTCGACACTTGTTTGAACATACGCCGGGGTGGAGGTGGGTTGAGGTGTCTGTAGTTTCGCTTGCATAGGAATTTGTCACTTTTTCGCCAAAGAACCTTTGAATATACATGTGAGTAAACTTTTTTGCAGGAGTGTTCTCTTTTGCGTTCGTTTGATTTTCGTTTTTTTTGCGTGCGTTGCGTATTTTACGCACGTTCATTTATGTCCTCGGAAATATGAAACGCTTTGTGATTTTTAATGAACTTAAGTGTGCGTAAGTATGCGCAGCAGCTCTAAATGCTGGACCATAGTTTATGTGTAGCATATGAGGACCCAGCTACGTATATAAACAACAGTTATATACGCATGTTTGGTATAAAATAAATATAAGAGAAAAATAAAATAATAAAAAAGTCAAAAAGCGAGACGTGCGTCAAAAGGACAACACAGGAGGCGCATAAACAGTACTCCCTCTCCACGCATGTAAGGAAATGCTGCGAGGTTCGAAATGTCCCGCTTGTTCGTGGTTTTGTATGTCGCACGAACACACACCCAGACTCGCCACCCAACCATACATCACTCCATACGAAACACGCTTATTCAGCGCCTCAGCCGTTGTCCTCTACAACTTTTGTTGCCGCTCCAATTTTTTCATCCCACCCACTGCTTTCGCCATTCGCTCTCAAAGCCCCAGTTACTAAAGTAAGTTTTGCGGTGGACGCGCGCGCAATATCAGTCAATGGCCACTTTTTCAGCACCGCCGCACACACCATGTCGTGGTCACCGCTATTCCGCTGAGCTCCCGCTACGCGCGAAATACACCACCACCTCGGGCACTCGGACTGCTACCCTAATTGGACCGAAATTCAACGACTGAATGTCGCGTCGCGGTTACGCTTACAGTGCGACGGCTTCGACCGATTTGGTGTCGTCGTCGTCGAAATATTGTACAATCACTTGTTGTTGCTTTTATGGTTGTTGTTTTTTGTCAAGTATACTATATAAAACGTATATTTTCGGTGTAAGCCTTGGTGCATGTGTGTGTGTGTGTGGGGACTGTGGCTCTGTGTGTGCGCGTACTAATTAAAAGCATCGATTTTCGTTGGTCCGCTAGTTGGTTGTGCGTCAATTTGGACCACATCCAGGCAAGCCAATGCAATAACGGTAACTTTGTTGGCTGACGAGAGTGAATCGAGTATATTTTCAGCAGCGAAAATTAATGCCGACTTGCGAACTTTTGGTAATAAATTTTAAAATACAGCGGGTAGGCAGGTAGTTTTACTGGAATGATGCACTTGTAATAAATAAAGTCTCAAGTAGTCTTTAAATAATTTATAGTTTTTTTTCTTAGTAGAAAACATATTTTTGATTATTGTATCTTGTTTTAATAAACTAAAATGTTCTGCAACCCATATTCAATGTACAGCGAAACCTCTCTTGGACGGAGACCGTCGAACGATTTTTGTCCGCCCAAGAGATGGTCATTTGTTCTATAAATTTAACTTGGTACATAAACAATGTCCGATCAAGGAAGGTGTCCGTTGGGAGAGGTTTCTCTGCACAATTTTTTTATTTAGGAATCGTCTTTGAGATCTTATGGTTGGTTTAAGTTCATCATCTTCATTAACCACAAGTAATTTATATGAGAAATGGTCTGATCTTTCGAGAAAACAAAATTGATTATCTGGGAGGAGGTTGAATATCCTTCGGAAGATCCACATTGCCTTGAATTATGGAATTTATATTAAGACCTAAATTCTGTTAATAGTTGGTTGTTTCCATAATTACTGATGCCTCTGATGCCCTGATGCTCCATAGATTCTGATGGATTGACCAGAAGCTAAATCACCTCTCTCGATCTTTGATGTTCTTTTAAAAGTATAATAGTGTATCGAAGAAGAAAATCTGAAATAGTTTCCTATGGAATAACCGAAATGTATCCTTTTTTTCCAGATTATCATCCGTTTCATTATTTTCAAATGAGTTCTCTTAGTATAAAAGGACTTTAATTCGCAATACCAGTAATATAGTGCATATAATGACTAGTAAAGATGAATACGGAAACCTTAGACAAGCAAAATAGTAGACCGAAATTAAGGACTTTTTGCAAACAATATTTTTTTAGAAATTATTCAATTATTAACTGTAATTACTATTCTTTTCTTTTCTTACAGATCTCGGCAGCAGATACTGCAAAAGACTTTGAATTATTGTTGCACTTCTCTTATTGTCACCTGTCATTGGTAAGTACATTTTATTACAGATTTTTATTAGCATCAAGTGTCGTCTACAGAGCCTTGATTTAAACAACACTTTTTGATTACAAGATAACTGCACTTTTTCACAAGTTCAAATCTATCAATAGAAAAATTATACCTATATTGTCACTCTGACCCCAAAAAACATATACGCTCAGAACCTTCTTAGGCTCGTCTTCAAAATGGTTTTGCCGTAATACCTTCACTCAATGGATTATTTCATTATATACCTCTTAATATTGGTGTTTGACTTCGCTGTATTGAATCATGCTCCTAAATGTAGGCAACATTTAATTTTATTGCTTATTTTTCCTTCAGTTTGATTGTTATTGTCTGAAAATACCATGTGTACAGACAAATACGAATCATTTTAAGTATATTATCTTCTCAGTTATTCTTTCTGCCAACTCATCGCTCATTTTTCATACTCAGTAGTCTCGCAAATTCGAATGTAGGTACCAATTTCCTGCTGGCCACACTTGACCGCTCCATATTCCAGGTGTTGTCGCTTGATTTTGATGAATTTCGGTCAACCTTTTTGGTGCAAAGCAATATTTGGCCATTTGTTTTAATCTCTCTATTGCTGTGCTGTACTTGCTGTTGTTGTAGCGCTTGCTGTTGTAGTGTTGAAAAGTTTTGTTAAGGTGGCCAACTCGGCAACCGGGTCAGACGTTCATTTATTTGCTAGGATTTTGCCTGAATTTGAAAGCATTCAACGAACCGTTCATGCATTTGCTCCCTATGTCTCTGTTGGCTTTACTAACACATGCATGTAAACGCATATGTGTGAGCGCCTGTGTGTATACATTTCTATATACATCTATGTATGTATATAAATATATTTGTTGCAGTAAGCTAGTCACTTTAGCTTTTAGTTTAGTTAGTTAGCACGGGCGTACAATGAGTAAATAGATCTTTCAGTTTTCATATAATACTTGAACACACACACACACGAACGAGCAAAGGCACACACACATACAGACACATAGTATAGTATTTGTTTCTTTGAATTCGACGCTGGTGTTGATCTACTTTTGTGCTTGTGTGGCTTAGTTTTGGGTTGTGTGTGTGTGAGTATTTATATAAATATATATATATTTATATATATGAGCATGGGAGCATGTGTTCGTGTGCTTGTGCAAATTTTATTTTGCTGTGGCCATCAGTTTGCCCTCAATATCCAATCAATGGCTCAAAAAGCTTTTGTTTCGTTAAATTGATTGAATTGTCTCTGTTACGTTGCTCTTTATTGTTGTTATTGTTGTTGTTGCCTGCTGCAATATTCACATCAACAACGAAACGCACTATTTTACTCGCCGTAGATATAAAATTAAAAATAAAAATATCCAACAACCAACTAGTTAACACAAATAAAATAAAATAAAATTGGAAAAAAAAATATGCAAACAATTCTGCATTTGATAAAATCTAAACAATTGAAATGTGTCTGCTATATGCCTTTGGTCACTTGTGTGGAAAATGCAAAGCTTTTAGCAAAGACTTAAATGCATGTTAAATTGAATTCAATTGGTTGTGGAAATAAGCACCGGCGTTTGTGAGTCAGGGTGCAAATTATTTTGAAAAAACAAAAAGCGATTTGCTTGCAGAGAAAGTTTGTTTGATTTAAAATGCAATCGGTTTGAAGAGATGGAAAGTGGTAGAGGATAAATTATAAAATAAAGCTTTTGGTATGGAATGAAAGCTGTTTAACGACTTTTCTCTATTTTAATTGAAGATATAATATATTTTAATGTTAACTAGAGCGAGTTCTCTCTGAAGCGAAAGTGAGAGTAGTAATTGAGCAGGTAAAGATTTCGGCAAAAGGAACAATAATTTTTTTACAAAGAGGAGAGAGACCGATCCTTATACAACCTTTGTGAACTCTTATCCTATACTACTATACTTTACTGTGTACTTCGTCTTATATTGTGTTTGCGAAAGATAGTATTAATAAAAATCAAGAAATTGTGCCACATGAGATGACCTTCCGGTGTTATGTATAGTGTATTTGGTAAGGAGAGGATTATTTATTTGTTTGATTGAAATTTTTGGCATTAAAAATCTGTTTCACCATATTCAAGGCGTCAATTATCATATTCTAGGAATAACATATTAGTTTTCAAAAGCTTAAGAGGGATATTTAAACTGCTATTTTTATACTCTCGCAACAAAGTTGCTACGAGAGTATTATAGTTTTATCCACATAACGGTTGGTTGTAAGTCCTAAAACTAAACGTGTTAGATATAGGGTTATATATATCAAAATGATCAGGGTGACGAGAAAAGTTCAAATCCGGATGTCTGTCTGTCCGTCCGTCCGTGCAAGCTGTAACTTGAGTAAAAATTTAGATATCATAATGAAACTTGGAACACGTGTTCCTTGGCACCATAAGAAGGTTAAGTTCGAAAATAATCGGACCACTGCCACGCCCACTAAATGGCGAAAACCTAAAACACTTAAAGTGCCATAACTAAGCTATAAATACAGCTATGGAAGTAAAATTTGGAACATAGGATCGCACTAGGAAGGGGCATATGTGGATGTAATTTTTTTGGGGAAGTGGGCGTGGCCCCTCCCCCTACTAAGTTTTTTGTACATATCTCGCAAACTACTAAATGTATATCAAGGAAACTTTCTAGAGTCGTTTCTTTTAGGTACTACCTTATACAGTTCAAAAATGGAGGAAATCGGACCACTTCACATACAAAGGTTATGTTGAAAACTACTAAAAGTGGGTTAACTCAATAACGAAAAACGCCAGAAGCACTAAATTGCACATAAGAAATGGCAGATGGAAGCTGCACTCAGATCTTTTTACAAAATGTAAAATGGGCGTGGCATCGCCCACTTATGGGTCAAAAACGATATCTCAGGAACTGCTCGACCGATTTCAATGAAACTTGGTTTGTAATAGTTTCTTTACATCCCAATGATATGTTGTGAAAATAGGCCAAATCGCTTCACAACCACGCCTACTTCCTATATACCAGAACTTTGAAGACGATCTGAATCGTTAACTTTACAATATATAAAGTAAGCACTGGTGAAGATATCGGTGCAGAACTTTGCACAAATACTACGTTTATAGT
This sequence comes from Zeugodacus tau, assembly GCA_031772095.1. Taxonomy (NCBI): domain Eukaryota; kingdom Metazoa; phylum Arthropoda; class Insecta; order Diptera; family Tephritidae; genus Zeugodacus; species Zeugodacus tau. The sequence continues at coordinate 84,616,977 of CM062649.1, forward strand.
GTGGCAGCCCCATTCTAAAAATCACCGAAATCGGACCATAGGTTGTCAAGGCCCCATATATCGAACATGAGGACCTCGGTACTTCTAACCTAATATTAGGGTTTCCAACTTTCAATGGACTTTATACAATATATATGACGAATATGTGGGTCAAATTGTGTATTATTAATATAAATAAAGTTTAATAATTAAATTGCGAGAGTATAAAATGTTCGGTTACACCCGAACTTAGCCCTTCCTTACTTGTTTTAATTGAATTTTAATCGACTTGAAAATGAAATGCAACTCTGCGACAAAGACCGATCTTGTATTACATGTGTATACATTGTTTGTCTGCGAGTAGATATCGCGGCTAAATAATCAGCTGATGAGACTTACCAACTTCTTATGAAAAGCGAATATGTATGTATAACAGCTGATCGGTTATCGAGCAGCCTACAGTGTGAAGGGCAAAAATTCAAATTTTAATTGATCAAGTAATTTGGCTGTGTGAAAAGACTATTACCTTTCAAATTTTAAAAATGAAATATAAAATTTTGAGTTGAAGGGTTAACATACCTACATATGTATTTGCTTGAATGTTTAATTATATATGAGTGCTCTCAAGAATAAAATGATATTACGTGAAAGTTGCGTAAATTAAGACAAGATCCTTCAATATACTATACAGAGGTTATATTACATATCGCTGATTCCTAACCTTTTTTCGTATTGACTAACGAGGGATCTTGGACTTGACGTTGGATAATACTGATTCATTTAAAGGTACCTTGTATTCAACACCATCTGTATAGCGGCTTATTGAAGGCTCGATATTGTAATGTTTAAAAAAAATGAAAGAGAACAAGTGTAGAAATAAGCTCGTCTTTTTGCTCTAAATGAGTGGAATTAAAAAAAAAATAGAAATGATAGCACAAAATGGATGAATGGTAATGGGTCTAAAGAAAAAAAGACAGTCTATAATATCAAGTTATAAATAGCATCAAGCTCGATCTAGAAAAAATCCAATAATTCATATAATGTGAAGAACTTGAGTTCTCTAAGATTATAAGTCAGAGAAAATTTAGAAAAGTGTACTATGACTTGTACTTGGATCCGGTTTTATATATGGTAAAGGACAACGTGATCTTACACTAATAAATGTGGTTCTCGCTTGAGCTTCCAACCAAATGATCTATATAGAGATGATAAAAGTGGAACTCAACACATAAAAAATAATAAAATTTGGGTTACTGGCTACTGGACAGGTTTAAAGCACATTAGGTCCACTAAATGAAACCAACGCTAATTGCGAATTTTTACCCATTAATTTGAAAACCCACTCGAATTCCGCATTATTATTGAAGGGAAAATTAAAAAATAACATTTTAATTACAACGAAAGCAAATTGCTTGTTGCCACAAAGTACCGTAGCGTGTGGCTTCCTGCTGTCTTTGCTGCTGTTGACTGCCGTCCAATCGCCTTTAACCAACTGTTAATTAGCTGTGGTAAAAGTTGATAGACAAAATGAGCAGGTGCAAACAACAACAGCAACAACACAAAAAAGCGCAGGCAAGTGGAAAATGAAGTCGAACAACAAACATACAAAGGGGACATAAACACACACAGAGAGACACTCAAGCGAAGTAGATGTGGGGCACACACACACACACACACGGAATTTATAATATTTTCGCAGCGGGAGCTTTGACTTCTTAGCGCTACAAATGTTATTACGAATACAACAAATTAACCCATTGAGGGTCTCATTAGAAATTCTTCTAAAAAAATAAAACTTGAACAACAACAACTTGCCACGACAAAAATTTCACATTCAACAATGGCGGGTGTAAAGCAAATGGAGCTCGGGTGTTGCCAATTACCTAGAGTCACTTGCAACTTAACGAGTAAGTAGCTCAAATTGCCAGTAGATCGAGTAGCGAGTGGCATGCAGGGTTGCTTAGCATAAAGCGTTGCTCCAAATTAACTTATATGTCCTTATTGTTATGGTTAACTAGCTGGCTTGGCATGGCATTGTTGGCAGGTGTTTGTGCAACATTAGCACGTTGCATGTTTGTGTCTATTTGTCTATTTCACTTCATGCTTCGAGCTGATTAAAAGCATGTGGCAGCAAAGCGGAAAAGCACAGCACAAGAAAGACGAGTGAAAAAGAAGCAGGGAGCAGTGAGCGGCGGTGGGGAAAGCTAGCGAGCAATGACAGTTAGAGGTGTAATAACAACAGCAATAACAACAAACAAATGCGCTAAAACAAGACAACAAAGGTGACAATTGTAAGCAGCAAATTGCAAGTGGCATACACACATACACATGTAGCAAGCAGACACATACATGGAAGGGTAAATGCAACAACAACATCAACTTGCTTTCATACATATACACGGTTGTTAAGCCAAATGAGCGCCACAAAGGACAACTAGCCAAATGGTTGAGGGCAACTACAAAGTAGCAACAACAATGCTGAAAATTACAACAAAAATGTTGTCGAGTACAATGTATACAGCATTGCCGCCAGCCATCATTGGACAAATGAGTAGAAAACACGCGAACTTTGCAGCAAAATCTCAGTTGGTGAGAGGGAGGATGCGGGTAAAGAAGACTACGAGTTATAAGGGGATCAACGAAAGCGATGAAAGCTGCTGAATGACAGACAAATAACACTACTTTCGTTGCAAGCGCAATTCATTCAATTGTTGTTATTGCTATTGTTATTATTGCAACATACACTTCATTGCTCACGTTGCTTTTGTTGTTGTTGGTTGATTGCTGATGTTGTTGTTGGTTGATTGTTATTGTTGCTGGTACTGGTGCTGGCTGACTGGCGCTGTTATTGTCAGCACCGTTGGGGTGCTTTGCTTTTACTGTTTGTATTTGCAACAATTGCATTGCCACACTGATTGCAACATGGACAGGTTGCACGTTGTACACGTGTATATATATATTTAACGGTATATAAATATATACACTATATATATACATGAATAAGTCACCATGCGCTTAAATATATACAAACGTGTATGTGTGCGACAGTTATTTGTCGTCCTGTCGTGACTGTTGCCATTCTTTAGTTGAATTTCTTTTCACTTTTTATTGCATTGTTTTTGTTGCTGCAATTTCTGCGCTACATATAGTCATTATGCGCTTTGTTACCGTTGTTGCAACATCAATGCACATCATGGCTGGGCGCACCATCGCGCGCATCCTCTTGTTGTTGAAATTAATGGCGAATGACATAATTCGCGTTGCCAACACAATGCCGACAGCAATAATAATGACAGAGAACAAACACACACAAACAGCAACAACAACAAGCGCAATACTATAAACAACACAAACAAATTACAGTACATGTAAACAATACTAACCGTATTAACAATGAGCAACGCTTTAAAACAATGATGCTGTGGCGACATGAATGGCGTCGCTGCTGACAGTAAGATCGTACGCTCGATTGATCAACTTCAGAGCTGGAATATGGATGTTGGAAATAGTGGTGGATAAGGTGAAGTGGTTCGATTTATGTAGGAAACTGTGTTTATTTTGTCAGAAATTGTCCATTCTGAAATATTCTTTGTAACTCAGAGCCCTCAAGTTCCAGCTAATCAGAAATGTAAGATGTTATATTAAAACTATTTTGTTTCGAAATTAATTCCGGATTCATTTGACTAAAAGTGGTGACTAAAAAGGATCAAAGATATTATTTCTAACACTAACCAAATAATAACTGTCAATTTCCATGAGTTTGCTAAGGACTAAAGCAAAATCACACTAATACATTGAGATAAAAATAGCGAAAACAGTTCCTTTAGCAGTTGACGGTATCTCTGAACTTGACTAAGGGAGTTCTTAAGTGATGTCTGTAGTAAGATCGATAATTCGCAATTTTCTCTCTATCTTGACATTAGGCTTTTAAAAGAATAAAAAAATGTACAATGTTTCCTTAACATTGTGAAACTTGTGTGTGTGGGTTTGTAAATCTTGAGAGACCAAACATGGAACATAAATTATCTTGCATCTCTGGAACCACTTATAACGTAGACTATATGTATGATAACTGGTTCTATCGCATGAAGCTGGCTTCCTTGTTCTATTCCAACAGGCATTTCTAGGGATGACAAGGGATCTAAGGAATCTGGAAATGTTATCATGTTATATCAGTTGTGTTCACTTTTCCGGACATGGGATACCTCTAGTGGTCATAAATATCCTAGGAAGTATGCAAGAATAATTAGTTTTCGTTCATCGGAGAATCTTCGACTTTAATCATACCATTTTAATGTTATAGATCGAATTTCAAAATTTTTTTATCTTTTTTGGTCTGAGTTAATTTAGTTCTTCGATGCCATCAGAAATCAGTTTTGACATATTTTTTAATATTCTTTGCAATATTAAATTTTTCTGTAGGTGGCAACACCACAACAAAAAGTGTCTAAAATAAAAATATTCCATAAATTTTTCGTTGCATTCCTTTACTTGTTTGTCTAAACCTATTATAGTTCCTTAGAAGTCCGATTTCAACATAGATCGAACCAATGGAGGTCTCCAAATAAGGAAATTACCTCTTACTGGTATTTATCATGTCAAGTTAAGAAGTATCTATGTAGAAGATGGTTTCGTAGCACATCCCCAAACTCGAATTTCTCATTTTCTCATACCACTCAAACTCGAAGTCAACTCTCTAACTATTAAGTGTTTCAAGACTCTGTTGAACAAGTTTTTGTAACCCGACTAATTTTCCCGTAAAAGGAACAAATTAACTTCTCTCATATGATATGTGTCGGTAGTGAACTTTAAGATATATAAAGAAGTCTTAGCTAGTAGCATAAATCCTAAAGCAAAGTTGATTAAATTTCCAAGAAAAGAAAATAAACTAATCTGGTATCACTAATAGTAGCCCCCCTCCAACCTATGAACCATGAAGCCTTCGCACGAAATACTCAATCAAGAATAACAATTATGCATGGAAGCAGTCAGAAGGAATTCCGCAACGCCAATACAATGAAGCGCCAGCAAGTTAGTCTAGTGTGAATAAAACAAAAGATATACAAATAAAACAAAAAAAAAAAAGATTTACGAGACACAGGATGACACGAATTGGCAAACACATCACACATCATGAACGTGGCCACATGCTGATGGCCATTGACCAGCGATCACAGTAACCAAACCAAAGAACAATTCATATGTATGTATGAGTGAGGGTGCGACAGGACGAGATGAGAGGCGCATTAAGGCGTCATTCAATGTTGTTGGCTGGCGCCTCAGTTAAGCGTCGGTGGTCACGCCTGCATTGAATTGGCGGAAAAAACGGAACAAATAAATACTCAAACACACACACAGATACACAGAGAGAGAGAGACAAACTTACATAAGAATAAACTAAATAACAGACAAGTGCAAATAAATAGTATTCAATAAAAAAATCGCAACAAAAGAAAATTAAACAAATCAAGCGAAGCGCTTGGCAAACGACAGTTGCAACAACACGCACACAAACACCGACAGATTTGCCAATAAAATCGAGGCATTTAAAGCGAACACGTCGAGCAATACAACAAATAATAAATAACTAACAAATAGAAGTAACGGTATAAAACAAAGTAAAACACAGAGAGAGCGTAAAAATAGAACGAAAAAAAAAATCGGTGGAAAAAATGTGCGCTGAGGCAAGCAAATAAAGCGCTCAGCTAAGTAAATAAATTTGCAATTTGAACGAATTGATATGGCAACGCCAACACCAACGCTGGCTGTGGCGGCCGACAGACTGACGGAAGCGCCGACTGACCAGTCGGACAGTCAGCTGTGTGGTTGGAGGCAATCTAGCGCCTATGTGTAGGTGTGGTTGTTGTTGTTTTTTTGTGCGCCGACTGAATGGCTGCATGGCTGAATGGTTCAACGCATAGCTGAGCGATTTGGAATGCTTACGGGGAATGCGGCTGGCGCTGTGGCCGCGCGCTTTGTCAGTTGTCGCCATCGCAATGCAACAAAAACGACGACGGCAGCGCGCGGCAAACTAGTAAATAACCGCAATGCATTTGCTACACCTAACGGATAACGGATCAATAACCGAAAAAGTGTTAAAAAGAAATTGGAAAATTTTGTGCAATTCGCAACGCGTGGCGTAGTTGCTGCAACCAACAACAACAAAAATAATAAAAATAATAAAAACGTGTGTTTTTATTGTTGTTGTATTATATGTTGTTGCATTTGTTTAATTTATTTTAACACTGACGAATTTTGAATTTTTTGGCAAATAACTTTTGATTAAGCGATTGCCGCATGTTGTCTCTCTGTGCTTTTTTCCGATTTTTTGCTTATGTTCGTGTTTGTGTGCTGTGGTATATGTTTAAATTTATTAAAATGTATCTATTGTGTATTTATTTTGCGGAATATGCAATTCGAAAAATCCTTAATTAAAACGACTACACATATTGTCATACGCACGAATGATTTTTGCTTAATAATATTTACCAAATATCTTTGTTGCATGTGTACAAACACACACACATATAATCATGTTCATGTATACTCACATGAGTAAATTTATGACACATTTATATATTTTGTTTGCTTTTAGTGTTTTTTTTTGTATAAATATTGCTCTATTTAGGTGTATGCAGCTTTTCGTTGGCCACAAAGCAAATACATGCTTGAGGATAGAGCGTTTAATAAAGGGAAGCGAGTGTTTATAGAACATATTTTATAAATATTTTCTGTGTTAAAGTGTTGAAAGACAAAAGTGTTAACCAGTATATTGAAAAGAACTATCTGTGGTCTCTACGACGTTGTAGATGATATGCTTACTTAGCATAATCAGTATTGAAAGATAGAAAAGGGTAAGATTTATCTTCTAACCATATTGTCTTCAAGAGAATAGACATTAAATTTCTTCTCGATACCTTGCATATTAATTCATGACGGAATTCCTAATATACGATATTAAAGGAATCCGGAGATCTCATGTATGTGTGCTCAAAAAGTAACGAAAATTTTTATTTTTTGAAAAAACTATTTATTCATCCGTTCACATTAATTTTGTAGCTTTAAAATAGCACTCATTTAATATTATGAACTTATGACAGCGCTTCTTTCAATCGTCGAAACACTTCTGAAACTCCATTTTTGGTATATCCTTTGGTATCTCCTTCAGTGATTTCTCGTATGCTTGTAGAACTCTTTAAGGTTCTCTTGATCTTAGGAAAAGGTCACACGGAGCCATGTCTGGTGAATATGAAGGCTGGGGCATCGTTGCAGTATTGCTTTTAACAAACAAAAATCGCCATTTTCATAAGAACACATTCATTCATGACTACTTATATTATTTTATATTAAATACACTTTATATTTACGGATTTCATTCCCATTTTGAGAAGAGATACAGAGCTCGCATCTGGCAATACGATATGAATAGGTCTTGACATAACCTACAAACGAAGCTATGCATGAATAGTTTGGTTATTGCGTTCAATAGTTATAGACGTGTAAATATGGAGTTCAATAACGCCGAAATTCGCGTTATTTTAAAGTTTTCCTTTGTTAAAGGCAAATCCGCTAGAGAAACGTTCCGTGAGATTAATGGTGCTTTGGGGGATGGTACGTTATCACTTCCAACAGCGAAGAAATGGTTTGGACGATTCAGAGCGGGTGAAAACGACACCATGGATAAGCCAGCCGGCGGAAGACCTGTGACGACGAATACCGATCAAATCATGGAAAACATCGAATTAGACCGGCATGTGGCATCGTGATGGGAGTTGGGATGGGAGATGGGAGTTAGTTACCAAACCATTTTAAATCATCTGCAGAAGGCTGGATACAGCAAAAAGGCTTGATGTTTGGGTGCCGCATGATTTGACGCAAAAAACATTCTGGACCGTATCAACGCCTGCAATATGCTGATGAAACGGAACGAACTCGATCCATTTTTGAAGCGGATGGTGACTGGCGACGAAAAATAGATCACATACGACAATATCAAGCGAAAACGGTTCTGGTCGAAGGCCGATAAATCGTCCCAAATAGTGGCCAAGCCGGGATTTACTGCTCCCATATGACCAGACACTTAATTCAACCATCTACTGCGAACACTGGACCGCTTGAAGCGGGCAATCGACCAGAAGCTTCCATAATTGGGCAGCAGGGTTTATAGTTTCAGGACAACGCCAGACCACAAACTTCGTTGATGACTCGTCAGAAGCTAGGGGAGCTCGGATGGCAGGTTTTATCGCATCCACCGTATAGCCGGACATAGCGCCAAGTGATTACCTCCTGTTCCTGAGTAAAGTTGAACTCAAAAGTGGAAAAGTTGGATGGAAACGGATTATCGAACGAAACGCATATTTGAACTAAATCCGGTCGCTGCAACACTTTTTATAAAGGATTGAATAAAGGGCAATAAACCGGATTGTCTCGTCCAAAACAATGCTATCTATAGCGTTTGGACGGTACACACGCTCATCATACCTTCTGTTTTGGATTATACCAGTTTATACCAGTTGTTAGTTCGATTCGCCACACTCTAAGCTTGTTCATTTTGAAACCATGTTCTGTGGCCATTTTATTACATCCTTTTGCAATTAATATTTTGTGAATTATGACTATATTTCGCAAACAAGCTACCAATGCAACGGTGCGAGCAATTATTATTTATTTAAAAGCGAGCAATTTAATTAAGTGCGCCTAAAAACATGCTACAAATGCGTGCAAACAATAATTCAATGGATTTCGCGAAATCTTTAATAATTAAAATCGTGTAGTTTTGAATGTGGCAAGTCACAAAATGCCAACGCAGCGCGCAAATGCTGCCACATGAATATGTAAATATAATGCAAACGCAAAATTAAAGCTGCGAACCTACACACACACACACAATTATTTGTTGTGCGTTTAAAATTAATTAAAATCACAACGCATTGGCATTTGACTTTTGGCCGTCCGTCCGTTTGTCCGTCGGCGCACCTGACCAATTGAATGTTCGTTTGTTTGTTTGCTTGTTTGTTTATCTATGTCTGTGTGGCCGCACAATCGCAATGCACAATCGACAATTGCATTGCAAAATGCGGCGCTAATCTGCTCATTGATGCAACGTCAACCGCAATAGCCACCGGACGTGCAACATCACGCCACTGCCATGCACGCGTGCCACGCATAAATGCAACAACTGAAATAGTTTACATAAAATTTAATAAATAAAAATACATATATGTATGTGCATGTGGCAAGTTGTAATTGCATTGTTGCAACATTTGTTGCATGCAACAAATAGTTCATATAAGCGCGCATATTATATATTTGGCATATAAGTAGGTGTGTTTTGTGCTTAAAAGCTTACACGCACAAACACCAAATAACAACAACATATACCAACAACAACACTCACCACTAAAATATATATGCATTTGCGGTGTCCAAGTGTGTGCTCGCGTGTATTTGCAATTGTTGGCCCATAAGTTGCCACCGAAATGCGCGTATGTGGCAAGGCGGCACATAAATAAATTATTAGCCCGTACGCTGTTCGACATTGGCTTCGGTTTCTGGCTTTGGCTTTGGCTTGGACGCTGGCTTTCAATTGTAGGTGTGTGTTCGGTGTGGTGGTTGCGGTTCAGCGTTGCCACGGAATTATTGTAGAAATTGCAGATTTGTGTGGCATAACACAACAACAACAACTGCAAACAAACAAACAATAATAATAATATTAATAAAACTGGCGTAATGCGAAAATATGCTGCGCTATGCTTATATGTATGCTTGTTGGTATTGCCTTTTATGGAAAGCATTGCAACAATGCCAGAGCTGCATGCCACACTGCGCTTAATAATCTGTTGCAAAGCACTTTAAACTCTGCAATTTAGCAAGGCAATTTTTGCGCATATTCAGTGCAAATCTAAGCGCGGATTTTACAGTTAAGCGCGAGCTTTTAATCGACGATTTTATTGTATAAAAGTTGCTCGTGATATTATCTGCAGCTGTATGTGTGTGATTTAAGGTAATCAGATAGTGAAATTGTGTTAAGAGCTTTGTTTCATGTTTGAAAAATTTGGTGTGTTTTGTTTAATGAGATATTTTTGGTGTTGATCTAGTAAATTCGGCTGTGGTTTCATCCATAAATTATTTGTGAAATAATTACTTCGTAAAAGCAAATACTGCTAATACTCGGGTATGAATTTTCGTAGCATTTTTCGATCTTACATTAGATCGTCTGACCTTTTCACAGCAACGAACTGTACTTCACGACATCATAATGCCGAAAACGACTCATGTCCTCATATTTAATGGTACGTGTTAACCCACAAAAAGGGGACTCCCCAAAATTACCGTGGGATAAGCTTCCTCAATATCGCATATATGGTTCTATCGAGCGTACTGTGTGAATGACTAAAGCCCAACGCCAAAAAACTGATTGGATCTTATCAGTGTGACTTTAGACATGGAAAATCAAAAAAGGACCAGATATTTTCCGTGTATGCCGCTATGTCTGAATTTGGTATCCCCGAAAAACTAATACAGCTGTGTAAGCTGACGTTGAGCGATACCAAAAGCTCCGTCAGGATCGAATAGGACCTGTCCGAGCCGTTCTCTAGCGAATGGATCTGGTGGTGAATGAGGACAAGACGAAACATCTTCTGTCATCAAACAAACAGTCAGCGTCACTGTTGACAGTCATAACTTAGAATTCGTTGGAACCTGCATAAACAACACCATCAATGTCAGCCTCGAAAACCAACGCAGAATCACTATTGCCAAACGGTGCTACTATGGACTGACTAAGCAATTGAAAACCAAACTCTACAAACCAAACTCTACAAGTTCCTCATCATCCCTGTTCTGCTTTGTGGTGAACGATGTCGATATCCGATGAGACGGCACTAGGAGTTTTCGAGAAAAAGGTTTTGCGAAAAATGTATGGTCCTTTGAAAATTGGCAACGGCGAATACCGCAGACGATGCAACGATGTGCTGTATGAGCTATACGACGATAATGACATAGTTCAGCGAATAAAAGACAGCGGCTACGCTGACTATGACTTGCTGTCCCAATGGATGAAAGCACTCCAGCTCTGAAAGTATCCGATGCAGTACTCGCTGGAGGAAGCCGCGGAAGAGGACGACCTCCTCCACTCCGTTGGAAGGACCAAGTGGAAGTGACCTGGCTTCACTTGGTATTTTTTTGTTGCTGGAGCAGCATCAGATATTAACATTTTTTGCTATATGGACGCAAACGACATGGATTCATGGCGATTTTACACTTTGTTTTTGTTTTTCGGCTACTCAGGTAAATTGAGATATTACACTGTTCAAATTATAAGAGATATAAAGCAATTTCTTGCCATGAAGAAGTTTTCGATGGACATATATATTTCAACTTACTGGACGTGATTCGATTGTTTTCGAAATCTCTCCCTACCTCTTCTTCAAACAAATTAAATTTGTTTCTACAATACTAAAATATACAAGATCTTGATATTCCTATGGTAAAGAAGGAAATAGAGGACAGCAGAAAGAAATATATTTCTAAACTTCGTGAACATCCAAACCCATTGGCAAATGCCTTGGTACATTCCAATCAAACTCGTTTAAAAAGAAGAGATCTACCTGCCTACTAAAGAGCAACGTTCTACCAAAAAGCTCAAACACGTTCTGAGCTTACTTAGTTATAAATAGATTTAAGATTTTATTACTTATTGTTAGGCTTTAAACAAAGCAATTCAATAAATAAAGAAATATTGAAAAAAAAAGAACTGTTGTTGTTTGATGATAGTGAATAGTATTTGGCAAAAAAAAATAAGACAAAGTGTCTAGACCAATAAGTAGCGGAGCAATTGGATCAATAAGTCCATAAAAATTGTAAAAAAATAATTTTGAGCTTTACATTTTTTTTCCAACTTTTTTCCTTAGTAATGAGTATTTCACCTGCTTGATATACTCCATCGGGTTCACCTAACAAAATGGCGAATAAGAATATATACGATAATACCGCTGTGAATATAATTTGATTGGTACAAAACCATAAAACACAGCTGTATACATAACTCACCAAAACATTTATACAAATTCATGGATATATAAATATATACAAGTAATACAAACATACAATACATACAAAGACACCGTTGTCGAAATTAAAAATTCAATAAAAGCGTTGCGCGCATTTTACGCATTTGCACATTCACCATAACCCTGAGGTGAGTAAATAAATAACAAATAAATTGAGAGTGAAAAATATATGTGTGGAGAGGAGAGAGAGAGAGAGACAAACGCGAACATGCCGTCACGCAGAAATGTTGGAAAATGTTCAGAAATGCGGCAAAATGCCCACAAAGGAGCACTTAAGTCAATGTTTTCGTTTGTTGTGGCACAAATGCGAAACGTAAATACGCAAAATGGCACAAGCAACAACAACAATAATAAACACAAAAACCTAAAGCATCAACAGCAGCATGAGGTTGACGGCGCAAAAAAAAACAAAGAAAGTGAATTAAAAAATGTACCTTGGAAATGTTGGGAATAAAATACATCAACTGGCCACCAACTGAACGGAGAATGAAAAATGAAAATTTCCACCAACACCACCATCAACAGCAGCAACAACAACAATCATAATAACAAAAGTAGCCGCAAACGAATATCAAAAGTTGAGATCGCCAAAGCCGTGACTGCCACATTAAAGTGCCAGTGGCAAGTAGCAAACGGTAAACAGCGGTGAGTGGCATGCAACAAAGCGTACAACAAAAAGAAAAAAAGCGCAACTGCAAAAATGTTTTAATAAAAATGTCATGACTGCTGCTGCACACGCAGCAAACTGACAGGCAGTAGAAAGCGACGCGGCAGCGCGGCACCAAAATTATAATTCGAAGAAAAAAGAATAACGCAAGTCATAGTGACTGAGACAGGCGTCACAGAGCGCGGCGCGCGGCCACAACATGAGCGTCAGCGTCAGCAATTCTGTGAAGCCTGCCTTACACAATAAATATACTGCGCGAGGTCATGCAGCAACCTGGCGGTGTGGTAACGCAAAGCGACCATTACGCGCTGGCTGTCAGTTGTCGCCGCGCTGTCGCTGCCACTGTTACTACAAGCAAACAGACGCGCGCCAATGCAGGCAGCACTGTTGATGTGTTTATGATGAAGCATGGCACTTTGCGGCTGACATCCAGGCAGGCGAATTGTTGTTGGCGCGCCTGTAAAGCGCGCACTAAAGCGGCGTTTCAAATATGTGTGGCACGTTCAGCGTTTTCACAGCGGTAGGGAAATTCGTTTTGAGGACTTACACACAAAGCGCACTGTGCCACACATATTTGCTTGTGTGGCTTACGGAAAATTCCGTATTTTTATGTTCGGCCTTTTGCCGGAATTATCCGGATAAAAAATCAACATGTAAAGATTATAATTCAGTGCAAAGCAATAAACGAGCGTAAAAATGGGCGACGTGTTGCCTGCCACAAAGCGCGCACATACACTCACACCCACCCACAGTGGCGGCGGGTGAAAGCTTTAACCAACCAACCAGCTGTCGACATGTACGCCGCGCGCATATGGAATGTGGCATGGTGTGGTGTGGTGCGCGTTGCACGTCATGAATAATAAGCAACCGAAATTTAAATGTTTTAATTTGATTTGATTTGTTATTTTAAGTGAAGAGATAAAAAAGATTGCGCTATCGCATCACGCGGCGCAGCGCACAAACGCCCACAGCCACCATATAGTACAGTAATCTCGCGCATATATAACCCCACACCTGGCACGCGTTCCACTTTCGTTTATCTCGCGCGCTCGTTCACTCGCTTCGTGTACGCGCGCCGCTCCAAGCTGTGCTGACAGATAAAATTTGATTTATTGCCATGGCGCTGTGGCTGCCAAATTGGATTCGCTGTGCGAGAATTTAAATGCGCGCTGTCACATCAGACCACCGCCGAATTCAGGCATCACAATCGAAATTTGTTGCACGACCGTTCAAACGCGTGATGAACGCCATTTCATTTGCTTTATCTTTCATAAATATTATTTTCGTTGTTGTCGCAGTCGATGAGTCAACAATTAGCTTGACAGCCCAACAAATTGTTCCGTAAACAGCAAATCAAACGAGAATGGAAGAGAGATGTTATCGAAGCACGTGGCGTTTAGCCTCAATTGGTTTTCAGTTGGGTTTTGGTATAATTAAATCGGGGATTTTACTGAAGTGACTTCTGGATTTGCCACAAGTGAAGCAGGGGAGTCGTACGAACTTTCAAGATTCCAATTGAACTTTAATTTTCACTAATCGCTCCAAGACTAAACTTATTTTTCTCAAAGCGGTAAATTGACACTGGAGCCACCTATCGGATTATTTTTGCTTGAAGCTATGAATTTGAAAAGTTTATTCAGACAAAATGACAACCAACTCCATTGCGACCTGGATTGATATGAAAGATCGGATACAATCGGTTTTATTTCTCAAAAATTTATTATTTTTACGGAAAACCGCTCGCAGCGCCAACTATCGGCAATTAGGTTTATGCAAAATATACAATATGAAATCATTTTAATGTTATTAACATCTTAGCTGATAATCGGTATTTACTCTAAGTTACTTAAAGGATATGCACATTTATGAGTTCTGAAGTCTTGTAATATATCATGAGCCCATGCCTAAGCCAAGCGCTTAGCGTTCTCCGTTCGTCATACAAGCGCGTCAGCTAGCGGCCACTGTATATATAGTCATCAAGCGGCGCTAAGCAAGTGACGGTCTAAATTCTCGTGTAATCCTTTTGAGACTTCTGCGCTCATCCACATCATACTTCGCATGTCCGCAGGCGTACGACACAAGTGCGAATTCATCTTGACAATTTGCGACACTTGGCAGCGCGACGGGTGGTTGGTTGACGCGATGGGGCGTTGCGCGCTGTGGCATTTTGTACTTGGCTTGTCGTTAATAAGCGCGCGATTCATTTGCCAGCAAATCAGCAAGTAAAGCAGTAATGGAAAAAAAGAAACTAGTTGTAATGAGTGTGGTTGTTGTTGTGTTTCGTTGATCATACTCCTGCCTTTAACGCTGCCACTTCATCAACATTATCAGCAGGCGGCCAAGGCAACGACAATTGCGAAGAGCGACTAAGGCTTAGCGCGGCTTGCAACAGCAATTTGTACGCAGAAAAAAGCGCAGCAACAACTACAATGACAACTTCTCAGCATTTTCATTAACTTGAAGTGACATCTTCATTGCGCCAACAGCCGCGAACGACTCTCATCAAACCAGACGAGTGGCATGCAGGGCGTCGTAATTGCCACAGTTCGAGCGAAGTGGCGGCGCACAACTGCAGGCGCTGCACAAGTAAAACAATAACAAACTGCAGTATGATTGCACAGTAAAAATTGAGGGTTGCAAGTATAAAAGCTAAGCTTTGCAGCACTTAGCGCGACACATTGCAATGCGGCGCCTACTAAGCACTTGCGCACTTAAGTATCGCCGGCGGCATGAAACGAATTAATGGCGGTTACGAGAGGGCGAATGATAAACGCAATCAGCGCGTTGCATAGTTACGTGAAGCTAGATTATATGCAACGTGTTGTAAGAAGACATATTAAATGCGCAACACTGCAAAGCGCCAGATAATGTTTCAAGTGCACGGTAAGTGGCAAGTGGCGTTGAGCGCTTTCACAAGACATATGCTTCAAAAACTGCAGAAAATTCTTACTTAACTCAATGCGCCGAACTTAACACGAACACAATACGGCGCGCTATGTTTTTTTAATTATGCAACACATGCAATATGCAACGCGCCGCAATGCTCAGTTGCCTCAAAGTGTGACCAGCACTGTAGTGCAGGAGAGCGCTTCACTCGACTCTCGATTGCGCGCTGAAAATGAAAATGCCGAGAACTTTCCCTCGTTTCGTTTTTTACTTTACTTACTTTTCATAGACTTGCAACACTCAAGAGCGCGTGTTGTGTAGCAATTTGCAACTTAAGCGCGTAAAGGTGTTTGTAAGTTAGCGTTTACACTTGCTTGTGTGCCCGCGCCAGTGTCTGTGTGTTGGCAAGGAAAATCGATGCAAACTTTTGCAACAGCCAAAGGCAAAATTACTGTTGGCACTCGGCCTCAAAACTTGTTAAAACAACAACTTTTCGTAACATGCAACACACGCGCCCATCCACAGCAGAGACTTCAACCGTTTGCATGGTAGTGTGCATTTGGCGTGGAGTTGGCAACAAGCTTTGCCGGCTTGGGTCGAGCATCAGGCGCTCAATTATCAACACGCTTTGCCTAGGAACGACCTGCCTCCTGCACAGTTCTACAATTATGGCGCAGCAACTTCGACTTCAACGTCCCGCTCGGCTTTATGCGGGGCGTTGTAGCACTTGTAAGTTGCAACAACTTTTACCGCCGCCGCATCACAGCTCCCACTGTGGCACACAATCTGCTGCATTGCATTGAAAGCATTCGTAACTTAGGCTCGACTTTGCGCTCTAACGAGCTTTGAAGATTTGCACACAGCCCTCTGCTGCGATTAGTTTGTGCCTGTGGCTGGAGCAGCAGCAGCAGCAGCCCAAGTGGCACAAACTTTTCCGTCACACATATGACGGGGGGCGAGGCATCATTAATATGGCTATACTTTTATTAAAGTACACCAAATGCAGGTGAAAGTTTTACTTAACGGTACTACTATGGCCCTTATGTAGTGCGGGGAAAAGTGTATGTAAATATGGCAGAGGAGTGTGGCGTGCAGCACAATCTACCGCTCGATTATCTACAGTATTTGCAAAAGTATGTATTTGTAATATGAAAAAGGCGGGTGTTGCATACATCCAGGCGTTGCACAGCGCCTTTATCGTGTTGTCGCTGCCTTTGCCGCCGCCTCTGCGTTGTTGCAAAAAACTCCGAATCAGAAACAATTTGCCGTGGTGGATTATGAAAATTGCTTAAGAAATTAAATTGCACTTTGATGGCTAAAACCTCTTTGCCTCAACCATCGAAGCGGGCGCAACCAAATACACGGCATACCAACGACAAAGTGAGACGCTCCCTTGACGCCTTGCGGTTTTGCGCTCAACCTTAGTTACTTAGTTGAGTTGAGCTGAGTTGAGGTGCAGCGCAGCGCCGTCGCTTTGCGGTTGCACAATTCACCATTTACGAGTTGCAAATTTGCATTGGCACGTTGCGGCGGATGCTGTGGCATGCTGTGGCTTCGTTTTGTTGCAACGCCGAGTGCGTCTGCAAAGAAACGTGCGGTTGCTCTCTGCTCTGCTCTGCTGCGGTAATGATGAAACAGGTCAAAGTACCGTTTGCAACACACACATACAGACAGTTAGAAAAACATTTGCGTTTTGCGCCTCATAAAGGACCAAAGGAGCGAGAGCGCACAGAAATTACGCAAAAAAGTATGAAAGTAATAAATGCGGGGATTGTAGGCTTTGCGTGTAGTAAATATTTGTGGTGTGCTTCACTTTGAGCCAGCAGCTTTTATGTGGCATTCGCTCTTCATTTGCACGTTACAAAAAAACAGAAAAAAAAGCGGCGGCTACTCTTAATGTACTCTTCTGCAGTCCTTTTCTGTCTCACTTTATTAGTGATAAATTCTGATTTATGGCTTCATTTTGTTTTTGTTTCTTTGTAATTATGTTTTATTATTATTTTTTGTTTATTTGATTTTTTAACAGAGTTAGTCACCTTAATTATGATGGCATTAAGATTGAGTGCGTTTCCTCGTTTGTTGTCTTGTGGCATAGGAAACCGGCTCTCCTAAAATATACTAATTTTGAAAAACACTGGTATAAACTGGTAAAAGACTTGTATAAGTCTGATATAATCTGGTATAAATCGACTACACTTTTTTGTCTTATAGTGCTGAGTTGATACGATTAACCTTAAACACTTTTCAGATGTTTTAAAATGCTGATTTGGAAAGACTTGAAGGCTGATCAAATCTGGTATAAGTCTTATATATGTCATTGTCAATAACTTTGAGCACTTGTGGTTGTTAATGTATTACATAGTATATGTCTGTTATAGTCTGGAATAGGTCTAATATAATCTGGTATAAATCTGGTATAAACTGATATTCGTGAGAACACAGTGTTATGTCTACGTAACTCCCTTATCAGTATGTTTCATTGGACAGATACTTCAAAGTACGTTCGCATTAAAACTGGATCTGGGTCGTCAATTGTTATCAATTGGCTAAATCTTTTTGTGTTATATAACCTTGTACAGTGGTATAAGTATTTTATAAACTGGTATAAATTATTGTCAATCTGGTATAATGTTGTGAAGTTTAGGAAGTTGTGAACTGGTTAAGTCTGATATAAACTAGGCTTGCCTTTTGCCCAATAATATCGAGAGTATAGTTAGATCAACAGAAAGCTATCGTAAGTATAAGTTCGATTAAAAATAGATAGTCTACTATACTATATAATTTATTACTATTTATTTAATTTATATTCAAAAAATATTTATCGCCAAAGTAGGAATGACATTTAGTTGAGCTCCCTTCAAATATTTTCCTTCTTATTTATTTATTAAAACTATATAAATATAGCTCGCCTTTAAGTCTCAATAATTTCAACCGCTAATGGACTTCAATTTTACTGCGCAACATCCCTCCTAAAACAAGCGTTAATTCCAGCGCCCGCGTTACAGATATGCGCACATTTCCCTTTGTAAGCATACATATATACAGATATATATCCATTCAATTATTTTTTATTTTTCTAAGTATGAATGTATAGATATGCGCGCCAACAATAACGCTTAGACATGATCACAAAGGAAGTTTCTCGTTTAAATGATGTTTGCTATGCTAACAAACATAAATTTACGAAATTGGCCACAAATTTCGCTCTCAACAAAGCAAAGCAAATAAAACCGCAAGACCAAAAAATAATACAAAAAAAAAATTAAGCGAAAAATAGAAATATTGCCACTGTCAGCCACACACACACACATACACTCACTCACTCACTCATGGAGACCCGCATGGCAAGTCAGTCAATGCTTGGCACTTGGTGAGGGTGCTAAGTTGTGTGTTTGTGTGTGTGTGCGCCATCCTGGTGATGGAGTACAGTAAAGTACCGTTAAAGTACATCACAGTTAAGTGCCAACAAACAAAATCCGGGCTGCTTACTTTTATTTACATTTATGCCGAATTATTATGCCAGAGACAATGGCGCTGTCGCTGTGGCTGACGATGGCTGCCACGGGCGCAGTACTCGCAGGATACCGTTGCATTGGTGCTGACGCTGATATTGTCGCTTGTCGGAGGGCAGCCGCTGCTGATATGAGCGAAAGAAAGCATTGTCGTAAAACATTTTTTATTGTTCAATTAGCATAATGGGGGCACAAACACAGGCGCTCGAACCAACGAACGAACGAATGAGCGAAGCGAATGCAATGCCACAACAAAGTATGACGCCGCAACAACAACAATGTTCAATGTTCACAAAAATTAAACGGAGAAAAAATGAAATAAAAATCAACAGAGTGTGTGGGAAAGAATTCGCAAATAGACAAAATATAAAAAATAAGTCGGAAGTGGAAGACACAGTCAGTCCACAGTCCATAACCGGGGGCAGCGCCCAGCACTTCACTAACGCAGTAGGCCAACGGCTGTCCGTGTGTATGAAGAGAGCGTGGGAGGTGGCGGCACGAATGTTGCTGGCGACTAGAAGACGAATAGACAGGCTTCACTCACTGATGGCTGACTAGTTGGAACGTTGGCTGTTTGCCTTGAACGGTCGGCTAGTCAGGCGGCGGGCGCGTACGGATGTGCGGAAATAAAAAGCTGTGAAATGAAGTGATCCTTTTTGTTACAACTTGTGTGCGCCTTTTTATGCTGATTTTCTCCATTTTTTATAAACACACACACACATACATACGTATATAAAATATAAAAAAAAAAAATTTATTTATTCTTTTTATATGCTTCACTGCCATTGATGCTTTGTCATGACTGCTTCTTGTTGTTTTTGCTTGTGGCTGTGCTTTGTGCGTCGCTTTTGTCTTTGGTCTTTGTGGCATGAGTGTGCGCGTAGCAGGCAAAGATGACATTTCGATGGACTGTCAGGCCGTCGCTTGGACTTAGTGAACTTTTACGGTTGTGGACATGTAAGGATATATATTTGAATATATGTATGAATACATATCTACATGTATGAGAGTTACTCGAAATCTCCAGCTCAGCTAGCGTAGGCGTGCGCTGAAGCGACAATGACAGTCAAGCCGTCAGTTAGCCGAACAAGCGGTGATGTGGATGGACGTCAGAGTGGCCTGCTCCTTTAGCTAAAAGCAAAAGCAAGCACACACAAAAAAACCTCTATGTCCCGTTATGCACAACGCATATTTGTGCTGCTTGAACTGCTTTTGTTTATATTTGCTGAGGGCAGTTGGTTTTTAAATCGTCCGCTCACTAGCGGTCAATTGGCGTGTGGAAGTCAGTCACTGTGTATGTGTGTGTGTGTAGGGTAGTGGAGTGGCGCAACATCATGTGACGGCACTTCGGTTCGGTCAACTGACTGGGTATTTAACAATTTTCATGTCAAAGTTTAATTGAAAGTCGCCGTTGCAAATGACCTCTGAAGTGGGTGGGCCGTTAAATGTATTTTTGCAGTATGACAGTGATGCTTTGTTTTAGATTGAATGGAAATGTAAATAATTTTGACGGAAATGTATTAAGATTGACAAAGAAGTTTGGCAAATTCGCAAAAAAATTTGTGGGTGACGAGAGTGGAGTTTATATATTTATGATAGGAACGCTTGAAAGTCTCCGTAGACTTCAAAGTAGGGGTTATTAAGATTTTATTATTTCCATCTAGCAATTTATTATTGGCTAGCAATTTATATTTTAAATTATATCACTATTTATAATATATCAAAAAAATAAATATTGAGGTCTTAATGAGTAGAGCTCTAGGTCACGTATAATCACAATAGGAAAGGTCATCAGTTGTACCAAAATATTCGGAAGAAAGCTAATTAAATATGTTAATTCAGTAACGAAAAACTGTTTCTGGCCCTTCTTTTACGGGAAAGATGATAAAGAAGGGCTGAATGCCGATTGGTATACCACCCACTTTTTGGTCATCTCCGAGGAACCGCTCGACCAATTGCCACGAAATTTTATTCAAGCTGTTATATTCAAATCCTGGTGCCATAAGTCGAAAATGTTAGAAATCGGTTCACAACCACGCCTACTTCCCAAAGAACCTAAGTGTCTTTGGATAATATTATATACCGAAATTATCAAAATCCATCGATATGTTTTTGAAATTATATTATTATTATTCTTAAAATGTGCCTCTGTATCAAAATTTTTTAAAATCGGGTCATAACTTCTTCTACCTCGAATATACATAATATTAGGGTTTTCAACAATCCGGTGGGCTTTATACTGTATGTATCGAATTTTTACCGAACTAACTTTTCTCTTTGTTTTGTTTTCTTATTTGTTTCTGAATTACTTATATACCTTTATTGCCTACAATTAGGAGCATTACTTATTATTTACATAAGTCACACACCAAAG
Organism: Zeugodacus tau; assembly: GCA_031772095.1. Lineage (NCBI taxonomy): Eukaryota > Metazoa > Arthropoda > Insecta > Diptera > Tephritidae > Zeugodacus > Zeugodacus tau. The sequence goes on from CM062649.1 coordinate 84,638,466, forward strand.
TTGATGAAGAAGAGGAACTATGCCATTTTATTTTCTTAAATTTCCATATTCTTTGTAATATATTTAGACCATCCGTCTTTCAGTGTATTTATGGACATGTAATTATTTGTTATCATAAATTTTCCAAAATTCACCAAATAAAAATATATTGCCTACAATTAGGCGTATTGTGCTAAATTAGTAAGCTTTGATACTAAAGGCGGTAAAACGTTGTTTTTGCTAAATAGTCCAGAATACCGGAATTTTTATATTGGATTCAAAAACTATATTAGGTAATACAGTTGACTTCTCTAACTCAAATCATCATAATACACAAAAAAAACGAGCTAGAGAGACTTCGAGTTATGGAAGGTATTTTGTATGATATTTGACTTCTATTACCAATTTAAGAGTTCGAGATAAAGAATAGTCAAAGTTATGGAAGTTCAACTGTATTTTATTTCATTGTTTTTTAATAATGAAAAAAAGTTAAGATATTTAATTCAAGTAAAACTGAAAAACCAACTGCCGACTGTAAATGTTTGAAAAGTTTATATATCAAAGAGGCACTTCAAGTACATTTTTCAAGCATCTGATATCAGGATGCAAGTACAGTCACGTACATTGTTTATTTCTTATATGTATAAACAATCTACACCTTCTTATCGATAATAGTTGCCGGAAATCTTTGCAACATTCCAAAAAAAGGTATTTCGCTATAAATCATTTTTCGTATTTACGGCCTCACTCAACAATAAATTTCAAAACAAAATGTATGCAGTTGCTTTTAATTCATTTAGCAAATAATTTGATTGATACACACTACACAGTAAACTACCAAACCTCGTCTCCAATGTAGTATATGACTAAGCTTTCGACTTTAATGAAATTAAATCGCAAAAGAATCAAGTAATTTATTTTACTTAACTCGACTTCCACATGACTTGACCACATTGTTATGCCGCCCAGCAACTGGCCAATAATAGTCACTGCCCCTGGAATGGGATGGATGGAGGGCTCACGCCACAAACTTTATATGTATATATTGTAAGGGAATATATGTTTATGTATATGAGTCGAGTCGGAGGAATGAAAAATTGGTTACTTTAAGCCCAACCAACCGCACATAAATATATGCTTGTTTTTGTTGTTATACATACAAACACACAAACACAGGCACATTACCCAACTGATTTCCTGTGCTCAAATAAATCGAAGTAGTTTTTTTTTCGGAGCGTTATTGCCACTATGCGACAATTTCCTACGAACATCGACAACGTTTAGAAGCAAATAATAAATAAATAAAAGAGGAAAGCAAAAACTTGAAGGTCCTTTTTCACACAAACACGCACACATACATATTATGGCTCATATGTTTGCGCGTGTGTGTGTTTGTGTTTTGCTTTGCGACATTTTGTGAACAAACTTCGCATAATTTCCTTTTTAAGAATTTGTTTTCGTACACTTAAGCTATTTGCGAACAAGCGCACACACACAAACAACACACCAACTACACATGTGTATATGTGTATATGAGCGCCTGCTTGTGTGCGTGTGTGTCGCATGTTAAGTATGTCCTGCAAATGTCCTGCTTATGGGCGCATAGCGTGGAAAATTGAAAGGCAACATATTGATGGCAAAGTATTATAGTTGAGCGCGCTTCCTCAATGTGTGGGCGCCAGCCCCAAGCCTAAACCAATTCAACCAAATCGAGACATTCACCAACTACCAACTAGCTAAAGGACCAAAGAAGAGCAAAAAAAAAGAAAAAACCCAGAAAATAAAGCAGCAAATAAACACATGTGAGGCAAATATAAATATACAAATATGCGCCAACATGCCTCTTGGTCCCCCTGCTAGCGTCGTGCTGCGTACAAATGGCCCTCATTTAACCTCATGTCCGTCCTGTTTGGCTCACATGACGTTCAAACTCTGTACGCTTCATAGGAAAGGAAAGGAAATGCTCACAAACCCAATTGTGGCATCAAATCTATCCATGTGTGTGGTGAGTGCTGTGCGGCGACCGCAGTTCGATCCGTCTAACGCCGCCTTTGATGTAACTTGAGTGCGAGGGCGATTGTGCTTTCTAAATGCTGCTCATTGTGCTTTTTTTCATTTTTGATTCGCTCTTCATCTTAAGTATTCATATTTCTTTTTTGTCGTCATTTGTGTTATTTCTTTGTCCCTCATACCGTTTTTCCGCTTTGTTAGTCGGCTTTAATGTTTTCCTAAAGCGGACCGTACTCGTTTTGGTTTCTATTTCTTCCGTTTATTTTACTTCGTATAAGCTTTTGGGCGAACTGAAATAGTTGGAATTGTTGAAGAGCAAAATGTTTTGGCTTTTTACGGAAATCGTGCAGTTTATTTTTGTATAAAATTTAATTGGAAATTTCAAATAACTACTCATTCAGCAGCAACAGCAATAACAACACTTATTTGTTTGCACAAGCAACGGTATTTGTAGTGAATTTGTGGAACAAAGTGCCTTTCGGACAAGTTCTGACGATTTTTATGTATTTTTGTGTGTTTGTTTGTGTTGCTGAGCTTTGAAAAACTTATTTAGTTGCGTGTTTAAGTTGAAATAAAATGATTTAGTTGTGTATGAAAAATGAAATGTGACCAGGAAAGTGGAAAAAAGATTAAGAGCAATCTGTATTTAGGTTTTCTCCTTCCTTTTTTATGAGGAAATCCCATTTAACTTTTATGGAATGAGTTTTTCTTATAAATATGATACTTAAAATACATTATTTGTCTAAGCATTTAATAAAGTGAGAATAGTATCTAGATGCCCTTATTAAGGAATGACTCATTAACGATCCTTCTCTATTTACCCTGGGAGGTTCAGATTGGTATCATACGTGATAATTTATAAACTACTACAGTTATATCTTAGCATATGCCTTTTAAGACCAAGAAAGGTTTGAGCTTTTATAGTCAAAAAAAGCTTTGAAAGCTTTGTACATTTTTGGGTTATCATATTGTTAAGATCTTTGATATACTGATTAGTTGTAACTGCTTAGCTATGCACTTCAATAAGAGCTTTGATCTAGTTATTATAATATTTTTCAAACATATAAGAGCTTTCATTAAAAAAGTTGTAATGAAAGCTTTTGATAATATTTAAGTGGAAGATTATAAAATTCATTTGTGCTTTCGGCGCGGAATTTCTTCTATTATCGGATACCGCTATTTACTCTCAAGCTTCAATATATGCTCCTTGTGATATATTAAGTTCTTAGAAATTAACTTTGACTAGTTTATTCGAGATTTTCAATGGATATAATTTTAGATAATCTTCCATTGTTACTTTTATAGATTATAATAGTTTTAAGATGATTAAAATATTCCCAAAAGCTTTTCGGAGCTTCTGAGATAAATGTATATATATCTAACATTGAAGATTACAAAAACAATTTACATGCAATATACTTCCTATTGATGTAAATAGAGTTTTAACTTCACAATATATAATATATAATACTGATCGTAGCTCTTTTATCATGACTATTAAAAATAAAACGAAGAAAAATCTTTGAATATTTTTTTTATCTGTGCAGTATAAAATATCATAACTTTCTTCCTTAGTAAAGTGAAAATGGCGGCAAACAGTTCAAGCGATCGGAACATTAGCTGATGTAGTTAAATGCACTGAGAATCGATTAGCAGTACACGAAATCGTTTAGAATATTCTCACTATTTTAGAATTTTATTCTGCGTAATTAGCTCCTATGGCGTCTAGTTCCGTCTGTATCGAAAAATTTTTAATGTAAATTCGGGTTCCTACATAAGACTAGTTATATCGAAGAAAATTTAGTGAAATTTAGTAGAAACCGATTTTTAGTTTTATATAATAAGACACAAAGTATGTAAGATCTGGGGCACTATTGGAAAAAATAACGATAGATAGATTTACTCCTGTGAATAATGAAACCTGGGATAAAAGCTCTATATTCTAATGCCTATAACTGGACCATACTGGAAACATAGGAAGGTTCTTGAGTTTCATTGCGAATAAGAAAGCGTGGATCTTCTGCAGACTAAATTTAATTGCACAAAATTAATTTTTTCTCAGTCAATAAAATGTAATATGTGATTAGTTTATTTCTTTATCCATAATATTTATAAGAAAGCACGTTTTACCAAAAAAATTATTAAATAAAAGCAATAAAAATAAATAAATAATTAATACAAATAACAGTCTGCTAATTTTACCCAGTTTTGAGTAGATACACCATTATCTGCAGTTACTTTTACAACTGAGTGAGTGTGTGTATGTGCGTTCATTAGTCTGGTATATTACAGCACATTGCCATTGCTCATAAATTCACTTAACTACACGGCCAATTGGTTTCAATTTGACAAAGTGCAACACCGCAAACACACACACAAGCTGGCAAAAACGCAGCGCGCCGAAATGAATACAAATAAAACAAGTTTTTCTTTGCTGAGCACACTCACACACGCTCACTCACGCTCATTTCTCACTAAAAAAGCGGCATTCGGAACACATGTAAACAGTTAGTGCGCGGCGCCAACAAAAACAATGTGCATTTCTTGCGCCAAATGGCCGCTTTTTGCACCAATTTCGAGCTAGTAGCGTCTCCCTCCACTGTCTGCTCTGTTGCTACCTACCCAGGCCCCTCCTGTGTACTAATCTACCACTCACATTCGTTTTTGGCTGTAATTTGTTTTCCTCCGGCTGACGTTTTTCGACTCGCCGCTGCCAAAAAGCTTCTGCTGTTTACATTTGTCGGTTTGTTTGTGTGAGTGTGAGTTCAAATGTGTTTCTGTGTGTGTGTTTGTGAGCGGATGCAATCTGCTTCGGTTCTTGTGCGCTCGCTGTCAGCTGTTTGGCAGCAGTTGGGTAACGGTTTTTTGCCGCGCGTAATTGAATGGCGTCATGACAAATACGAGAATTGTCAGATCACATTTTCATTTCGATTCGATTTTTTTGTTGCCTGAGACTCATGTATGGTTTTTGCGCTCCTTATCAGTTAACTTAACTTTTAGTGAATTGGTTTGGGCATAGGGACTTAGTATTGCCTTTTTTCTGGAAATACAAAATCAATGCTCATTTTGTGTTCGTGAATGAGTCTTCTATTGAACCTATTGCGCCATTCACTAAAGTTTATTCCAACTGCCTATGTTTCATCAAAGTTTCGTGAGCAGAGAATCGAACAAACAACTGGTATAAATCATCTAGAGTAGTATAATTAAATATAAATTCAATAGAATGGATTTATACCAGTTAGTTTTTGGCTTAAGCGGTGTTTTTTTAATGCGAGAGCCTCGCTGAAAATAGCGAATATAGTCGGGTACGAATATAGTCAAATTTTGCATAGTGGCGAATCGAACAAGCAACTGGTATAAATCAGGGAGACTGGTATAAGAAAGTGTCTTATTTTCATTGGAGAACAGAAGTTATCATGCCAATAAGAATGCTCTCAGGTATCTATTCTGCTCAAAATGCGACTACAAAACATTATGTTTACAACTTCTAATCGCTGCTTTGGTGTATGACTCAAGCAACAGTTCTGCAACAAGAAAGAATACCGTTAAACGAACTTTGAGTAGAAACCGAATACCCAAGTGGGTGCATAATTAAATCAGATTACATTTAAAAATTCCATTTATATTTACCGCCTTTCGCGACACGTAAATCATGATTAAAACGCTTAAGGCGACACAACTCCAACAGTGACACCGCCAGTGACTCGGTGACTCGGATGCCGGTTGTGATTGCGACCACACTGATGGAATGTGTGTGCACTTACCAGCTGGCGCTATGTAAATATGTGGCAACGAGATTGAACGCAGAGATAGAGTTGGCGGCGGAATAGAGTGGGTGTAACGGTATTGAGTGGAGGTGGGAAGCAGAAAAGTTACCCAACTCGTTAGCTGGTTAAAACAGGGCGAGTTGCTTGCTGCTTGTGGCATAGAGGAGGAACTCGAGCGAAGCGCTAACGGCCAGAGCAGGCACAGTTATGCAGCACCGCCAGCTGGTTGACTGTTGGTTACCTACTGTGCCCAATTGACTCGTTGGCTAGCGCACTTTTTTCGGTGGCCAACAAATTGCCAAAAGCATAATGAAATGAAAATAGGGAAATGGAATTTTGAAATATGGGCCAAGCGGGGAGTAGCGTCGCTTTGTGTGGTTACTCGTGATTTTTTGCAATCTCTACAGCTTCCGCCTATGGTGCGGTGTTGTGAAGTCACATACACGAAGAGATAGCAATCGCAAAAATTGCAACATATTTCGTTTTTGTTGATCTATTTTCGGCTATTATTATTATTTTGTGGTTGCGCTTTTGAGAAATGCGATTCAATTTCAGTGACAAGACCCAACTAGTGTGGCTTGTAGGCAAATGACTACGGCAGGGTAGTAAGACTGGGGGGTCAAAACTGAAAGTTGACGCTTTTAAAGTGACAACTCATATCCTTTATGGCAAGCGCAGCAACCTCAAAGGTTGAAAGGCGAGAGCGCGCGGTGAAAGCGCTAAGCGAAACATCGACCACAGTAGTTACAACAAAAGCAAAACAATGAAATTGCATGACCTGAGTCCGGTGAAAGTTGGCGGAGAGTGAGGGGGGGCGAAGATGATAGAATAAAATATTTAGCTGATTCGTGGAAAAATTACAGAGAATGTGAAGGAAATAAATAAAATACAGCAAAGGATTGTGCAGCAATGAAAATAGTGACTACAATCAAAAAGTGACTACAATAGCAACACAAAAGTGACAAATCAGTAACAGCATTTAAAAAAATGTGCACAATACAAAAACACGAAACAAGCTGGCTAACAATTGTGTGAATTGCAAGGACCTGCACGCACAGTGGCGCGAGAGTGATTCAAAATTCGACGATTTTTATTTGTATTATTAGTGGTCCGCTGTTTGAGAGGATTTATATAAAACTGTTGCCTACATTTAGGATGAGATGTTCAAAGAATTGCAGAGAAAAGGTAACAAATATATTTCCAACAAAAGAACATATTGTATATTGGCACACTAGTGAGCAAAAGTTCGAACATTTTACTAAGATATTATTAGTTGACAGCTGTCACATTGAATTTATATAAAATCGTTGCCTACATTTAGGATGAACTTGAAAAAATTTGAAAGAAAAATGTATCAATGGGTCGAAAATACAGTGAAGGAAATCTCAATTTTCCGCGTTCAATAGAATATTTTTATATACAAAAAATCAGGTATCGGTATACACCTGGGAATAAATAAAAGACGGGATTGTTTAAAACTCAACATATGGACTTGTTTTTCTAGAATTTCAAGAAAATGTTCGCCCGAAATCTCTTTCTAAAAAGTTTTGTTACCCTGGCACTGAAAATCTTCACCGAAATTTCTAAATTGCACTTCCTAAAACTCAATAAAGCTTTTGGGACCACGTGAGAAGTTACATATGGGTCAAAATTTTATAGAAATGTTAGTTTTTGTACTCAAGAAACAAATTGATAGCAAGAAAAACTCATTATCCTTTGGTAAAATAATTCAATGAAAGGAAATCAGATGGTGTTCCTATAGGCTCTTTCTCGAAATATAAAAACTGAAGTTGGAAATATGCAGACGAGTTCATTCAATGTATCTCGGGAATATTCTACGATAATCGTTCATTTCGATTGATCTCCAAGAAATGACCCTAAGCAGAAGAGAGGTTAGAATCAAGCCGAAGAGAACAGGAACGATCAAATTCTATTTTTTAGAAGAAGGAATGAAGTGATTCATTTTGAGTCTGGTTTAAGACAGTATGGCACATAAAAAGTATAATCTTATTGAAGTAAAAGCTCAGTTATGAAGGACTCTTTGTTTGTCTTCCGCTTTTGGGTCAAATAATTATGGAGACCTGAGAAACTTCACCCGAAAAATGTTGCTGTTCTAATGCGGATTTAATTTATTCTTATAGCTCTTGGCTAGATCCAAATCGCTTTACTATTTATATAATTATGAAGGAAGCCATCAGTGCTGATCAGTGCAGTAGATCATCATCATAACTATCGATTAGTATCTCAACTGAATAACTTTTAAGATACGAAAAGGCGTCTTCTCGATCACTGTGCGGCACTGCAAGACGCTCAGCAGATGCCAGAGATAACGGAGCATGCACTGCTAGCATGCTGGCAACAATAGCGCGCGCCAGGCAAAGGACGAACGAGTATGCGAAAAATTTATCCAATTTGGCAAAAATTTGGGTCAGCAGAAGGAAGTCCAACAAAAAACGAAAATAAAAGAAAAGCAAGTAATCATGAATGAAGCAGATAGATAACTCGATACGATGGAGAGACAGAGAGATGGAGCTTTAAAGCTCAAAGTGCATGGTAAGCAATAATTTCTTCTTGCAGCGTCAAGTGCACGAAGCGGTGACGCCACGATGGCGTAATTCGATATCCAATTGCACGGGCAGCATACAACACAACAACAACAACACAACGACGAGTTTTAATGCACAACAACAACAAGTAATTGTGTGGCAAAAGCAAGCGAATGGCATGAATTGAAGGTGAGTTGTGAGCTGCGTGCGACGGCAGCTGTGGGAATCGATTGCCGTTACGCAGACAGCGTTGCCAACCGCAAACTATTTGCTTTGGCAATAAACGCACGAATGCCGAGCGCGCAACGTGCAATAAATTAATATGGATGCGGTGTGGCAAGCGGCGAGCGAGTGAGTGCATCAATAAACAAGAGGAAGGCAAGAGAAAGCAAAGGAATAAAATAAGCAAATACAACAATAACAACAATGGCAATGGCGAGGGTCACCAAAAGCGTTGCTGAGACACTTGTATTGTTTGTGGCAACAAAAGCGCAATAAATAGCATCGATATGTGCGTCATGCGTGTGTGGCAAGCAGCAGAGTATTGCTGTAGCGACAACAACAACAACAACTAGTTATATTTAAAGTGTGTTTAAGTCGCTTGACACCGTTACTTGGCCCCACTTGCACTACATGGGCTACTACTACTTTTACTGCATGTGGCACGTTGTGAAATTTACGGCAGATTACAAGCTTGCAGCGATGCATATGTTGCAACCTTGCCACGAAATATGCGCAAATAAATTTGGTTGCAAAATAAAAGCAAGGAATATATATAGAAAAAATAACGGAGAAGGGCACCGCTACTTGCCACGCAATATACACTTACTTGCCGCATGCAACCATTTGCGTCCTTAGGATGCGCTTATAATATACCACTTGCCACATGCATACCGCTTGGCTTATTTAAAGTTGCCACATTTGCATGCAAATACCCAAACAAATCAGGCATAAATATGAGTAAGCTTTCTCGGTTGCTGTGCTTGCAGCGGCCGCTGCTTCTTCCTCTCCTTGCAACGTAAGTCTGCATTTTCTTGCCACATTTTATTTTCTGTGCAACGCCTTCATATTGGCGCTGACTGCTGTTTAAGTTCATGCTGTTCCGTTGAATTTACTTTGCACTTACAACAATTTGTGGCAAGCTATGCTGGTCGCACACTGCACGCGTTGCACACTCAATTTATCATTTCACCTGCCACTGCCACACATATACATATACGCACGCCGAAATAAGTGTACATAAATTGCGGTCGATTTGTGGCATGCTACGTCTACTTGCCACATGCGGCGCTTATGCTTGATTGCCTGCACCGAAGCAAAAGAAAATGTGTATAGAAAATATACTCGTAACCTATGCTGATTGCAACTTGCGGCAGCTTCACAAAATTACAACAACAACACATACACATTTCCCATTTGCTTGGCGTATGTTCGCAAGCAGAATTTTGTTGCAATAACTTTCGCTGCCTCATGTGGCACGCAACTAACGATGGCTGCTTGGCCGTGCAACACTTTTATATATATGTGCCAAACACACATACTCACACAATGCAGGTGTTGCAAAAGTGAAAGTGGCTTGTGGCAGTTGATGGTTGCCACTTGTGCTGGCTTCCGGCAGCGAAGTAAGCGATAAAATCGCCGTCGTGAATGCATGTAGCAGCAATACACTTGCAACAGCACTTGCACTTGCTTTTGTCGCACATACTCGCGTTGTTGCAACACTCTTACAGCACATGCAACGCTGTGACGGTGCAACGCATCGCACATCATCTCTAATGAAATCCACCGATATGACAGCTCGTTGCTAACGCATTTAATGTTATTGTTGTATATGTTCGCATTGTTGTTGTTATTGTCGTCGTAGTTGCATTACTTAGTGGCATTTTATCGCCACTACAACAACGTTGTCACATGTGTCGCGCAATATTATGAGGCGACGTGACACATGACCTGGAGTATATGTGTATGTGGCAAGTGTTTGTATATGTGCCACATGCGAGTGTGTGTGTGAGAGTATGATGAGCGTATAAAGTTAGTTGAATCGTTCAACTTTTCGCAAGGGTTGGCTTGTTGCAATCTATGATATATGGTACATATGTATGTGTGTGTGTGTTGCTTGTTGTGAAAGAACTTTCGCAAGTGGCAAGTGCGACGTGGAAGAAAGTGGAATCAAGTGAATTTCATAAAGTTAAATTGGATTGAATTGATGTGTGGGTGTGTGCGCATAGTTTGTGGTGTGAAGTTAGTTGCATTTGCTGTTAGACGTTCTTCACAGACTGACAGATGTCAAGCGACACACGTGATTTGCGGTGATTTTTTTTGATATACATAAATACATATAAATTTTTTAGTTAAAATGCAGGTGGAAATGGAAAAGTGAAGTTAGAAAAGTGACACAGTGTAGAGCTTTCTGCTGCGTCAGAGTTTTGAAAGACTTGACATTAGCGAGACAATGACGTTTAATTTTTAGCGAGGGTGGCACTTTGATTCGTAAGATGTCCAAATGTGATACAGTAACTTCGAATATATTCGCAGAAATGCATAGTTAGGAATTTAAACAACACTTTAACCATCAATAAATCGGCAATGCCACCTAGACCGCTCAATATAATACTGTCAGCCTCAGCAGACGTTCTACTGTCTTTACCTAGCAACTGCATTTCAATATAAATTGAAATAAAAGTCCCTTTCAATATTTTACAAAGAGATTTTCGAAATTTTTTTTGGTGGCAACTCTATTTCAAGATATCTAAAGCATTCCGAAGGATTTTCGCGATATTTTCGAAATCATTTAGTTTGATTCACAATTTTCATTATAATAAATAAATAAATTACCAAAATCGTTTCCGCTTGATGGAAATTTTTTTTACTTTCGTCATTGCTTTTTCGAAAATTACCATTTTAGTCTTCACATCGAATGAAATTTATCTCGAAAACTATCATTGGGATCTGTTCAATTCCAGGAATGTTTATATTCCTTTCCTCCTTTCATAAATATAATTTCAAAGTAGTCTAGGAGTATATAGATACTATCAGAACAATAAATCATCTCCATTCGTATATATATATACGTAAGTTTCTGAATAACGAGCAGTCAGATCACTCGAGATATCGTTCTATGGTCACTAATGAACGTTATAGCCTCGAATTTTATAAAACTTTTTCCACGAGACGACATTTTAAATTCTATTTTATAAAATTTCTTCAACGACAGAAGATTTTCAATTCCATTGGCATTAAGAATTGGTAGTTACGATTCCCGTTTTCTCGGCTTTCGGGTATAAGTAATCGGAACGGACTTCGAAGTATATCCATCCGAGTTTCTGTTGTTCAAAAATAGTTGCAGAGCTATTTTTTACCACTATAACAAAAAAATGATGAAACAATTGTCTTCCGATTCTTAAAGACAGCTGCGCAATGATGCCCATCAAAAATGTAGAAAAGGGTAATCTTTCAGAAGATCTATTATTAAATATTCCATAGGCGCTTTTGAATAATTTGAATGATCTTAATCTGTGGAGAAGTAGTCCCACAGTTCAAACCAATAGACAACAAGAAATGGAGAAAAGAAAAACGTCGGAAGCCTTTTAAATTGCATACAAGAGATTGTGAAGGTCTGCAAAGAACGGTTATTTACGACGACGAAGTTAAACATCCTTAACGGAATGCTTACGCTTTGCCCTTCTCTTCTTCGAAACCTCTAAGGAATATCGTGAAATGGACCATGAGGGAAAACTTGACAAGCTGCCTTACATATTTCCGTGTTCTCTTTAGACTAGTAACTCTATTGGCCCCACCGATTTATTACAAAAATAAGTTGGTCTTTTAACAGAGGTAGCAGAAAAATTTTTATCGAAGCTGCCACACAACACATCGACTATACAAAAAACACCTTTATAATACAAAGTTATAATAACATCCTACCTAAACGACGTAAGTTCAAAGACCCCATAAAACTTTAATGCTGTTTACCGAAATCCATTTTTCGTAGCAAACAAGTAGAATATGTTACTACGAATAATACAGGAGCGGTATAAAAGTTAAGAGGCACTCAACTGCTTATGAATCCGACTGTACCCCGCATTAACTTACCGTTGTTATTGCTATGGGCATAAAAATTGTGATTGTGCCACAATTCGTAAGAGCGCCCAATTTATGGACCGTAATAAATCGCTAAGTCACTATGTGTCACCGACAATTATTGAAGCTATGCTCCTGTCGGCTTACCTATTTCTATGTATTGCCACACGCGTCTGCGTCGACATTTGTGGCTGCGTGGCGGAAAATGTTGCAATTACAATAAAACGCATCATTAAAATGCTGATGTTGGGCAAATTGCGTACGCGGCAAGAAGTAAGCGAAGGTGAGCGAAGTGTGAAGAAAACACTGAAGTGTTTGTCGAAATGATAAAGTGAATGAAAGCGAATGAAGGTAAACAAGAGGCGGTGAGAAAAAAAAACATTGACGACTGCCAAAGGAATGGAGCATAAATTCGCACCTCCTAATCAGCAAAGCGCAACGCGCAAACAATCCAACGACGAAGGAACAAGCGAGCGCTCGAACGACTGACGACGCAAACGAGCAGCAATTCAATTAAAATATGGCTGCCACGAGTGACGTGCAACAAATTTACACTTACAAGTACCTGTCACGGAGTTGCCACTCAGCAAAGCGTCTTGCGGGACTCTAAAGAAAGCTATAGGTACCCCCTGTTTATATGAGGGAAGGGAGTCTACTTAACTGTCAACTGCTGCGTTGCGACGCTTGCCGCTTTCACAGTTCGTCAATTTTTATGGCCAACGCGCGAGCGAACGCGCCATAAACACGCGGACAGCCGTAGCGGTAATGGCTACGCGCTACGGCTGACAATAGCAGCAGCGAAATTGAAATTGTGGGAAAGAGCAGAAACACGTTTGTAGCAAATTCGCAACGCGACGCCTTACGTAATTCCATTTTTATTCAAATTTTTTCTTGCGCGCTGCGAGCATGATTTGCCGCTGACCGCGTGCAAAATAGCTTTTCACTAACCATTTTTTTATTATATTTATTTTTTTTTTAAATACTTTTTCCTGGTGATTTTATGCCATTTCTTCGGGCGTTGTTGTGGTGTGAGGAATTGCATTTGCTTATTAACGCGTTAAGTACTTTTCAGGGGTCACACCGATAGCTGTGATTCTCGACTGTCAACAGTCGACGTTATAAAACAGCAAATAATTCTGAAATCGTTTTCGTTATTTTAATTTTATATGCTTTGGCATAAAATTATAAGCTTAGTGTGTTGACGCCCAGGACTCATTTGCATGAAACGCCTCAGAAATGAAATAAGAAAAATAAGTTTTGAAAAAAGTGTATAGAAATATATGAGAAATTACGAATTTTCAATATTTATGCTGAGATTTTAATTTATTTTTTCTTTTTCCCAACACTTTTTGTCACCCAAGCGAATTGCTCTTGAACTCTCAGTGGAAGTAATAAATATTTTTAGTTTGCTGGCGTTAAATATTTTTTTATACCCAATGCACAATTTGTGTTTATACAAACAAAAATTTTTTAAGCACAAAATTATTGCTACTGATTTACAGTTCGAAAGCTTAGATAGAGCTTCCTTATTCTTCTAAGTTCTCTACTGTCACCTAAATAATTCAATATCCGAAATAACAGGTTACTACCAAATTTTTGTCTATCGAAGATGGTAAAAATTACGTCAGATGGCGCTGAATGTACGAGCCCCCGTCGTAATACCACTATCTCATTGGATGCTAAGTCGAAAATATATTCAATATTTCGCAAACACAGCCTAAAGTTTGATCTATTTTAAATCTAAAGAGCTTTGAGCTTTCGTCGAAACTTTCACATTTTTCGGAACATAAGCTTAGGAAGTTCGTGAGGGAACCCGATTGCTATTGAAGCTTTTTGTTCGCTCCGTGTTAACTAGAAAATTCCTGGAGATTAGGGTGAAGATATTAAAAATTCAATGATGATAGATACCAATGACTTAAAGATTCCAAAGGACCATGGACCAATATTGTGCAAAATATCAATGACAGTTTAGTAGAGTTACTAACACCAACCCTTGATTGATTTCTTGTATTTCTAAAGAATTGAATTCTCTAATTGGATTATCTTAGAAAACGTTCTAACAAATCAAATTTATTTTGATGCAAGTTCAGAACTGATAAAAAAGGATTCTACGAACTAGAGGCGAGCGTCAGCGCTGACAAAACTGATTTCAAAAAAATTTCCTAATCCTAAATTAATGTGAGTTCTTTTCAGCTTGTGGAATATCTGCAAACAATCCAGCGATGGTTAAAAGTACTATGTGAATTGAAGCTTCCTTAGATTTATGGTGGATGAGTATTGTAGATAGTTTATTAATTTCCGATGAGGAGCGATCGATAACTCCGTCTAAGGAAGTAGAAGAAGAGGCAGTAGATCATTAACCTGTATTGCCTCTAAAGAAGAGACAGGAGCTCAGAGTCTTTCCTGTCTTTAAAGAAGAGAGAGTTGATCAGCGTTCTTTCTTGTCACTAAAGAAGCGACAATAGATCAGTGGTATTCATTGTCTCATAGCATTTAAAAAGCTATTAAAACTACTAGATTTCACTTGGTCAGGAGTAAGCGCCAACCACCTTTTCGTTAAACCAGAGTTTATAAGTGGCTTTAAACGATTGAGCGCTGGGTTCAATTTATTATTCTTCAACTGTTAAGGTGTGGAAGCGAAAGTGATTTATTTCCACTCTTAATTTTTTCGCCAAATCCTTTTCTTATTCATTTACCTCTTTCAGGTAGTAAAATGAATTATTTAGGACACTTGAATTCTGTTGGCGCGCTTTTGAAATTCAATACACATGGCGACAAAATCCTTTTTTGTTGACACCAAAAGGCAAGACCTTAACCTTTTTTAACATCTACTCTTTAACACTTTCTGCCTATATACGAACGCACACACACACACGCACTCACAAGCAATTATGACACTTTGGCGCCCGAAGAGCAACCCAACCTTGTGACTGCCAAATGCAACGAAATGCGCCCAGCGCCCATACGGACTGCCCTCTGGGAATTCACTTCGAGTATTTCCGGCACTGAGGGCGCTTTAGGATATGAATCTTAAATTTACCGATAAGAAATTTTTTCACACTTTACCGTTATTGTCCTTTCGTTGGAGAGTTTGTTGGATTTTTTTGTTGCATTTTTCTTTTCGTTCTTTTCCCGGCTAACAGCGGGAATATGAATGCATTAAGACATCTCAACTGTTGGTGAAGTGAGTTGGTGTTGGGAAAATGCTCGGCACTGGCGCTGCATGCAAATTTCCTTCATTCTCATTATTGCGCTAAATTTAACAAGCAGACACACGTAGAGAGAGAGTGGCATCTTTGCGTAGATTTCCCCTGCTTATAAGCGCTCTTCTTCTTATTTTTCTTCGCAGCGCAGCTTGATCAACACCAACAGCAGCACTTCAATGGCAATTCGAATTCGAATTGTGCATTGAATTTGAATTTGATTTTGCGATATTCCTATCATGAATTCCAATGCGGCAGCAAGAGATTGAGTGTGTTGGTGTGCGTGTGGCAGAGTTTGGTTGGCGATTGACAGCGTGCGAAATAACTAACGGGAATTTCGCGTATTTTTGCGCTTTTCTTATATTCCTCTCTACCGCTCACTCTCTCCTATCTTTCTACGCCCCTCCAGTTTTCTTATATTGATTTTCCAATTGTGTTATGCTGAATAATAGTTGTTGTTGTTGTCATTGTGAATTCATAAATGCGCAGGAAAAGATGCAAATGACAGCATTAAATAAATTCCAACACTTCGAATTGTACGAATGCCACTCGCTGCTATTTCGGTGCGCGCAAATCTCTCACTTCAGTGTTGGTGCGGGGAGTTGAGGTACTTGGTGGCATTGCAAAATGAATGGCTTCGAATTGTTGGTTAAGATTTTACTCATTGTAAATAGTGTTTATTTTATGAGTGCTGACAAAGTGACAATCCTTAAGTGCGGCTGGCGCTCCACGGGATAAACCCTCCGGAGTGGTTGGCTTAATGGGAAATTTACATTCTTAGCATTTCATTAAATATTCTAATGAAACTTTTTTTATTGTCCCAAGAAAGTAGAAAAGAAATTTAGAATAAAAGTGAAATTTATAACAACAAAAAAGTAATTACATATTTAATTTTAATTGCAGATTTCGCGCTGAAAAGGTTCAACTGAAGGTTCGCTCCGTTCGCAAATTGATTGGTGAGTGCGAAAAGGTCTTATTATTCTAACAATTTAAGCAGCTGAAATATCATTGGAGAATGAGTAATATTTCATATTATGGAGAACATAACTAAGAGATCATTAATTCATTAAGATGTTTCATAATGAAGAAAATCTGACCCATATTTATGTCCAATATTTTTAAATATTTAATTACTATCTTAACAATTGACAAGTCTTGCCGAATGAAGTATACAACTCTTACTTCCACACCTTAGAAAATAATTTTGAAGACTTAACCAGTCTTCTATTTTGTTTTTAATAATATGCGTCGAAAAATGAAATGTATATATAGGCAGGTTTTACTTTTTAAACTTCATTATAAAGTCAGTTACAAACCATAAAAGTGAGCTTTGCTTAGTGATTTAGGAAGTTATATATCACTTCACTTACTTGGCATACTACCAGTTTACAATGGAAAATAAATTCTCCGATCAAGTAAGTCCAGTTACGTTGATTTAGATTATGAAAGAAGGTAGTAATTGATGCAAATAAGACTTATACGGACAAAAACATAGATGGAAACGAAATTAAAATGCTAATTTACTCTCTAGCTGTCGCTGTTGGCATACCATTGATGTCCCATAGATTCCAGTACGTCCCAATTATGCTTTAAGCAGGCAATGATCTTTTCATATTGAAGTTAGGTCCATTCCAATATTTTACAGCTTTATTCGAATCTAAAAATAATGTTACCTCTAGTTTCACTACTGTACTCTGTCAACTAGTCAAGATTTGCTAAAGTTACGTCAGCAAAACGTTCAACATGGCCAATCTGTGAGTTAAAGAAAACTAATTTTAACTCAAACAGAGGGTAACTTCTTAATAACGTTTGTAGACAGCCAAATTAATTGATCAAATAAAATTTTTATTGAGGAACCCATTTTTGCCCATTATACTGCCGGCTACTCGATAACCGTTTTATAATTGGTAAGTTTCATCAGCTAATTAATATTATTTAGCAGCGATATCTACCGAAGCTTTTTTGATCAAAAAATTCAGCCAATTGCAGACAAAGTACGTATATCGTACCTCTTTGTCGCAGAGTTGCATTTGGTATTCAAGTCGATTAAAATTCAATTATTTAAAGCAGAGGCCGGTTAATTGATCAATTAGCTCCTGTCTAAAAACGCTATAAACTACTATATTTTCCAAAAAGATTGTTTGGTTTCAAAGACTCTTAATACGAGGGCTGTTATATATATTTCTGGTCTAATAATGAAAATAGGAATATTTATCAACGAAAATGGTTTTATTGTTTTTCAAAATATTATGCGCAATAAGTATGCGCTCAAACCAATTTTCGAAGCACTTTTTTGAGCCTTTTTTTGAGCGATTGTCAAATTGTGCGGGATCCAACGAGAACAAACCTTTTTTTACGGCCAGGTGTTCATGCAATATCGAATGTAAGCTGGTGGGAGAAATGCATATGCATGCCTCTATCTGAATTATCAGTTCACGTAGGGCACTGATGTTTTCTGGCACAACGTCTGTTTTTGGACGACCTTCACGGAATTCGTCCGAATTTGAGTGAGCGTCGGCCACGATTGAATTCGTTGTACCAGTTTTTCACAGTGCTATAGGATGGTGCTTCATAGCCATACAAAGATTTTAGTTCATCGATGCACTCTTGTCGCGATAATCCACGTCGAAAGTTGTGAAAAATTATCGCAGGAAAATGTTCACGAGTTAATTCCATTTTTTGGCCGTGATGAATTTTTTAATTCCCTGTAAATAAAACAATTCACGATTAAATGACAAAATGTTCTGAGTGATGTTATGCCAAAAAATGTCAAACTTTCCAATGGAAATGCCAGATTGCACCTTGCAACACTTAGTGTTGCCTAGGCCAGAAATATATATAGCAGCCCTCGTATGTGGTTTTAGAAAAATGCAGACTAATTGATAATTTGAGCATGTGCAAATTTCGATGAACTACGGAATATATTCATGGCATAAGTCAATTGAAAAATATTTTGCCTCATTCTAGTTGGTAACAAAGAAAAACCCTTAGCCAATTTCAATAAATTATTATTTTTTGTACAGGAACAGAGGGAGGCAGGGTTTATAACACAATTAATTAGAGAGCATCGCAAAGCATATATGAAAATATTATTGAAAAGGCTAGCCACCTTGCTTGTGCATGGCTTATGAAATTATATTCAGCCAGTAATTAGTACCGCATTATTTGTTTTTGCAGAGCTTGATAACATTCTTTGCTTAATGTTCGAAAAGGAAACAATTCCAGGAAGAGGCTCAACAACACAAAGTAATTATCTCAACCAATTTTTCCCAGAATAAAAATACCAAAAGCCTCAAAAATATTTATATATCGAAATCAGTAAGCGATGAAGTAAATATGAAAATATATAAGAGTAGATATATATATATCTGAGTAGTTGTGTGCCCGTGTGCATCATCATTGAATTGGCTATGTTAATGCCCGTTATATGCCTCAACTGTATGATTTACTGTAATCGAGCGCTGCTGCTGAAGAGTTCAATCATGAAAAATATGAAATATTCATGGGAGTAAAGCTGGATTGTGCAACAGCCAATACCAAGCGCCATTTTGTCGATGATATGGCCATACACATATAAATGTTATGTAATATTATGAGCGTATGCTTATGTCAGTTGGCTTGCATAAAATTGCACGAGCAGACATTTCGATAAATCCGTTACAAATTCGGAGTGCGCTTTTCATGTTTTTCTGCACTTTTTTGAATTCACTTCCAAAAAATTCGGTATATATACTCTAACAGATACATATATATTTCTATTCAAATCTTTATATATATATTTATGTGTGTATTTAGTTAAATTTATAACTTTACATAAGTCTTTTGTAATTCATACATGGATTTTATGAAGTTGTCGGCAAAGGATGTCAACATGTGTGTCGCCTACAATGATAGGGTCCATGGCATGTGTGTTTGCATGTATGGGTTCCTTGATTCAGATCAGCATGCATTCAGGCGCATAGACTTGCGTGCATGAAAGTGTCCTTCACTCGCTCGCCCACTTACTTGCCTGAGTGAATTGTCAGCTTATTCAAGTGGAAGCGGAACTCTAGCACTCAGCGCCAACTATGTACTATCATATAACGGTACCTACATATGCGCAAATGTTTAGACGCGGAAATGCTTATATAAGCAAATGAGTGTGAAAATACTTGTACATGCAACCCAATGAACCAAATTGGGTGAACTTTATTAGACATTTTGCATACGAATTTGAAGCCACTAATTGCAGGGATCGAAGAACTACAAATATATCTATGGCTGTTTCAGTTACTTTACTGTTATGTAGAATAATTACATCTAAAATAAGTAAGGAAGAGCTAAGTTCGGGTGGGATTATAGACAATTTGATATATAGTACATAAAGTCCTCTAGAATAACAAAAATCATTATATATAGTATATGAAGGTTGGGGTCATTCCTGGACCGATTTCACACATTTTCGCCATCATGCCACATAATATCCAAGTGTATACGTTAACTTAATTTAACTAAGATATATACGGTATATAGTCCACCGGATGTTTGAAAATTCGTATATGTGATATATGGGAGCTGGGGGAAGTTATAACCCGATTTTACCCATTTTTGGCATAGACATTTATTACAAGAAAAATATTCCTTCTGAATTTCTATAATATATCTGTGAGATTTACCGTTATTTTCGGTAAAAAATTATACACAGGCTCTGAGATTCTCATGTTCGTTATCTAGGGCCTTGAAAAGTTATAATCCAATATCGAGTGTGACAAGAAAATTATATGTATATATTGTGCGGGGCACAGGCTTCATTCAGAATCCTTACCAATTCACATTCAGGGAGTAATTTCCTGATTTTTGGTAGTTCCATTTTTAGATATCCGAGTAACAGAGTAGGTATATTTTGACCTTGCCACAAGTAAGAGTTTCTGCATAAAATTTCAAGTTTTTGGCTTGCTGGGTCAACAAATCCCGCAAAGTCCTTCATATATATTTCTTTACTTATGCATTCAGCTTTCTTTTTTTTTACAGTAACAACAACATTAAATTTGCCTGCTAGCAATTTGTGTTTGATTTTTATGGCCGCATAAGGAAGTGCAGTTTATGGTTAAATGAAAGTGGAAATGGAGTGGCCGGCAAGCGAGGCCAGGCTGAAGCGTACCACAGCCGCTCATTGACAAAAGCAACTACCGTTTTACGCAAATCTACAATAAAAGCACACACACACACACACAACTACAACAACTTGCCGCACTCTTCATGTGTTGCATGCCACATGTGTAAACATATATGTTCACATAACCTTTTAGTTGTTGTTGTTGTTGCTTGGCGTATCGCTTTTTAAATTCAAATTTAAATATTTTTTTACTTTCATCTTTTTATTATGTAATTTCATCATGCATTTTTCCATCACATTTTCTGCTTTTCCTTTTTGCGTTTGTTGTCAGCGACAACGCGCGACGCAACGGTAGCGATATGGACGGATAAGAGCGTTGATGTCGAAATTGCGTATGTAAATTTTTTGGTTGCCACTCATCGCCGCGTTGAAGTGGCCAAAAGGGAGGGGGGCAAGAAGCAGCTGATGGCATCTGCAAGTTATGCTGACAATAAGCCGCGGTGCTGTGTGACACTCGGAGCGGCTCGAGTCGGCGCTGAGTCGCATTGCATGAAATGAGTTTGGCGACTGGCACTCCCTTACTGAGTGTTGTTACTGTTATTCTTGTAAGCGCATAGTGATATTCGCAGCCATAAATGTGTTATTTTTATTTTTATATGTGTATGTTAATAACGACAGTGGAAAATTGTTGTAAGTTGTCGCTGCGTTGCCGCATATGTATGTTGGCCATTGTTGCCACAAAACGAAAAAAAATAGAAACAACAAAAATGAAATACTGAAAAAACTGTATTGCATATTCCAGCGATTTGTGGTTGTGTGCGTGATTGTAGCTGCTGGTTGTGGCTGTGGCATGATTGCCTTTGCTTATATGTGTATATTTCTATATATGCACATATGTGTGTGAGTACATGAAGCTGTGACTGCACCATTAAATTAAAATGCAACTTGCAAGCAAACACCCTCAAATATATGTATGTGTGCCGCTATAGTTGCCACTTGTGGCAAGCACCGTACTCGCAACGTTAGTATGCGCTTAGCATATACAGTCTAACTATTAGCGACAGCATTTGCATTGGACCTCAAGCGCTGACACTCCGGTTTGTTTGCTCACACAGTCGTAAATTCTTACACCAACTCACACATACATACTTACATATATTTACAGTTTAAAATGTCTGCTTTTCATTAGGCAATCTTGTGGTGCTTAAATGACCGCTTGCGGTTGCAAGTTTATTTGAGAGTCAAAATTTGACCATAAATTGTGCAGTAGAGTTGAGTATAACTGGTCGTTTTTCGGGGTTTTTGATTGAAACATGAATTTTAATCTAAACTGCAGACCTCTATCTGCTCTATAGATAAACATAAACGTACATAAAGACATTTAATACTTAAGAGATCCTGAATACTTCTGGGGAGTCCAGAATACAATACGAAGTAACAGAGCCTTAAGGAAATGTCTAAGAACCATTATTCTTCTTCTTGACTGGCGTAGACACCGCTTACGCGGTTATAGCCGAGTCCAAAACAGCGCGCCGCGTATTCCTCTTTCCGGCAGTTTAGCGCCAATTGGTTATACCAAGCGAGACCAGGTCCCTCTCCACCTGGTCCTTCCATCGGAGTGGAGGTCTCCCTCTTCCTCGGCTTCCACCAGCGGGTACTACATCGAATACTTTCAGAGCTGGAGCATTTTCATCCATTCGCACAACATGACCTAGCCAGCGTAGCCGCTGTTTTTTATTCGCTGGACTATGTCTATGTCGTCGAATAACACATACAGCTCATCGTTTTATCGTCTGCGGTATTCGCCGTTGCCAATGTTTAAGGGACCATAAATCTTCCGCAAAACCTTTCTCTCGAAAACTCCTAGTGCCGTCTCATCGGATGTTGACATCGTCCACGCTTCTGCACCGTAAAGTAGGACGGGAATGATGAGGGACTTGTAGAGTTTGGTTTTTGTTCGTCGAGAGAGGACTTTACTTTTCAATTGTCTACTTAGTCCATAGTAGCACCTGTTGGCAAGAGTGATTCTGCGTTGGATTTCGAGGCTGACATTGTTCGTGTTGTTGATGCTGGTTCCCAGGTAAACGAAATTATCTACGACCTCGAAGTTATGACTGTCAACAGTGACGTGGGAGCCAAGACGCGAATGCGCCGACTGTTTGCTTGATGACAGGAGATATTTCGTCTTGTCCTCGTTCACCACCAGACCCATACGCTTCGCTTCCTTATCCAGTCTGGAAAAAGCAGAACTTACGGCGCGGGTGTTGTTTCCAATGATATCGATATCATCGGCGTACGCCAGTAGCTGTACACTCTTATAGAAGATTGTACCTTCTCGATTTAGCTCTACAGCTCGTATTATTTTCTCCAGCATCAGGTTAAAGAAATCACACGAGAGTGAGTCACCTTGTCTGAAACCTCGTCTGGTATCGAACGGCTCGGATAGGTCCTTCCCGATCCTGACGGAGCTTTTGGTGTTGCTCAACGTCAGCTTACATAGCCGTATTAGTTTTGCGGGGATACCAAATTCAGACATCGCGGCATAAAGGCAGCTCCTTTTCGTGCTGTCGAAAGCAGCTTTAAAGTCGACAAAGAGATGGTGTGTGTCGATCCTATTTTCACGGGTCTTCTCCAAAATTTGGCGCATGGTGAATATCTGGTCTGTTGTTGATTTTCCAGGTCTAAAGCCACACTGATAAGCTCCAATCAGTTTGTTGACTGTGGGCTTTAGCCTTTCACACAATACGCTCGACAGAACCTTATACGCGATGTTGAGGAGGCTTATCCCACGGTAATTGGCGCAAATTGTAGGGTCTCCCTTTTTGTGTATTGGGCAGAGTACACTGAGATTCCAATCGTCAGGCATGCTTTCTTCCGACCATATTCTGCAAAGAAGCTGATGCAAGCACCTTATCAGCTCTTCGCCGCCGTGTTTGAATAGCTCGGCCGGTAATCCATATATCCAATATTTTTCAGGTATTCACTTAGTGTCAAAATGTCAAAAGGACTTGAATTCAATTTATCTATTTCCTTGTATTATAAATAAATGCATTTTGACCAATAGTATCCTTCATACGTAGCCTGTTTCACATGTTCAGTATTTTCCTTCATATTAAGCGCCTAGCTCCTAAATGTAGGCAACGTTTAGTGTAAGTGAAAATCTGACAAATACATAATGGGAGTGTTTCAGGATGTATGCACTGATTTTGGAACTATTTTATAGACCGCAATTAGATAACGGTACCAGCGAAAAATCGTATTCATATTCTAACACTCCTCGCTAATGAAGAAGTCATTGTTGTCAACCACCTACATACTTCGTTATATGTACCTTAGCCATACCTGACTTTCCGTCAATGTAGAAGCACTTGAGTAACGTTGCAAGTAACGTGCCGCTCTTCAGCACAGTAAAAATAATGCCCCAGCGCGACCTGTATTTAAAAATTACATAAAAACGTTCTCACTTCGCACACTATTTAACGCGCTGCGGATGCTTGCAACGCTGTCAGCTACTTCATTACACACATATTTAGCCACACACGCTACTACTTGCCTCACATACTTACGTTTAAGCATGGTACCCCTTTAAATGTTGCATGGTTTCAGGCGCGCGCTCCACAACAAGGCCAAACTCCCACATATTTCCATACACACGCATACAACTGCAGTGATATTTGCAAACAATGCATTTCCGCACACATGTGCCACAACTACCAAAACTTTAAATCTCCTACTTGCCACACGCCCTGTTGCTGCCACACCCTTTAGCGTAAACGCTGAACTTATGCTTATAGACACATACAGACATATGTATCTGTATCGCTGTCCAACCGCCATTGTGGCCGCCTTGCAATTCGCTGCTTTTATCCAAATTGTGCAGTTTTTTTGCTTTTGTGGCGCTCATGTGCGTGCGTGCAACATTTACACTTTCGCAATTCATTTCAGTTGTTGTTGTTGTTGGGTTTGCTGTTGCTCCTGTGGCATTGGCAGTAGCGGCACTAACCAGTTGGTGCTCTTCGTTAATTTTCTAAATGAACGTTTTTTTTTCTCTCGCCACTGCGGCCCCATCATATTTTTTGTAAGTTTATGCGCCTGCTTATATGCTACACATACTTGCAACACGTACACACTAGTGTTTCAATGCTGCAACATAAATTCTTCAACGCGCGCTAGTATGTGTTTGCTAGTGTATATGTTGGTATGTGTTTCTTGTTGTTTGTTGCTGTAAATGTATGGCAACGCTTCTGGCAGTGACTCGCATAAAAGGTTTTCATTTTTCAACTTTGTTTAAAGGAGCTGCTGCTCCAGTTTTTCACTTCACATGCTGTCGCATACTCCACTTGTACTTATTAACAGCAACACAAGCAACAACAACAACAAGTAACAACAAAAACAACATCGCTAACAACAACAGCAACGACGCAGTGCATATAAAAGAAATTTGCTAAATCAACAGCAGTAATGAAAACAAGCAAAGTAACAACAGCAACAACAACAACACACGCTGTTTATACATCTCACTCTCGTTCGGTCTAAATGCTGCATCATTATAGCCGCCATACAAATGCAGGACACAGAGTGACTCGGTGTATATATGTATTAATATGCTTGTGGGCGCTCAGCAAATGCAAACAACTTACAGTTTCAATTCCAACGGCAAAGGCACGTGACCATAATACTGCCTCAGTGCCCTATTGCCGCAACGCATGACTCCATGTGCGCTGTGTGCGCTCTGTTTAAACGTCTAAGTTAATGTGTCAACATCAACGCTGTGTTGTTGTTGCTGTTGTTTGTAAGTCAGCGCGTCTAAATAAAGTGTGCTTTTAAACAAATATTTTTCTTTTCCGCGATAATATCATATGGCGTGTGGTGTTTTAGCTGTATTGCTGCTATAATTAACGAGTTTTTATCGTAATTAACACTGAAGAGTTTTATCAAGATGTTGCGCTTGGCAGAGTGTGTATGGTGCAAAGTGAGGCTTGTGTAGCATTCACTATGAATTATACACTCATCTAAGTATGAGAAAGCTGTGAGCTTCTTTGAGATAATCTTTACCTTTTCTGTATTTTTATACTCTCGCAACAAAAGTTGCTAAAGAGAGTATTATAGTTTTGTTCACCTAACGGTTGTTTGTAAGTCATAAAACTAAACGAGTTAGATATAGGGTTATATATATCAAAATGATCAGGGTGACGAGACGAGTCAAAATCCGAATGTCTGTCTGTCCGTCAGTCCGTCCGTCCGTCCGTCCGTCCG
Organism: Zeugodacus tau; assembly: GCA_031772095.1. Lineage (NCBI taxonomy): Eukaryota > Metazoa > Arthropoda > Insecta > Diptera > Tephritidae > Zeugodacus > Zeugodacus tau. The sequence continues at coordinate 84,664,402 of CM062649.1, forward strand.
TCTGTCCGTGCAACGGATAACTTGAGTAAAAATTGAGATATCTTAACGAAACTTGGAACACGTATTCCTTGGCACCCTGAGGAGGTTGCTTTCGAAAATTTGCAAGATCGGACCACTGCCACGCCCACAAAATGGCGAAAACCAAAAACTTATAAAGTGTCATAACTAAGCTATAAATAAAGTTATGGAAATTAAATTTGGAACATAGGATCGTATTAGGGAGGGGCACATTTGGATGTAATTTTTTTGGAAAAGTGGGCGTGACCCCGCCCCCTACTAAGTTTTTTGTATATAACTCGCAAACCAATAAAGCTATATAAACCAAACTTTCTGCAGTCGTGTTTTTCAGCCATTTCCTTATACAGTCCAAAAATGAAAGAAATCGGATAATAACCACGCCCACCTCCCATACAAAGGTTAGGTTGAAAATGACTCAAAGTGGGTTAACTCATTAACGAAAAACGTCAGAAACACTAAATTTTACATAAGAAATAGCAGAAGGAAGCTGCACTCAGATTTTTTTACAAAATGAAAAATGGGCGTGGCATCTCCCACTTATGGGTCAAAAACCATATCTCAGGAACTACTCGACCGAATTCAATAAAATTCGGTATATAATACTTTATTGACACCCTGATGACACATGTGAAAAATGGATGAAATCGGTTCATAACCATGACATCTTCCCATATAACTCAATTTTGAATTCCATCTGATTCCTTCACTTTATAATGTATACATAAGGAACCAATGAAGATAGCGGAATAAAACTTTACACAAATAGTACATATCACCTCTAGCTTCACTTGAGAAAAAATTGTCGAAAACGGACTATAACTTTTCAAGACCCTAGATATCGGACATGTTGAACTCAGCGCCTAAGGGTAAATTTTAACCGAAAATATTGGTAAATCTCTTAGATAATTTAATGTAATTCAGAGGAAATTGTTTTCTTCTAATAGTGTGTCTCTGTTCCAAAAATTATTAAAATCGGATAATAACATCTCCTAGCTCCCATGTACCTAATTATAGGTTTTTCAAAAATACGGTGGGCTTTAATCTACATATATGTATTGGTTAATATGTGAGATACCATATCTTTGCGAAATTAAGTGCGTGTATAGTTCTGGATATATGTAGTGTACCTAGCTGGTGAAAATGAATGAAATCGGTTCAGGAATTACCTCAGCCCTCATACACTATATAGGACGATTTTCGTTATTCTATTAAACTTTGTGCCGAATTTATAGGTAAATTTGGGTGTTATCTTATTAAAATTTCTTCAATAAATTGCGAGAGTATAAAATGTTCGGTTGCACCCGAACTTAGCCTTTCCTTACTTGTTTTGAATATAAATGTTACTTCAAATCATTGGGTGAGTCCTTTGAAGTCAAAAGGTCTATCAAACTTAAACCTTTAACTCGTGATTTTTAACTCAGCTTCTTTAAAATCAAAATATAAAGGTAAAGTAACAAATAAAATACTCTACAACTGTAAAAATAATGCATTTTGTAAAATATTATGCTACAAAAGACTTCTGTTCCACAAGTTCAATATTTCCATTCAAATTGAGCGCGTAGCTCCTAAATGTAGGCAACATTTAGTGTAATTTATCAATGCATATATACATAAGTGTCTCATAATACTAATGGATTAAAAATTACTTGAAATTTGGATACCTTTTATTGAAAAATTATGCCTCCAACAGTATTCATATTTCACTATTGGCAAAAAAATTAAAAATACATTATATTCAAAGCAGTAACGAACTTCTAAACATTATGAGTAAAACTATTGAGTAGTTAGCTTGCATATGCCAGTGACATTAGCGTCATCTGTAGTGGAATTTTATTGAATTTACACTATAAAGAAAAGCTTTTAATACTAAAACAATTTTGAATCCATTCAATTTCGCAGAGGATTGGTTTTCCTCAAGTTCAGTATATGTCTTCCATTATGTTCTGAGTCTAAATTAAAAGTATATATCCATCATTATCATATTCTTAACATAGCCTAAACTAATTGTAGAAATTTAATTTTAATTTAAACAAAACATAAATAGAAAAAAATAAACAGAAGAAATATTAGAAATATCTACTAAATTTATGCACAGACTTTCTTGAGAAACTTCAGATTATAATTTTGACAGCAGCGCCATCTATTGAACCAGTGTTTATTAAAAAAAATATAATAGTTATTTGAATTATTGCAACAAATTTGATTAAATACTTTATACAAATAATTTTGCAAGTTTCGTAATTTAATTAAAAAAACATCTTAGAAAGGTTCATAACAGAACAAAGAACATTTTTAAATTTTTCTACTGCGTGCCTCAAGTATGTAGTTTAAAGTGCTGTACACCACCAACCAAAGTCATCATCACGTACAGCAAATTACTGCCAACATATTGACGTGTTCGCCGACCACTCAGCCGAATATGAACGATGTGGCAGCCAAGTTGCGGAGCATATTACTGCCACGTCAATGCACTCGCCATTAGCACAGCTGCGGCGTAACAACTCGCAAATTATGGCAGGTCCACTAACAGCTAATGCAGCTCGCGAACGATGTATGTGTACATACTCATAAGTTGCGAGCCACAATTTGCGGCAGCCTTGAACATTTCAAACGCAGCGAAATGGCGCATTAGACACCAACCCGACACAAGTTGGACAGAGGCTGCAGCTTGGCTTATTGTCCAACTGTCAAAGTCCAGCGTACAAAGGTGAACGCCTTGAAAGCGTATGCCACACACATGCGCTTGAATTTGCGCATCAGAAAGAACATGTGCTCGCATGTACCATATGTATTTATGTTGGCAACTCTGCGTAAGCAAAGTGAAAGTCAAACGTTTCAACTTTCGCTTGTGATTTTACCTTCAATGTTTTGCTGTATTCCATTTCACCTGCCACTGCTGCTTGTGGCACAGCACATTCACCGTTGTTTTCGTTGCAAGTTTATGTGCGGCTGCTGCTGCTGTGTGGTTGTATGTGGTGCCGCAAGTGTAGCTGATCCCCGTTCTGAACCTGCAATTAATTTGCTTTGTTTTTCTGCTTGACCGAGCACTCAAAACGACCACTTGACTTCGGCCCTTCTCCCCGTCATTCAATTTGCACGCTCGTCGCTTTTTATTTTGCCTCCAACTGTTATTGTTTCGTTTACCGTTCGCTGGTTGCTTGAGTATTTGGTGCGTGGTAACTCGCTGCGTGTGGGTTTTTAATGCCCTCTAGGAAAGTTGGAAAAAAATGCATAATTTTTTGACTGGCTCAGAACTCAGTACGTTGAAGAATTTGAAGATGGGCTTGATAATACAAAGGTTTTAATAATCGCACATGAGGATCTCATGGTCAGTAATGGTATACTCGGGAACTAATGAAATTTCTTACAGGGTATACCTTCAGTTATTGGCTTTGGACTCAAAGTAGGATCGAAGTCTACATTAAGCCTATTATAGATCGGAGATGCTATTTTTCATAACCGTTTCAAAGATATTCTTCGGTACTTTAGAACATTTTTTATTATTATTTCTTTCTGGTAGTCCAATGGGAGTCTTTCTTTACAATTTTTTCGTCCAAATCCTTCCCACCCACCAAAACCCAACATTTATTTGTACCCTGGACTACACACAATCCCATTTAATCTTTAACTCTTCGCATAAACTAAACTTATTTATGTGCTTGCATGTCATAAATATGCTTAACTACTTCTTATGTTTTTGATTATTTTCTTGGCAAATATGGCATAAAATACACAAACCACTATTTATGCTATGATAGGCCAACTGCCATACGCATACACACACATCACACATAGAAGCAATCGACCATTTGCTGCCCACACAATTGTTTACTCTGCGAATTTAAAGTAAATTATTTCCTTTATGCGCATTCATTAGTCACATGTCCGGCATTTAAGTAAACCCTGTGTCGGACAGCGCTCGACTGAACTGTGGATTAAATAACAAATTATGGGTATGTATGGCGAAGGCGCCTGTGTGGGATTATAATTGGGTAGCTGTTGGTTGTTGTAGGTTGTTTAAGATGTTTGAATATGTGGTCGAATGTTTGATCTCATGGCAAATAGATTTGGTTTTGTTTTAGTAATATTTGGGGCTTGGATGACCGCTTCATAAGTACGGCACAACCCATTAATAAGAGAAGTAAAAAATTGAATTTGTTGAAAATATTTCTTAATACATCGGTGATGTTTCAAATATCTTCATTTCATATCACTGCATATATTAATATTAGATAAACATTACAAACTGGTGGCAACCTTTCTCAAACATAACTTTGTCAGAAATATTTCATTCTCTTAACATTATTACTTTCAGTTTAGATTTAAATAAAAATTTGGTTAGAAATTTAATTAATTTTTTAAACAGGTGGCAACCTCTTTTCAAAAATTTTAAATTCTAAACATTCGTATAGACCATTATATGAGCCCGTATTATTATAATTTTTTATAAAATATCTCAATTATATTGCATTTAATTGTTTAAACAGGTGGCAACCCTCCTAAAAATGTAAATATGTATATGCTGTTTCAAATTTTTTTGAAAATATCCATATTTTCATATATAATTTTTTATATCGTTTCATATATTTTTGTCATGTGTGGCAACCCTTTTACGAAAAAAATTTAAAGCGAGTCTTTCTATAGTTTTTGGATTTATTGTAATAATTATTTTATCTTATAAATTTTATTATATTAAACATTTAAGGCAGTTTGCATTATACCTCCATCTTATCACTCTTCTTTCCAGCTAAAATTTCCAAATAGGCGGCAACATTATAACTTTATTCTCTAAGATCATTCTAGTATTAAACTGATCACTGGAAAAAATCTTCTAAAAATATTGCTGAATTTTATAAAATAATATATATTTTATTGCATCCACATATTTTTCAATTAGTCTGGCAACCACGAAAAATTAATTCCATTAATCTCCATTCTTTTGATCCGCATTTCCTTTGGTTTCCCTTAAAAGGGTTATAAAATTATTATCAACAAGTAAGGAAAGGCTAAGTTCGGGTGTAACCGAACATTTTATACTCTCGCAATTTATTGAAGAAATTTTATTAAGATAACGCACAAATTTACCCATAAATTCGGTATAAAGTTTAATAGAATAACGAAAATCGTCCTATATAGTGTATGAGGGCTGAGGTAATTCCTGAACCGATTTCATTCAATTTCACCAGCAAGGTACACTATATCCAATACTATACGCTCACTTAATTTTGCTAAGATATATCACATATTAACCAATACATATATGCGTAATAAAGCCCAACGAATTTTTGAAAAACCTTTAATTAGGTATATGGGAGCTAGGGGATGATATTTTTGCAAAACCTATAATTATGTATATGGGAGCTAAGAGATGTTGTGACCCGATTTTAATAATTTTTGGAACAGAGACACACTATTGGAAGAAAACAATTTCTCTGAATTACATTAAATTAGTTGAGAGATTTACTCCATATTTTCGGTTAAAATTTAACCTTAGGCGCTGAGTTCAACATGTTCGATATGTGGGGCCTTGAAAAGTTATAGTCCGTTTTCGATAATTTTTTCACAAGTGATGCCACAGATCATATACTGTATTTGTGTAAAGTTTTATTTCGCTATCATCATTGGTTCCTAATGTATATGTTATAAAGTGAAGGATTCAGATGGAATTCAAAAGTGAGTTATAAAGAAAGTAGTCGTGGTTGTAAACCGATTTCATCCATTTTCCACACATGTCATCAGGGTGTCAATAAAATATTATATGCCGAATTTCATTGAAATCTGTCGAGTAGTTCCTGAGATATGGTTTTTGACCCATAAGTGGGCAATGCCACGCCCATTTCCCATTTTGTAAAAAAGATCTGAGTGCAGCTTCCTTCTGCTATCATTTATGTGAAATTTTGTGTTTCTGACGTTTCTCGTTAGTGAGTTAACGCACTTTTTAGTCATTTTCAACCTAACCTTTGTATGGGAGGTGGGCGTGGTTATTATCCGATTTCTTTCATTTTTGAACTGTACTAAGAAGTGGCTTAAAAAACGACTGCAGAAAGTTTGGTTTATATAGCTTTATTGGTTTGCAAGATATATATAAAAACCTATTTGGGGCGGGGTCACGCCCACTTTTCCAAAAAATTACATTCAAATATGCCCTCCCTAATGCGATCCTATGTTCCAAATTTTGTTTTCATAACTTTATTTATGGCTTAGTTATAGCTCAATATGTGTTTTTGGTTATCGCCATTTTGTGGGCGTGGCAGTGGTCCGATTCCGCCCATTTTCGAACTTGACCTTCTTATGGTGCCAAGGAACACGTGTTCCAAGTTTCATTAAGATATCTCAATTTTTACTCAAGTTACAGCTTGCACGGACGGACAGACGGACAGACGGACAGACGGACGGACGGACAGACAGACATCCGGATTTGAACTTTACTCGTCACCCTGATCACTTTGGTATATATAACCCTATATCTAACTCGTTTAGTTTTAGGACTTACAAACAACCGTTATGTGGACAAAACTATTATACTCTGTTTAGCAACTTTTGTTGCGAGAGTATAAAAATTCAAAATACAACAACCACCTCTTTTCTCGTCACCCAAGTGAACCCACGTACAATAACAAATAAAAAAAAAAACAAATAAAATAAAATATAAAAAAAAAAACATTTCAATTGTGTGCAGCAACGCTTCGGCTGATTGATAGTCATTGCAAATATTTGAAATATTTCAGTGTTTTAATTTGGCATTTGAATTCAACTGCGCCATTTGGGCTGTGCAGCACATTTGACCCTTGAAGCCAAAGCTAGAGCACGAGCTGTAGATAAATGACTGGCGATTGCCGCTGAGTGAGTGGGTTGTTTGTTTGCGTATGCCGCTGCCGCTGCCACTGCCGCTTATCGTATTGCACACGCTTATCTTGCCGCAGTCGGAAAAGGTAAAATCGTCCATGGCATTGCTTGTTTATATATTTTAAAAGGAGCATACCGGTTTGGTGAAGCGTGTTGCTAGCAGCGCTGGAATATTCACAAAATGCTGTTATAAATTGCCATTTGAATGTGGGTGTTTGTTGTTGTTTTATTGGTGCGGAAACATTTCGCTGCTTTTAAAACAATCTATATTTGCTGTTGTTGTTGTTCTTGTCATTGTAATTGTTATTGTTTATGTGTGCGCTTAATTACATTTCGTCAGGTGATTAAAAGCTTAATAATTGTTTTTGTTATTGTTTCTGTTTTGTGTTTTGTAGCTGTTTTTCTAATGACACCGTAATTACAAGGGTTTTCAAAATGGTGCCTGGCAAACATTTGCAAGCCACCTCCTCCTCCTCTCTCTCCTGTGTACTTTAGTGGAATTTTCACTCTCACTCCATCCTCATGTTTGCTGTTTTTAATGTTGCTTCAGCTGTACAGCTGCTTTTTTCGGTCCACTGCTTGCTGAGATGGTTGCTTGGTTCCGTGTTTCACACCCTCATTCGCAGACACACACACACACACTGACATAGCCACGCCCACACCCACGCTTCTGCAATTTAATTTATGTGCTTAGGTTAATATCCCACATTTCATGCGTTCGCTTCTGTGTGCCTCTATTTTTAATTCCCGTTTTTATTTACATTTGTGTTTAATGCCTTGGTAATTACTTTTGTTCAACATGGCGTATACGCAACATTTTATAGTCGTCGTGTGAATCATTTCAAAAACGAAGTTGATTTCTTTATTCCGCGGCTTTTAAATGTTTTTGTATGTGCTTAGTGTGTGGCAGTGGCTTATATGAGCCGGAATTGTAGATATTTAAACAGATGTGATCATTAATATAAATATATATGTACGTATATTTCCTTATATCTATTATGATATTAAATGTTGATGCGACTCTGTAAAATTTTTACAATTTCTTCCAAACGTTTCTTCACGCTCTCAATCAGTAGAAATTGATAGAGGTTACTTCTGGCATATGTATCTATGTAGAAGTCTGTTTGTTGTAGATTATTGTCCTGTTCTAACCAAAGCTCTAAAAACGAGATGCTGTGAAGATCTTAACCTCTAAAAAAGATATTTTCGAGTGAGTGAATGTTATAGATCGTCTAATATTTGGACGTTACTTTTAATGCAAAATTCTTTCTCCATGAGGAAAGGTGCTTTAGAAGCGGGTTTGTCAATTGCCTTGAAGAAATTAAAAGAATTAGACGCAATTTATGGCGAAAAATTATATTTTCTGTTAAAAAAATTTGGAAAAAAATTAAAAAATTTGGAAAAAAATTTCGAAAAATATTATTTTTTTTTTCAAATAATTTTTTACTCTTTCAAATTTCCGAAACATTTTAAACATCAAATTAAGCGCCTGCCACAAAAACAATGCCAGGCATTTAATGTACACGTATTAACAGTAATTACTCACACTAATAGCTGATAATTGTGAGAAAAGCAAAAATAACAACAACGGCCATTAAAATAACTACAAATAATTTGTTTTTGAAAATATTTACCCAGTTGAACTCATTGCCATTTCGCATTAATTTTGGCATTACATATAAACATATACCAGTTCAACTCCCACACAACACTTTGAATAATTCGCATTCACTTACTCATTCAAATGCCAGGTTCAAAGGAATTTTTCACATTTCACATTCACAACCCCATCGCCAGCAACAAAAACAACAACAACAATACGAATTACAATGGCGCATGAAATATGCACGGGCATACAAGCGAAAAAGTTTGAATTATTTTAATTGCCCGCATTATTGGTGCAATGATGCTCAACGCCCGCTGGGCGCACCACTACTTTTTCACAGTTAGTGTGTGGGGCGGGTGTACACTTAAACCAATTCCTGTGTAATTCGCCAGCAGTCAAGTAGTCAGTTCTCCCGACTCCTGCCAGTTCTTCTCCAGCCAGTTTTTCCTCACTTGACTAGCAAGCAGCAGTCAAGCTGTCAAGCTGCTAGCATTGTGGAAGGGCGGGGCATGCGGTGAATTCAGCAGGCAGTAAGGGATCAATAAATCTCTTGATAAATGTCCAAATTTAATTTCGTCCTTTTCATCTTCAACATAAATAAAGTCCTTATTTTTTCAGTTGCCACTGCCACTCGTCCACTCGCTGGCTGGCTGCGCGTCTGCTTCTTACATGAATTTGCTGCCAGTAGCCTGCCGCCTGCCTGTTCTTCTTCTTTTCCTTCCTCATGCACAATGCGTCGCCTGCCAATTGCGTTTGCTTGCCTCTTATTGCTGAAGTTTTTGATTTTTCCTTTAAACGTAATTTAATTTTTCTTCCATTTGCTTTTCAACTTTCGTTGGCCGTGTATGCCGTTACATACAAGTGGTGTTTCTTTGCTCTTTTTATTATAAAAACTGTTAATACATATGTGAGGTTTATACATTCAGTTGGTAATTATTTATTTATTCATACTGGAAAGTGGTGGAATTTCTATATTGTTTGTAACTAGTCCGAAAGTAGTGAAGAACTCATCCATTTGCTTGAAGGAGTGAAATGATATTGAATACAAGTTGGTATAGAATGGAATGTTGTGCTACTTGAAGATAGGTTATACCGTAGCTCTTTTGTTGTAAACATAATTTTGATGCTGATCAGACCAAATCAATTTATTTGTAAGGGAATCGGTTCCGGATTTAATAAAGTTTTTATAAAAGTCGTAGTTTTTCGGATTTTGTTTATCATTTTGGATGCCACATTAAAAAAGCATCAATTGGTCTCAGACGCTTACCTATCCTTCTTAAGAGACCAGTTCTATAGCTAGACTTAGACAGTAAGGTTATTTTAGAGAACTAATAAGTGCAACAGAAAGTTGAGTTTGAGGAACAGTAGCAGTAAAAACTATAAAACTTTTTCGAAGTTCGAAAAAAATTCGAAGATAGAAAGAAATATATTTTTATTTGAATGAAGAGCGACTAATTTCTGTAAAAAAAATAAACGGAACTAGTTTATTGCTATTAAGAAAAAAATTTTCAAAGTTCAAAAAATATTCGACTATAGAAAATATTATATATTTTTATTATAAGTTGAATGAGGAGAGACTACCGTCTGTAAAAAAAATAAATAAAGCGTAACTAGATTGATACTAGTTAAAAATGACTCATCTGAAAGTATCCACTTTGGGGCTAGTCACAAGTAATGTGCATAAAAATTAAACTTGTTGTTCATTAGTGTTTCTTTTAACAATAAACTGCAAATTATCACCTCGCTACCACCATGTTCAACTGCTGGGATATAAAATAGTCATATGTATTTTAAATCTCAGACTCATGTATAGTAAATCTATATATTTATAAATAATGGTGTGCGTGTGTATATGCTAAAACACGTGTCCTGGGTGGACTGACGTCCAAAGAAAGAGAGTACTCTCCCCACACAGTTTGGCATAAGTCAATATGTTCGCCGTTACTGTGAAATTCGAGAATATGGCAACGTTAAATGACATTCGATTTTCGGTTGGGCTTTCAGCATTTCTCAGCTGCTTGGATAATTGCGAAAAATTGAACGCACACAAGAAATATGAAAGCAGCTTGGCAGAGAAGGGCAAAAACACTAAGGAAGGTGCTGTCTCCCACACTCAATTCATATATGTATACCTACCTATAAATGTAATATATGTATGTTTTACAGGCGTGCGTGTGTGCCTGAGTGAAAGTAATCGAATTGCAGATCTGCACCGAAATAATTGGTCAGTAAGATGAAGCAGCAGAAAATGACAAAAAAAAAGATGAATGTATGCGAAGCGATCGAATGCGCAGATAAAAGGGGTTTTCTTATTTGATTTCGGTCTTTCTTTTCATTTCATTTTATTATTTATATCCACGTTTATTTTTCTTCTTCACCTTCAATATAATGAAAAATGAGAAATTTCTAAGAATGTAATAAGACATCATTAATCCTAGTCCAACAATGATTATCAGAGCGCATGGAGAGATGTATAGATAGCAAAGGCAGCATTAAAGTGGGTGGAGAAAGAGAAGTGAAAATAGCCAAGTGGTATTAATTATTTCATGAAGCCAGGCATTTTATTTGCCAATATTGAAATGACTGCTTTGAACAGGTACTTGAGTTATGCAGCAAAAGGTGGCCTAATTGGACGCATTAACATAGAATAATTAGAACGAAGTATTGTTCAATAAATGGCAGTAATTAAAGTGCGGAAAATGGATGTCAGTATTGACAGCTGACAGCTGTCAGCTGACAGGCTCGCATAATCGTTAGAGTTAGTTCAAATTGATATTAAATTTTCATTAATGAGCAGAGTTTAATTAAAAATTGTAATGGATAATGTATTTTGAAAAAATAGAAACGAAGAAATTGAAGTAATTGATGGACAGACAACTGAAGGACAATTGACAGTTGAAAATTCATAATTGTTGTTATAGATTGATAACTGATGAGGTTTGGGGTTGCAGCATGAGCTTGGGTGTGCTAAGGACTCCTTATATGCCCTCAGTAATCACTGAATTCAAATTTTCATTCGTTTTTTTTCAGACAAGCTCAGAGCGTTTGATGACAAAGATGAAAGCTCTTATAACTCTTATCGAAATAAAATTTAAGGTAGTGATAAGTGTAGAAAAATTAATGTATTTTTTAGCTTTTAAAAGTAAACCGTGAAGTTGAGTTTACTTCACATTTTTCCAATAAAATTCTACTTTATTTAATTATTCCAACACATTAATAAAATTGTCTTCTATTAATCTTAATTAATAAATTACTTTCTTCTTGTATACCTTAAACCTTTTATGCTTCCTTCTCTACATCCTCACCAAAGTGTCCGATATCCTTAATCTCACTGGCTACCATCTCTTATCTTATACATAAAAACAAACACAATCAGTTATGTGTCAAAGTGTTGCCCACTCGGACGACATGCAAATATCTTCACACATAGGTTAAAGCCACGAGCAACATGCCCACCTGCCCAAAGGCTTAGCCGTTGACCCAAATTGCAGGAGGCAATGCCAAACAAAGCGCCGTCGAGAGTATGACAACTAATAGCAATATCAATACGAAGACTAATACGCAAATGCCAAGCAAATACTAACACCAATATATAAATATGAGAACAGGATACAATACAACTAAGCATGCCAGGAGTTGCGTGTGTGTGTTAATGCCACTAATATGAGCTTAATGCGCGCATATGTATTGTCTATTGAGGCAAACTACTACAAACTTGCTGCAAGCCGCTGCGCTACCTGCAACGCAAACTGCACCACCTGCAACGTTGACTGCGCTCAATGCTCAGCAAGCTCAACGACGCCCATACGGTGCAACGTCCTTGCCCTCCTGGCGTTCACGGTGTGCTCGTGGCTTGGTTGGCTAAGTTGATTGAGATTGGTTTGTTTATTGTGTCTGTACGATGTTGTGTTGTGGCATTGTTGGTGGTTCATGTATACACCTATATTATATACAAATATATATGTAAACTCAGCTTATGCGCCAAATTTACGCCAAGACACACACATACCCTCAGAAATATATATGCACCGATAACCAGCATATGCCAACTCAACTAACTGACTAAGTAACCAAGAGACGACTGCAGCGACTTTCAGCTGGAGGTACAACCACACCACACCACACACCAACCCGTGCACCGTACATACGAAGCAACACTGGTTGGAAGAATACGAAAAGTAGTAGCGCGGGCGCCCTCTCGCAGTGTGGCAGCCACTTTGGCGATTCATGCATGCCGCTATTGATATTGAGTGTCAGACGGCAGCTGCCTGCCGCCTGATGCTGCGGGTTTTGATTTATTGATTTCGGTTACACCAGTCTCGTTGCCTCTTCACGCCCGCGTGCAGCATACAAAATGAGCCAATATTTGCACAAAGCACGATAGCAAAAACACACAAACAACAACAGTCAACGACAAGCAGAGTAGCGCGCACTCCATGTGGGTTGTTGCAGCAGCAACACACGCGGCGTATACGTAACCAAAGTGCTCGCGCGCTCTCTATTGTGCTGGGAAGTAGTTTGTAGTCGTTCAAAGGTATCGCATGCTGGCGCGCTGCGCTGTGTGTGTATGCCGTTATGAGTTGTGTAGCTATGCGGCACTTGTAAACAATGCAACGTCTCGGCAGCGCACGATGTGGGCGCACGGTTGCATGGCAATGTATGGCGAGTGAGCGAGCGCGCGGTTTAGCGTGCAACTTTTCAAGGGTTTTGAGTTGCAAAGAATTCTGTATTGTCAGCTGAGTAAGTGCATAGACGACAACGCTTTAGTGCTTTGAATATATTAAAGGCGTATAAATTGAATTTGCGTGCAACAAAGCAGGAGCGCGCACGAATGTGTGTTCGTGTTTGTGGTTGTTTTACATGTTGGCTTGGCATTCAAGTTTTTAAAACAACCGCAAATAGTTTGACAAAATTGGCGAAAATTTAAATTTATAGCAAGAGAGGGTTGTGTGGGGAAGGTAAATTTCATTAGTTTAGTAGAGAACACTAAAGATTCTACAGCTGCACAGTCATATTGGTGCGATCACGCATCACAAGTGTACTCAGTGTTAAACGTTTTATGTGTAGCTATTGCAGATTTTGAGTTTATTAATATTTGCTGCAAGTAAAGTGGTGGAGCGCTCAAAGAGTGTTCAGCTTTTTTGCTAATATTCTCATACAAGTTTATGAAACATATTTTGATTAGATTTACTTGAGTACAGAGAAAGGTTATCTTCTTCACTATAATATTTTCGAGCTTTTATCGAATATGACTTAACAAGTTAGAAGACTTTCCGGGATGTCTAAATAAATCTAATCTTAATTGATCTGTTTTGATAAGCCAATGGCGTTCAATTTAATATTATCTTAACTGAACTTAACTTAAAGTAACTTAACTTATCTTAACTCAACCTAACTTAACTTAACTTAACTTAAATTTTAAATTTAACTTAACTTAACTTAACTTACTTAACTTAACTTAACTTAACTTAACTTAACTTATTGATCTGTTTTGATAAGCCAATGACGTCCAATCTAATGTTAACTTAACTTAACATAACTTAACTTAACTTAACTCAACTTAACTTAACCTAACTTAACTTAACTTAGCTTAGCTTAACTTAACTTAACTTAACTTCACTTCACTTCACTTCACTTAACTGATAACTTAATTCAACTTAACTTATGTTATCATATCTTATCTTGTCTTATCTCAACTTAACCTAACGTAATTTATGTTAACTTAGCTGAAATTATCACAAGAGAAGAAATTTTAACTAGTTCTTAACACAATTAAAATTCTTACCACAACTGTTCCACGCTATTTCGCACGCCATCACGAAGAAATATGAGCTCGAGACTACCTTACGTGCAACATATTTAAGGTTAAAGCTATCTGTCTCTACGCGAGGCTTAATATGTCCAACTTAGAAAATTATTGCAACCGTATAACGTAAGTGAGTGTGTGCGTTGGTAAGTTAACTGTACTCCGCCTGCGTGTGTGTTGAAGTGTTAGTGCGGCGTTGAAATTGTGCTGTGTTGTTCTTCAAGTGGATTTCGAAAGTTTTTGCAGCATAAACGCTTCAATAATAATGGGCGAAATTTTCACAAGAAGCACCTGGCGCACTTGGTACCGTTAGCGGCTGGCATTGCTGCTGTTGCTGTGGCGGCGCGGACCAACCCATATGCTCGAGGAGCAGACCAACTTGCCGGTCGACTGACTGCGAAGCGCACCTGAGCGATGCGCTTGTTTTGCTAGTTGACTATTGCCCGCATGCATATGTGTGGGTGTGTGTGTATGGCCCTGTAGTTGTACAAGTTTTCGGTGCTTTAAATGCCATTATGCGCAAGTGCCAGTTTGACTGTTCGCTCAGCCGTACATACTCTCACACACACACACATACATATGTGCTGCTGAGTTTGCATGTGTGTGTATGTTGGAAACTCAATCTTGTGCCACTCTGCGCGCCAGCAATGTGCTTGTAATTGAATAAAGCAACAACAATTGCCGCAAATCGAGACTAAGTTGCGAGAAGTGTTCGCCGTTCCCTGTCGTCTATGGACTTGAATTTCTTGTTATTATTATTCTAGTTGCTGTTGAGCGAGTGACTGTAAGAGGATTTCGGCAATGCCTACATAGAACTTTCGAGTCGACCATGGCTGTTAATGCAAAACCAATAGGCGGCAGCGTGTTGAAGGACAGCCAATGCTACGCATACATGAGCAGAGCGGAGCGGGTGCGGCGCAGCGGATGTGTGTTGACAACTTTTGCCACTATTTGGACAGCAGGCTTACTGCACACAACCGCCAGCTTGGACAGGCGAGCTTGCGGTGGAGCACCGGCGACAGTCGACAAGCTGCGGGCGAAATTCGCCAAGTCAGAAATTCGTGATTGAGACGCCGACGAGTTGTGGATTTTCAATGGAACAAAATGAAAAACAGCAAATTGTTGCTGCCGGCAGCGCAACTTGCGAATAAGCAAAGTAAGAAAATTGTTTTGCAGAAATTCGAAATTTCGCCAAAACTTTCAACGCACACACACATACACATGCAACACATGTACTTAGCACCTTGTCACATGTGTGCATGTGTTAGCTCACTGTTGCGCCTAAAAGATGACTTTCGTGCTAACATGCAACATACGCTCGTAAGCACAGACGAACACACATATAAAGGCGCAGAGCCACGCTCATGCCATCACAGCGCAAATCGTCGGCGCCGTCATCATCATCGTTTTCACTTCAATTTAAAGTTACGAACTTTCGATTACTTTTTGTTTCGCTAGCAGTACGTAGCTAAGCGAAAGGAGGAACAAGCGCAGAGTAGAAACAAAAACAACAAAAACACACATTTATCTTGTTGCATGTTGCTGGCTACTTGCCGCAGGTGAAAACTGTCGTCTGTTTCGCGTGTGTTTCTATGCACTTGTTGTTGTTGTTGTTTGTTTCAAAGCGATTTGCGACTTTTTCATTTGTTTTACGTTTACCATTTCAATTTCTGTTTTTTTCATTTCCGCTTTGTTTGTTGCGACTTTTTCCTTTGCTACTAAGTGTCTGCTCCAAATGCTGTTCGTCTCTCCAGTTGAATTCAATATATTTTTTTGGAGTGCAAGTGTTGCTGGGAATATTTTTTTTTTTTTGATGAGAGGAAAAATTAGATATTTTTTTTGTGGGTAGATACACTGGTCAACATAATTTTTCACTTTAGGATGAAAATATTAAGAGTGAAAATATTAAAGAACATGAAAATAATATTTCTTTAATATTTTCACTCTTAATAACTTTCATCCTAAAGTGACTTTGATGAACTATTTTAATTTCCAGATTGAAGGAAAGTGTTTTGGCTCCTTTACAATTTGTATAGAAAAAATGTGTCTCACAATTTAAAATAATCGTTTTTAAAAGCAAACAATTTTTTTTCTCCTTAACATATCTGCATCTGTAAAAATAGAGAATAATGGGGAGTTATTCTCAATTTTTACAGCACCTTAATTTATCTCCGACCTACCAGCCGGACCAAAATTCCTTCTTTGTGAAAAAAAGAAATGTATTGAAGTCAATCTGATTTACAGGGATCTACGTGGTCGCACTACAAAAACCAACTCTAAAATGAATCTAAAATTGTTGTGTAGGATTTTATTCAAATTATATGATATTAAGTGGAGTTTAATGAACACTTTGAAAAAAAATCTTTTCCAATAAAGTATATTCATTATATAAGCCGTGTAGTTAGATGACACAACAAATTAATTCCAAAAAGGCGAACTATATCATTGGTGAACAAGTTTAAATAATAAAACTGCAATATAGTTCTTGGTTTTTGAACAAAATTTCAAAAGAAGATATATGTTTTTCTCATAGTTTTTTCTCTAAATTAAAAATTCACATTGACCTTTTCAGTCTCTTCTCGTTTATTCTTAAACTAAAAAATTAATGATAACTGTGAATTCTTTTTCTTCCTATTAAAATTCTGTATCATCATTGTAGGTAGGAGGTGTGTTCAAAAAATAACGGGAATTTTCGTTTTTTGGAAAAAAATATTCATTCGTCTATATTAATGTTGCCGCCTTTAAAATAGTCTCCATTCGATGTTATACACTGAAGGGCAACATCCCATGTGACGGCCTATTTTTTAGGATTTTTTATATTAATTTTTTGAATTTTATTTTATTTTCTTTATTTTTTTAATTTATGAAAAAAATCTGTTTTTTGAGCCCATCACATTGGATACCACTTTCAGCCAGCACACAATTTTCATTTATTTTCAAAATAAGGATTTTATACTAACACTGAAAGAAACTTAATAAATTTAGTAATTACTTCTTACTAAAACATCACGCAACCAATATATGTATGTGGCTAGGATAAACTGTTATAACTAGTCTAAATGTAGGCAATGTAATTTTTTCGCAATTTATTGCTATGAATTAAAACAATAAAGTAAGTAACCAAAAATGTTTATATTGGCCAAAAATTCGATTTCGAAAAAATTTTCAAAAAAAGTTTTAAAATAAAATTTGGATATGCTTTTATATCAGAATGCTTAAAAATAATAAAAAAAACAAAAATTTTGTAAACTAGTGTTATGACAAATGGGCACAGTGTAAGATCAATTTCCCTCGACTCGCTCAGTCGCCACTTCAAGAGCACTCGTTATGCAGATTAAATGTCTAAACGCAGTGCGTAATTGATACGGCTAAGCAAATATATGCACTCACACACACAAACAAACTTATCTACACACACAAATACATAAACCTTAACACACTCGCACACAGACTCATGTAGAATACACAAATTACCAAAGGCATAAAATTACTCTAAAGACAAATGTGAGGCGTGTGAGGATGAGCGTCGTGGTGTTAACTTGCCAAAATAAAAACAAAAAAACAACAACAACACGAACGAACGACGCTAAACAAATGAAAAGTGCCAACAAACTTAGACATTAAGACCGCTATTATGCGACTTTGAGTGTTCGAAAGCGAAAGTACTGCACAAGTATAATCAATAGCATGTGGGGAAGAAGGCGGTGTGGGGGACGATGCGAGTTGGCCCAAAAGGTCACATAAATTACGGCGGAAATTGCTATGCCGCAAATACTCATCGTCGTAACTGCAAAGCAGCAGCCATTGCCCGACGGACGACACTGCGAATGGGTGGCAAGGCCGCCAGCCAATTTTAATGTGGCATTTAAAGAGCGTTAATGGAAATTTATGGTTTATTTGAATTTACTTTCCGTGGCAGGTGTAAACATGTGCCGCCGAGTTGAAATTAAACAAAACAAAAAACAAAATAAAAACTTAAGAGGCAGCAGAGTTGCAAAAAACAGAGACAACAAAAACAGCAAGGTAACGACGTTGAAATTAAAATTAAAATGGAAATGGAAATAGCTTCAATTTCAGCCGGAGCGTAGAGGGAGTAATGCGATTAAAAGCATTGCTCAAGTGATAAAGTTTAGCTGCGATGATGATGATGACGCTGTTGATGCCGACACCGGATTGGAGTTGTGTGTGCGTGGAGTGGGGCGCAAAGTCGTAAAAGGGCAATTGTTGGTCTTAACTGTTGCTACTTTTATGCGCGAAAAAAGCGCCTAAGTACTAAGTTAAGTATTTAAAAATCTTTAAAAAAATCTTCTCAAGTATTAACCATTAAAAGCCCATAACCTGTTGGATTTGCATAAGACCAAACCAAGTTGAATATCACCACTCGCTAAGTGAGTTGAAGTGTTGTGTGTGCGCGCCTATTGCCTGCTTAATGCAAATGTGCCAAGTTTAGAGACGGAAATTAAATGGCTGCTTGTGTGCACGGCTTAAATATTTGCTTTAATTTTTACTTTACGAGCCTGGTTAGGTTGGTTTGCAGGGTCGCTAGAGACACTTAGAAACTTTGTAGTATGTTTTTAATTTCTGATTTGGCTTTCTTGAAGACGGAAGTTGCATTTTTTTAGTTTTAAAGTCAAAGGTTAAATATGTCTTATGTCTTATTTCTATTCTAATCCGGCTCCGGAGTTCCAAAATGAAATATTTCTAATATAAAATCTGAAACAGTTTAAGACTAAGGGATACAAGTAGAGAGTATTCTTCATCAATTCTAACTGATTCTTCTTAGTTTTCTTACTACCACATCCACAAATGCATCTGCAAATATGTTCGTACTCCTCATCGAACTCCTCCAACCAAATTGCAACGCCGTCTTGTGAACTTTCATCTCTTTTGTGGAAGCATTAAGAAAAGCGGAGGAAAGAAGAAAGTCTAAACTCCAACTGCTGTGCAGTGGCAGCAAATGACAATAGCTGGCCGCTTGAAGTAGCGCTCCGCCTCTCGAATTCGAATGCTCCTGCAATGAGTGTACGCCAAATCGCCGTGGCTATCGTTCGAAGCATCTCTGCTGGCTTACTTACGTTTGAACATCTTCAACAATGGCTCTAGTTTTGTAGTTGGTGTTGGCTTTTGTGAGTCAACAATGCGGAAAATGGTAAAACATGTGAGCGTTTAAGTGCGTGCGCATGTGTGTGTGTCCATGTGAGGACGAGGACTATTTCACACATGAAATACGCGCACACAAAAGCTGACTGCTAAACGAACGCACAGACACAAAAGTATTTTCAAAGATTTTTAATATTTACTCGCACAAGCTATTTCTAATGGATATAGAAGGCTGCAGCAATACATAACCTAACAGATAGCTACATATGTACCGTATGTGCGTGCCTGGTATCTGCTGCCATATTTCTTTTTCTTGTCTCACATGCATTGTTTCTCCCTCTTCTCTCTGTCGCTTCGTCGTTTCTTAAACGTTGTGCTTCTTATTCTTGTCTTTTTCCGCAACATTCCGCTGGAAGTGGACCAAAGTCAATTTGACCTAAAATTGCTTGGGCGCAGCCAGCTCTGTCCTATGCTTCTTTGATGTTGTTGTTGTGTGAGTATATGCTGTTGTATAACTATATAACTCATAGCACTTCAAAGAATATATATCTGAACTACAAGTATATAACCCACCTGTGCTATTGCTTAGTTCTACTTAATGCCCTCCATGTTACTGTAAATGACCTGCAAGTGGACAATAACAACAATCACAGTGCTTAAACGTATTTGAGTGGAATTAGGGAAGTAACACTCATCTTTTAATATAAGATTGGTAATTTTATTTGTTTAAAGGAGAGTTTAAGAATCTCTTAAAGAACTTGACTTAAATATGATTAAAGAAATTCGATTTTAGTATAATTAAAAAACTTTATTTATTTAATTCAAAGAATATTAATTAATTCTGCTTTATTTTATTCCAGCTCCATAGGCAGCGACGATCTATAGACATTCTGTGAGAGTTTCCATAAATATATCTAAACACATAGAGATCTCTATCGTAAAAATTCAAGTAAGTGTTGACCTATTATCTTTCTATCGCCAAAGTCTAGATTCAGGAAATAATTCTAAGATACTAAGCTAAAAAAAACAAGGTCAGGAACTCTCACACACATTTATATATCTTTTGTTTTTCGATTTTTAACCGGTAGAGTATAGCTTAAGAGTATGCTCTTTGCCGAAAGATCTAGATATTTCTGATTATTTAGTCTTATACCTGAGACAGACATGTAGTATCTATTGTAGTATGCTTCAGAAACCATATGTGTATCACCGGTTTTCCGAATTTTGTTTGAAAGCAAATGGTGTTCCGTACTACAATAGAGTTCTAGAAACCTTGAAATTTTGTGGTGTTGTGAAATGTACTACAATGGATTGCATTGAACACACCGAAAGCTTTAAGTTAAATTTAATTGAAATCAAAAAACTAAATTTGAAAAAAATGATGTGAAAATATGTAATATGTAATAATTATATTGGACAATAATATTTTAAGATTGCTTGAAGTTATAACTAAGTCAGGATCAATTTTCCTGCCTGTTATTCATAATTACATTTTGCTTGAATTTATTTGTATCAGCTGTGTGTCACTATGCTGGTTCATGGTTTCTAGAGCTTTTATTGTGGTACATATACTAGTATGGAAACCATATGTCTGTCTTAGGTATTAGCTTTCTAGTATATCTTCATATTGTTTTGAACTTATATTTTCCACTCACTATTTGTAGTTTACTCTAGAACAGTTAGGGTTTCAATATAAAATCATGAATATTTGCGAAGTTTTTCCATACAATATTGGAAGAGAAGAGGTTTCTCAAGTTATCCAACAACATATTTGGTTCTCCTGTTCTTGTTTCTTAACCCAAGATGATCCAATTAGATTTCATAACCGTAATCAATAGTTCCAGCAGCCTTGGTATCGCGGTCTCTCCTCCAGACCTTGCATTTTGACCCTTTAAAGGACATATTCTATAAATCAAAGAAGACTTTGAACTTAAGAATCTTGTTTAATCGTCTACAAGGAAGTTTTAAACATGAAGGGAAAGATGTCACATCAATCTAAGACTTCAGTAAAGATAGATCGGTTAATTCTTTGTAATTCAATCAAAGTTCGTACCTTTCTCTTTTAGATCTCGATTCTCGAAATAAGATGACTTCCATTCGGCAATTGTTTATATATTTTTACCGTTATTCTCTTCAAGAAACCTTTCTTAAATTATTTAAAAGATATAATTGTAAATATTTTATGTCTAAGAATGCGATAGTTCTATAGAAATGACCTCTCCTTTACCTTAACAATTCAATAGCCCAAACTAGCGGTACTTATAACTGTGTCGCACTTATGACAGTCATATTTGGCTTTTCACGCATTCCATTGTAGCTTTTGCTCTTCTTCATATTTTTTCAACTTCTCGTACTTTGAATATTGCAAAGCTGTCTCGCCTTTTGCGGCTGCAACTAACAATAAAGCAAATGCAATTGTACGGCGCTTTTCGGCTTATGGCGATTTGGCCGCTTTGCCGTAGCGTACATGTGTTGTTATTATTTTTGGAGAGCATATCTTTACTTCTCTTTTAACTTGTCATCGAAGACATGTCGCTGTGCCGAAAAAATGGCAGTGAATTTGCAAATGTTTCGCTTTTCCTGCTTTCAGTTTCTTTCTTTCTCCGCTTTTGCTTAGATTTTTTTCTCCAATTTCGCTTTGCGGCTCTTGGCGTTGCGTGTGACATATGCAATTTTCCGTTGACAGCCGCATTCGCTCATTGTTTTGTTCCCACAAGCCACGTTTTCTTAATAGCTAATGCCGCGTCCGTTGTAGTCACAAAAACAAAACTCCGGCTATCAGTTGCATTGTCTGTTGTGGAATTTCAGACGGTTGCCGTGCGCTTTCGCGGTGGACTTGCGCTAAATTACGCTTGTCACTCACTCACTTTGCGCTGCGCTTCTCTCTTTTATGTTTTCAGGCTTTGACTTTGCTTTGTTTCTTTCGTTCTAACCACTTCCTTATTTTTGCGTCTTCCGCTTTGTGTCTCCGCGCAATTAGCAGCTTCTATCAGGGGTAGCGGGGTGAAAGCAAAACCAAAAGCAATAAACTCTCATCACCAGCTAGCATTACTCATATACTGGCTGGGTGTCGAAGTTCCATAAAACATTTCTTGTCAAACAAAAAGCGATTAAAACTGCCATAAACATAAGCGCTGTAATGGCGCTATAATATTATCGGCTCAGTTATTGCTGGCGTCTTTGTTGTTGTTGCTATATTTGCGTTGTCTTCATATTATGCTTAATTCTTCCCTTCATGTCGTAAATATTTCCTATATTTCTTCCAGCCGGAATTTTGATTAAAATTTATTGGTTTCTGAGACAGAAACTAGATCCTTGTGACCTTCTTCGGCTTACTTCGGACGCACTTTGTAAAGTCTAAGAGACCTAGAAAGAGTTTATAAGCGACTCCAGCTCAAAGTATCTACGTAGAAATATTCAAATTAATTGTAAGAAGCTTCTTTAAAACCCAGCAAAATTGCAGCAAAATTTTCAAGCGATGTTAGTAA
This sequence comes from Zeugodacus tau, assembly GCA_031772095.1. Classification (NCBI taxonomy): domain Eukaryota; kingdom Metazoa; phylum Arthropoda; class Insecta; order Diptera; family Tephritidae; genus Zeugodacus; species Zeugodacus tau. Next base: position 84,687,266 of record CM062649.1, read on the forward strand.
GCTCCTCCCCCGTACACTGAGCTTATGTTAACGATTGCAACAACATGATTGTTTTTTGTTGTTATGTCGCATCAACAACTTACAACATAAAATATTGTTAATGACATGGTTTTAAGTATTCGGCAGACATGAGGCCTGCCGCCAGCAGCAAAGTCATAAACTCGTAAAGAGTCCCCGGAACCAGTCAACCGGACGAGTAAAGCGCGCAATGCAGGCTAAATGAGAGAGATTGTAGGTCGTGAGCTCGAGCTCGAGTAGGTGGTGATGGAAAAAATGCTGTCGTGCTGCTTATTTATATAAACATATTTATGGTCGTATCTCAAATGCCATATATTAAGCTTGTTTTTGGCTGTCACTCATGCTTGCGCAACAAACATATTTCAGCGTTTTTACGAGGTGATTCGCTGGAGACTATCACTGCCTATAACACCAGCGGACTGCCTCTGCATTACAAGCCGGCCATAAATGTGGCATGTGTCACACGGCACAAACATATGGCCGAAGACAGGCAACCAAACAGATAGGCAGGCTGACAGCCAGCCAGTCAGTGAAGCAGCTTAAGCGCGCGAGCCAGACAAACTGACAGGCTACTGCTGTAGGAGCGGACAGTAAGCGTAGAAAAACCCGACAGCTAAGGCCATCAACGGCCGCGCAAGCCGTACAAGACAGCCCAAAAAGAACGGACGAACGAGCAGACAAGCGCAAATCTGGCAACTCCATCAGTTGACAGCAGCACATTGATCGATGACGGCGCGGCTGCATGGCGCTCAATGGCAGCGCTGAAACCCGCGCACACTTTTAAGCTCATTCCCGTCGGGTTCATTTTGGACGTCGACGGTGGGTTCGTGTACAAGCGGATTAGAGGGGATTTCACGTCACTACGCCATTTGGATTTTAGCCACCAACAGCCAATCGTTCACTTTCACTCTGTATCCACCCACTTACTCGTACACACACATAAAATTTGTAGTGCTCTCCGGAGTGCGATGACATAAAATTTATTAAACGGAAACATGAGCAGCTTAAAATCTTGTTTCTAGCTAGTTTCCGTTGTCTGTCTCTCGGTCTGTCGGTGCAGCGCTTTAACTCTTCACACAACTACTTGCAGCTTCGCTGAGCTATCAGTTGCTGACATCATCGACTGCTGCAGCTGTCCTTGCTTATTCACCTAGACTTTTCACTTCCGTTAGCATCATCATGAAGCGTGTACAAGCGTTTTTATTATTTGCTATGTGAAATTTTATAGCTCCATATATGTACATATATACTACGCATCTGTATATACTTAACTTGCACACGTCTTTCGATTGACTCGTGGCCACTTTGGCAGCAGCTACTATGCATTAGACCACTCTCACTGGTCAGTTGTTCTTGCTGGTGTATATAATGTATGTATAGAACATATCCAATGTCGTTGTTGCCGTTAGTTTTGATTTTATGTGCAAGCAATATAAAGTTTCCACCGTTAAAGTTAAACGGTATACTCAGTTGGCCGCTTGATGCTGTTGGAAAATTTCCCATGGAGCTGCAGTAACGTAAGTAGATGAAAGGAAAATGGAATTTTAGTAAATGTTTTAAAAATTGATTTTTTCTTAAATCTTAAAATGAGTAAACGTGCAAAAGTACTGTTATCAGCTATATGTAGCTCGAAATACTTCCCAAATTTTATTGATAATAATGGTTCTTAGCATATCTGCTCCCATTCAAAGATTTTTGGATACTTCCTGGCAACGAAACTGCTCGTATTTTAGTATTGAACTTGTGGAACACTTTGAATATTGAACTGGTGAAACATTAATAAGTGCAGTACTAGATTAAAAGTGTTTCACAAGTTCAGTGCACCTTGAATCAACAGTGTTTCACAAGTTCAGTAATAAAGTACGACCAATTCTAGACTAAAGTTCCACAATGCCTGCATTGGTTCTTAAACTGAAAGTGTTGAGCTATTCCTCACATGATTTGGAAGCCTCTGCTATCTCTTTAATGATAGCTTTATGAGCTATCCTGCATTGGTTCTTAAACTGAAAGTGTTGAGCTATTCCTCTCAGAATTTGGAAGCATCTGCTATCTCTTTAATGATAGCTTTTTTATTTTTAAAGAAAGTTTGATTCTTCTTTAGATCAAAAAACAACTTTTCCTCCATTTAAAGAGTAATTTCAGTATATATTTCTCCTTCAAATGACGTCACGCTCATGAGAATTAAAAATTTAAAACTCTCTGCTACAGAAAATTTTATTTCAACCAATCAAAATTTATCTGCACTTAATGAACTTCAACTCAGTCAAAGAACCAAATAATAAACAAATAGCTGGCTTCCGCCTCAAGCTTTCGAGCTCCCTGATGGTAATAATGACGTCAATGATGACTTTGCTCTCAGCAAACTTTTATTTGAGCTCGTCATCTAATTGTTCGTACGATTGTGGTTTATAAAAGATAAATGTATCTATAAGCAAAGCGAAAGTGGCACACACACCAACAGACAGCCGCTGATAGATAAGGCACGGCACAGAAACTAGATACTTCATCAGCATCAGTCAACAAAACTCGCATTATTTATTTGTAATACCCACTCTAAAGTATTTGTAGAAACACGTCAATTCGAAAGTGTCGCATGTACTATATATGTGTGTCTCAGTCCGTAGAAGCCAGGGTTTTTGCTGCGCTTAGAGAAAATTTATGCGCCACTGTCACACTGACATGCTGTGCCGCATTTCGATTTATGGATTTTTCAAAATTGTAAATAGACACGCAATCGGCGACATACACACTCTCAAACTCATGCAGCCAACCTGCTCTGCATTTGAGCCAAGTTGTTGGCTTCAGCTGGCTGTCAGCTCAGTTCAGTACTTTGATTTCGAGCCTCAGCTGGCTGCATGACAGACGGCCAAGCTGCTGTGCCGTTCGTCTACGCTGCGCTCATATCTGACTGACAGTTTGAATGACTGACACATCATTCAGTTTCATCACGACATCACACTAGCTCGCTACGTTTACTAGTTGTTCGCTGATGCTGCCGCTGCTGTGCTGTGCTGATATTAAGTGTGGAATTTCATATCAACTGACAAGACTAAATGATGTCTTCAGTATTGCTAACGGTTGTTGTTGCTGTTGTTGGTATTTTTATTGCCGACAACATGTTGTGCTGACTGATTGACTGACTGACTGCCTAAGTATACAGCGTCTGCTCGCTATCAAGCTCACTCTTTCTCCCTTTCTCTCTGTCTCTTATCACTCAGACGCCTTCTCTCTTTGCACCATTTATTATTATTGTTGCGGCCAAAGTCCTTATATCTTCAAGCGGCACACACACGCCCCACATTGATTACTCATTCGTGTCTGTTGAAAATTTCGAAATTGAATGTCTTGTAAATTTTACTTAATACCATAAAGTCTACACAAAGCAACGCCCATCTCTACATAAACCGTTACTTACGAAAATATAGATGTATATTTATCTGCTCGCAAACACCTTCAATATTTATTTGCATTAGATTTGATTGTGGTGTCGGCCTTGTCGCATTAACCCCGCCTCTCCAGGTTTTCACATTTATTTTATATGCGGATTTATATTCACTTTTCGAAAATTGAAAGTGCGGTGAGGTTAGGTTAGTGCTTTCAACGCCGCAGGTGGACTCCGTATCGTCTGCTTGCCGCCGTCTGATAAGGTTGGTCGTTGGTGGTGTTGGTCATGAATTGGGGTGCACTGATGAGTTTTTGAGAGATTTAGCTTTAATTCGTACATATTTTTTTGCATATCTGTGCCGAATGCGGTGGCACGTGAAAATAAGTACATGGTGAGAATTGGAGATGGAGTTCGATGTTTAAGAGAACTTTGGGAAGACTGGTCGAGTTCATATTATCGACTACCCATTTCTTCCACGATTTAGACTCATTATTCAAAGAGACTCAGTTTTGAAGTTAAAAAAAAAAGTCTTTCATCGATATTTTCGGACTGGTCTTTATAAGCGAAGAAACAATACTACAGATGAAAGATTGTAGTAAACATTCCCCAAACGGTGGTGAGAGTCCTGTGATAGATATAAACCCGGCTCGTTACTTTTATGCATACCCGACTGTCATGGAAGCGGAATTGCCGACTTCACCATTCTTACATCCCACCTTTCAGTTTTGCGAGGGCCAATTTATCTCAGTCTCATTCTATTATTTACAATTGTTTTCTGGAATTTCTGAAATTCTGAATTTTTTTAAGTTTCTATAGTAAATGAGATAAACTAACCTCAAAATCGTCATGACATTTCAAACATTTAGCACGAGCTTAATCAGCTTAAAAACAGTATACTGTACTTCGAAGAGTATGAGCTCGAAAATCTGTACAAAGATCAGATTTGACCTCGTCAAATAACATGAAAGTTCCGCTTTTCCAACGAGAATTCTATCACCTTTATCCGATATATATGATTTACAAAAACCCAGGGCTTATACAATTCGATAGCTTATTATTCGAGGATATAGATGATATTGCGGACATCTTAAATCTCATACAATTGCTTGTTTCACTACAGGAGAGTTATGTTCGAGGAAATTCAAGTTGGACCCGAAATTATAACGGTATTTTAAACATAATCCGTCGTTCCCATTATATGACTTATTTTGTTGAACAAATATCTGTGAAATCTATTACGTGACGAAATCTAAATTCCATAATCTAACTTTTTCCAACAAAATTCTTCTAAGATTACTATTTTTTCTCAGTGTACCAAAATAGAAAATAAGATATTTTGTTTGTATTCAGCTGTGTATTTTCACCTTTGAAATTACACACACGTCCACAGCGTACACAAACGCTTTCATCTAACGCCGACACTTTATTACATTTGTATTCGTGCACGCCTGCCTGCAAGTTTAAATTAAATTCAAATCAGTGTATTCGGTTACATTCGCATCCTTTTGACGTGAAGATAATTGAATGGGATCAGAGGTGATTTTCCCTTTTACCAATTTAATAAGTAACATACATATAACAAAGGGTGAGAGAAGACAGTGTCAAAAGGTGCATGGCCAAACAAATAGCAAACACACCAATGTAATGGGAATCACATAACCTTACACATAACGACATGAGTGAGTGAAGGCCAGTGTGAAAAGGGCGGCCGAGATAACAGTCGGTTTTTGGCGAGAAAGTAAGAAATATTGTGTTGGACAAGTATTTAATAGGTTGAATGAACAAATGAATGAATACATGAAAGGCATTGGGTACTATCTGGTGGACATGTGGGGTCACATGTGTGTGTATTTGTATATATAATATAGTGTTTGTGTGTGTGGGTTGGTCAAAGTGTTGATTTATGCTAACACAATAATGCCTCAAGGTGTCTGCCGGAATGATATCTGATTGATTGCGAATGTGTGTGTCTTCTATGAATTTATTTGTTTGCTTTGAAATGTTGGAATTTGGATAATGATTATGAAATTTGAGTTTCTAGAAATGTGAGTTTTTGTTTCGTATTGTATTAATACAAAGGTTGACATAAATTATCCCAAACTTGTTTTCTTTATTGTAAAGGAAAGTGTGGCATGTGGCAAGGTGTTATTAAAAGGGATGAGAACAATTTTCAAAGTATGGGTAATTTCAGGTATGGGTAAATGATTCTGAGTAAAAACAGCGTGCATTTAATTAAATTTGAGAATTTTTAAAATTTAATAAAGGTAAATTAATTATGCTGAGTAGTTTTCCGTGCTTAAATGCTGAAGAATACATATAGATTTTGGAAAATTATTCCATTTCTAGTATTATGTAGTACTCAAATAGCTTGAAAAGCAATTTCCTCAGTCAAACATTTTTTAGTCTCTATAATTCTAACTAAAATAAATTAATATGTCAAATTATCTTGTCTTTCAAATTTAAATTTATGACTCTGAGGACATTACTCAGCTTCCACAGTTGCTTTAAAGCACATTTATTATCATCACTCTGTTGTATTTTTATTTTTTTTCCCAATAAAGCAAGGCTGCCTAGACTTGTTTATAAAATGTTATGCTAAGCTTCCCCACAGCGTCTTCGTCTGTTGTTGCTTGTTTCATGTGAAATGCTAATTAGCCCACGGCGGTTTGGTGACCTATAGACTTAAATTTTTTTTCTCTTTTACATTTTCGGTGATTTTTTGGAAATTTTCTTTCACCGTCCGCCACTTCGTGTCTTTCATGCAGCTGCGTAGCCATATACATATATCCAATAAAGTCAGCCACATTAGGCACTAAGTGCGTACGCTTGTATTATGCGGGTTCCCGCCGCCATAAGCTGCTTGAGCGAAAAAGCTAGGCGGCGCTATTGTGGCTGGGGTCAGCTGTCAACTTAACGCACCTGCCTACGGCGCTGAAACTGTCAGCTGTCAGCTTTTTGTTGGCGCTCCCTACTGTACGGCTGTTATTGGACCTGAGACTCAGACATACATATTGTTTATATATTAATATAGATATTTCTGTGTGTGTACTGGTCACTTTATTGAATGTAATTTTTTGCTTGCTGTCTCACTGTTTGTTGTTGTGCTTTTGTAGCGGCTTTCATGTCGCTGGAATTTTAATATTCTTAACCAATATTTGTTTACTTTTTGGCTGCTCAGTTGCGGCTTTTTTATATTTCTCGGACTTCGTTTCTTTTTTTTTTGTTTTTTGCTACCAACAACAGTTATTTTCATGTGGCTCATTTGCATTGCGTTCAAATTTCGATTTTTAATTTTTCTTTTTGAGGGTTTCAATACTCTCTAAGCATAAGTGCTCGTACTTGTGAGAGTGAGTGGAATTTTAAGTAAGCTTTTAGCTATATATTTACATTTACATTTCAACATTCATATGAAGATTTCTTCGTCGCAGCAAGGGCTTTCAGACAGCTGTATGTTTTCTTTGAATCCTTTTGCATTATTTCCATAAAAATTAAAATTTTTTTTTTTAATAATTAATTTATTGATTATCTACCTTTTTTAAATTTTGTGCTGAGTTTTTTACTCTCTGTTCAGCAATACATCATCTAAGCGCTACCCTCACTTGACATCATAAACTTAGCAAGGGTATCTACTTCTACTTAACATGAACTAAAAGGCTCCATGAATCATGTCAAATAGCTGACACAGGCAATATTTTGCTATAAACAAGTTATTTTAGCAAGAGAAATCATAAAACACAGAAAATTATGGTAATCAGTGCAGAAAGAAGGAAAATAAAAGTAAACACACCAATAACAACAACAAAAAGTGCACAGAAATGAGGAGAAAAACCGCAATAACGCAAACATAAAATAAAATCTACGCTTAAATAGAAAGTTACAAGCGGCATGGCGCTGTCGACCACCACACACATACACACCCTCTCTATCCACAACTGTCAACTGCAGCCGCAGGTTTGCGTAAATATGTTGGCCGCGGCGACCACGCACACAATTGTGGCATGAAATCATTGTGATGTAAGTTGGTAAGGTGTTGTTGTTGTAATGCGCGCGCTTGATACGCAAGACTGTTAAGTTTGGCCGCATTCTAATTTCTAATTTTTATGTCGCTCTTTGAAGTGGCAACGCGAATAAACAAGCGCCGCTTTTGTGAGCGCTGCGGTCGCACATTTACTTTTTATATACTCGTGTACTCACATGCGCGCTATCCTGTTATGTTGTGTGGGCAGCGCGGCAATGAAGTGGGAGGCGACCACATTTGTGGCGGCGCTGAGAAATCGCTTTGCATTTGTTGCTTTGCTGATTTTTTACGAGCCCCAAATGGAATTGAGTTGTAACTGCGCGGTGCTTGTATGGATTTCAGTGTGTGTGAAGACTTTTTTATCGCATGAGATTTTTTAATTATTAATATTAAAAAATAAAATAAAAAAATGTTGCATAATTGTTTATAGAAAAAATTTACAAAAATAATCGAAAAGTTGCAAAACGCAATAATAATAAGAACAACATACAATAAAAATGACTATGTTAGTTCCAAAGCTCTTAAATTGAAAGCCCAACAAAAGTTGTCAGTCATGACACACAAGCAGCTATGACATATTTATTTCCTAAATACAACAACGAGTCATTGCAACAAATATGTGGCAAGTGTCAAGCGGTAAGTGGCAAGCAATATGCGTTACGGCAAGCAATAGTAAGATAATAAACATTTTACTACACAAATAAAAGCGCCAACAAAGGACTTCATTTGAGGCGAAATAGCCGAGGCTTGCGGCGCACCGTTTGGTTGGCGCGCCACCTTTACGTTCTGTGGTGAGTTTGCCATTATTTTATTTGGTCATAAACGCACACATATTTGCGAGTGTTTCACTTTCACTTTTTATGCTGTGTTTTTATATTTTTTCTATTTGAAGCCCAAAACATTTTAGTTGAGTGAGGCTTCTGGTGGGCTTTGCACTATATATATTATATATATACAAATATATATACATATATGCAACACAGTCAATATGCGCGCGCTATTGTGTGTGTGTTTTCCGCTTTTATATTTATTATTTTTCGTTGCTACTTCCTTGCTGCGCACTCCTTTGAGTGCTTGTCAGGCATGGCGAGAAATCGCTTTCATTAATGGTTGCTTGAGGGTCTTCAAGTGTATTGCCGAGCGCATATACTACAAAACGGCATATGTATTTATAATGCGCTTCCATGTATATATAATACTATATATATACAACAACAACAAGAACTACGACACATATAATATATAAAGGGCAAAGCTTTCAGTTTGGACTGACAGTTGCTAAAAGTGGTTTCTTTTCGCACACTCTCGCCAACAACAAATTGCCCAGCACCAATCTTTGATTTTCGTTTTATTTCGCTTATTGTTGTTGTTGTTGTGTTTGGTTTTTGTTGTTGCTACTTATTGCCTTTTCTGCTGGCACTTAAGTTGCTTTCTTTTGCCACTACACTTCATTGCCACTGTCGCACTGGAGGCTATCTCTAGCATCACCAACACCACCACCAACACTATCAATAACACAAACAAAAACAACAACAACACAAACACCACTATCGCCATCACTATCACCATCATCATCAACAGCGGCATAGTCGTTTTCCTTGTAAGCGCTAGCTGCCCGCCTGCTGATCGCCACTTTACTTTTAGTTACGTATACGCCCTGTAGGCGCACCAACGTCGTACTAAGCACCGAAACGCCAACAAAAATATACGAAAAAAAAAATAATATTCGCTGCCACTTGCCAAAGAGATTAACATGATGTTTATCTACGAAAATGTTTCGAGTGCTATTGTTTGTTGTTGTATTTATTGTTGCCATTCGCTATGTGTATGTGCGAGTGTGTGAAGGTCATTTGCAGTCCGCTCATGCTTGAGCACCTAATGACAACTTAAGTGGCCGCAACGAGTAAGTCATATGCACTAGCATTTACAACAACATTCGGCAGTGGTGTGTTGGTGTGAGTGGATGCTTCACCGTTATGTGCGTTAAGTGGCCTGCATGCTGGCGTGCGAGTGAATTAGTGAAGAAGCTGAAGTGCGTGCGAGTATGGGTATGACCGTGTATGTGTGCGTGTGTGTCTGTCTAGCTTATTAGTGTGCCTGTCGGTTTCACTTAATGCTGATGACTGTTGACCGCAATTGCCACCTCATCCTTTATCCACCTTCTGCGGCTGACACTTATCTGCGCTGCGGACAGCATACAAACAAGTTTTCGTTGTTTATGCGCCGGAAAACGGCGCTCATGAGTGTGTGTGTATGTGTGCATTGTAATTATTCTTTGAGTTTTCATTAGTCGCCGTCTCTCTTTCTTTAGCTTCCCTTCCTCCACATTTCAACTTCATAAAAGCTCAACTAAGCCAAACTATGAGTTGCGTTCTGTTGCTGCGGCGTTAGTAGAAGTTTTTTTTTCTGTTTATGTGTTGTTGTTGTTGCTGTTGTTTATGTGTTGGTTTTCGCAAGTTGTTGCCCATGAGTAGACAACTTCGTTCGGTGGCAAATTGCCTGCTAATGTGTTTGTTAAGCATTATTTTGTTGTTCGCCGCTGGTTGCAGGTGTAGCTGATGACCGTCACAATGCCGATTACGACTGGTCAAATATCGCTTTGGCCATTAACGGTGCTATCGCATATGTAATTTTGCAGTACTGAGTGCGTGTGTTTGTGTGATTAGTTAGTTTGAAGTGTAGTTTATGGTTCTATTACTAGTCTCGCTTTTAGTTTAGTTCAAGCTTTAATGCTTTGAATCGTAGCAAATGCAAAAAAATCTTAGTGAAATATATAATAAAGGCTAAGTTCGAGTGTAACTGCTCATTTCATACTCTCGCAATTTATTTATATTATATTATTAAAATAACATACGTCCAGTATATTTGCTAAGATATCTCACATATTATCTGATATATAGTGTATAAAGTCCACCGGAAGTCTGAAAATCCATATATTAGGTACGTATGTATATGGGAGCTAGAGGCAGTATTGCCCTGATTTTACCAAATTTTCGGCACGGAGGTACTCTATAATGAGAAACACATCTCCTTTGAATTTATTTTGAATATTTGAGAGATTTAGATATTTTCGGTAAAAAAATTAGCCACAAGCACTGAGAGCCTCATGTTCGATATCTGGGGTCTTGAAATGTATGTCGTTTGAACGAAAACTGTTTTTTTAGCATTGAAAAAAGAATAAAATGTATACTATATATAATTAATAATGAAATGAATCCCGAAAAAAAATTAGTTTGGTCCAATACCCAAGTAAAAAATTAAATTTGCCATATAGTCTAGTTATTTATTTTAATTTTTTTTCTAAGATAGATGACTGAAAAAGATATGTATTTATGTATATTGATTAAACCGGATATCTATATACACGTATATATAATTTAACATATTATATCCCCAATAAGTAGCTCCTTTAATTTATGTCTTTCAACCATTCAACACATTTATTTATTGAGAACAACCTCCGGCTTCATCGATTGTTAATTAATATTTATTTTGTATTCGCTTTCTATTAAAAAAATAAATAAATAATATTTATTTGCTTCTGTGGTTATAAACCGCAACTATAAATCACCTCCGGTCGGTTGATATGTGAAATAAATTATTTAATAAATAAATTAGCTTAAATATTTTATGTGATATTTGGCAATTATTTAAGCATAATAAATTACATAAAACTTGTTAAGACCTTTGAACTTTCTACAAAATCCAAGTATTTTCTCATTTTAATAATATTTCTCTTAAGCTCAACAGGTTTGAAATGAATTAAAACACACACGACTTCCTTCTCAAAACTCGTGCCACAAAAAATAAATGTCTGCTCTACATTTGTTAAAAAGTTTCATTTAATAACCACAAATCACATTTCATTTCACTTAATTATGTAGCCTAAACCGCCTACTACTTACCTACAATAGTATAAGTAAACACTGGTTTGTGGTCGTACAGGGCGTATGAGTGATGTGTGACTTCGTTCCATGCTCATATGTATTGCTTGAAGAGGCGAATGAGATAAATCATATGATATCAAATTGTTACACTTTGAGCCAAAATACATGTAATTAAAAACAAAAACAACAACAAGATAATATAGCAAACATAACAACACAAGTGGCGCTAAACTTTTGGGTCTAATTCATACTCATACTCGTACGATTATATACAAAAGTATATGACTGCCATATTCTCAGCGTATTTTGGCTTATATATGTACGTGTTAGAGTTACATCCCTGATACTCACATTAAATGTTGGCAAATCTGTTTGGTAATCACGCGTAATCAGGAAAGATAAATGCGCATTTATGAAAAGTGGTGTCAGCAAAAGAATATGGCGCCGCTTTCGTGAAGATAAACACACACAAAAGCTTGCTCATTACACACAGCGAAACATGTCAGAATGACAGAAAAGTCAGCGGATTGTGTCATATTTGATGTGACTGTTGACTTGTTGTTGTTGCAAAATTAGGCTGTGTGCAACTTGACTTGGCATTTTGGCAGCAAAAGCCGTGACAAAAATGAAAAAAAAACGCAAAATGTAAATGAAAAGTAGCAAGCTGAAAGATAAGCAAAAATGTATATAAAATATATATGTGAAACTAGGCAGCACTGGAGTGGCTTGGAAGCTCAACAAACACCGAGTATTTGAATATACATATGTATATGTATGTATGTATGTTTGTATGTAGGTATGTGTATCTTCAAAATCTCAACTATGCGTATGAATATACAACTCTTAATACACACACATATGCATATTTAGGAGCAATTTTTGTTTATTTTTGCTTTTGGCGCAAACAACAAAAACAAATAGCTGACTTTTCTCCCCTTTGTTCCTTTAACTAAAACAAGCGCTACAAACTCATACGAGTACACAGTGAGTGATACACACGTCTTCTGTTGTTCTTGCAAAGAGTTAGCTTTACTTTGTTTCATTGTTGTTTTTGGCACTGCTACTTATAATGTCAACGATATGCAAACATACCGAGTGGCGTAACTTCCGCGCTTATATTGCCTTATAAGCCTGTGGGTTTCCATATCTTCATTCCTCTCCACCACTCACATGCATTTTTTATATCCTCCTTTTTGGCAGTTATTAAAAATTAAGCGACACATCTCTTCGGTGCTCAACAGACTTCCGTTGTGAGGATGGAAGAGGGTGTATTTGAACAGATAAGCCATTAGCTTTAATTTCGCAGCAGTTAGTCGTCGCATTTTATGGGTAATTATTCAATCATAGCTAATGTGGCGGGTTGGGGAATATTTTTATTTTTTTTCTTCAAGTAGTGGTTATGAAAAGTGAAGAAAGGGAGGAAATAATACAGAATTATGTTTTTATATTATATTTTCTTTTATAGAAACCGCTTTTCCGGGTTGAGGCAACCCTTTTCAATATTCAAACACGATTGTTGTTCTTAAGTGGCAACCCTGTAAGTAAAATCATTATTTATTAATTCTTTTTCGACAATAGTAAGCTCTTTAGAAAACTAGTACAGGGTGTTTATGAAGTTATAAAGTTAGTTAATAATAGGTGGTAACCCTATGCGTCAAATAAAATGACTTAGTTTACACCTATAACTTAAATATAATTTTCTTAGAATATATGTATATTCAAACTGGGTTCTTTAAATAAAACTGCCTCCTTTGCCAATCAATGTCCTACTAATTCATAACCGTAGGCTGACTAGAGTACTCCACATACATACCCAGCCACACAAATACATATATTCTTGAGTATAACTTAAAAAAGTTAGGCGTTAAAAAGGCAAAATGAGCAGTGAATTATCTCTTGCCACTCATCAAAAGCGCTTCAAACTTTTCTGGCTCATCGCAAAAGCAAAAAAATATATATATTATATAAATAAACATACATAAGCATCTTTAAAATCGCTAAAAAAAACTTATTTATGTGCAAGTGAAAAAGTTTCGCTCATCAAACAAATGTGTCAACGAAGAAGCGGCTCCAAAGCATAGCCTCGTTGCTATCGCTAATGGTGTTTACTTGGCTTGCCCTTTGCTCTTCACTTTGACTTCCTTGCCTCATGCTTCTGTATTCCGTTTGGCTTTGATAAGGTTAATAAAAAGTCTTTTAATCCATTTTTCAGTTCAAACTGTAGCATCAGCAAACATGTAACATATTACGGAAGAGGCTTACAAATATTTCAGTGACGTCATGTGGGTGAGTGTGTGTAGAGAGGAGTAGAAAAACCGTATGTCAATGTGTCGTATATCCATGAAAGAAGAAATGTATTTCATTTGGTATCATAAATCTGTGTTAAGATTTATCTTCTTTAATACGAAATGTCGTTTAAGCTACGAAAATAATGAAATTTAAAAATTAAGTGCCACGAAATTCTCCATGAAAATATACCATATATTTTCATAATTTGTAGTATAAAGCTCTTAGGCAGTTTCCATGAGCTTCCACAGGTTTTTGTAGGCCTTCATGCAAGCTTTCGTGTAAGATTTCATATCAACTTTCATAGGAAGTTTCAACCAAGCTTTGATGTGAACTTTAATGAAAGCATCAACTTTCTGACTTCTTCGAAATGTCGATTAACTAAGAAATATATCGATTTTCGGAATTAATTACCTCGAAATTTCCCAAAAAAATATTCCACCTCTAAAAATTATTTTTCCATAATTTTAGACAACTTTGTAATAGCCTGTTGGCTGCTACCGTGAGCTTTCACAGGTTTTTTGTGAGCTTTCACGCAAGCTTTCATGTAAACTTTCATGATAAGTTTTATATGAGCTTTCGCTCAGCCTTTATTGTGAACTTTCATTAGAAGCTTTAATTTTGTGACTTCTCTTTTAAGACAGGCTCTTCATTTTGGTGTGAGCATCCATTTGGATGCTAAAAATTTGGATCCATTCCAAACATTTGGAATATAAATTATTAATACATCTCTCTTTCTTAAATTTAATCTCAAATTCCATATTTTTTGTTGCAGCGCTTTTCCGCTGCTCCGCTCATACATTGCTCTTCTTCATGCATTCAGCCAAATTTAATTGCTCAATTCATAATCTTGATAAAATATGCTTTAATCTGCATATTGATTTTATTCTTACTTGCTGCACATGTTTGTCCGTCGCGCTGTGCTCCCTCTTTGCACCCTGCGCTGTCTTCCGTTTCTTTCGTGGTTTTGAATATTTATGCGGCGCTCCTTTGCAATGCTTTCATAATTTTCTTATGCATATACACAATTCATTATCAATTTATTTTTACTTCTTTTCTTTTATGCAATTTGTGCGGATTTTCTTTCACTTTTGAAGTTTCTCTGCAACCGAGCGAAAGCTCTCTGCGTCGCGTCGCGCCGATCTTCTGCTTCGTTTACATTCATTGGCGCTTTTGTTGCTTCATTTGGCTGCCTCCCTGAAGGGGTTGACTGCTTGTAGTCATCGTACTCATCATCTTCTGCATCATCGTCTTCTTTAGTCGTGGTGATTTCATTTTGGTTTCGTGATTGCAGTGAATGAAAGCATCGAGGGTTCCAATGGACATACAAATTCATAGTTCGTACATAAGGATATATGTATTTAAATGCTTACATACACTCTTCCGTCTATTATTTGTATATATATTTATCTTAATCTAGTATTTTCAACAGCCTCAATAGCAATAGATCACCCCAAGTGTACTAGGAGTACATACTCCTCGAGTTGTTGCAACATTTTGCTGCTTCTGCACTTTACACTTTCCACAAACCAAAATTTATTCGTTAAAACCTTAATTTTCGGATTTTTATTTCTTACTTTTTTAAATCCTTTTCATTTTACTTTTTCATTTAGTTTCATTTACATTGACAATCCTCCTCCACTAACTCGAGCGTTTTAACCAAAAAATTCTACAATTGCTGCACACCATGTTATCTGTTTGAATTTTCTTTTGTTGTTGTTGTTGTCTTTAAGCGCGCACTAATATCAACGTATATTCACTTACCTAACCCTCGTTATGAAAAATCCTCTAACAACAGCAACAACACGAACTCCCCTACACCTTCATTCGAAGTGGCTGCTCTAAGCTCACACCACTAGCCACACACACGCACGCGGTTGTGTTGCAACTTTGCAATTAATGCGCAGTATTGGCAGTTCGATTGAAAAGCACTTATAAAAGCATTTATTTGTGAAGTGAGTCGAGGATTTTCAATAAAATTCCACGCGCAAGTTCAACAGAACTGTTGGCATACGGGAGTAGTAGGTGTTACACCGAAGAGCAAAAAAGCAAAGAGAAAAAGTTGTTGCAACTTGATAAACTTTGTAATTTATTTTGAAATCGATAATTGTAAATCATCTAATTATGCCGCGTGCCACCACCAATGTTGCCACCCTTATGCTAACATACAGTTGCTTGCATTATGTATTTTCTTTTTTTGCTTTATTTCTGGGTTTGTCTTATACGAATTGAAATCCGACACCTTTTCATTTCCAGTTTTCCACCCACAAGTTAATCTGTGATTTTCTATATATAGATTGTTGACTACCCTGTAGGAAATTTGTAACCAAGCGTAAGGTTCTATCGCAGCCAACTTCGTGATGAAATTATAGAACCTACATTGTGAACTGTTAGAATCATTTAAGGGAGGCTTTAGGTCGATTAAATGTGTGTTTCCAGTCCACATCAACTACAGGGTCTATCGGACATTTTTGAAGTAACTGAGACTTCAGATAGTTTGGAGCTCTCTCCGGATGTTTCTTGTCGAGTCAATACTACTTTGGAGAAAAGAGAGAGCTACGAAGTTCCTACTCAATGGAGAAAATCTTTCTGCGAATTTCTATCGAAAAATCAGGAAAACTTTCATGCTTGATATGATTATGAAGTACTGTATTATCCAATTTTTCCTACACGGCTTACACAGAATGGCTGTTGGCTCTTCATGCTGTTGATGTGCCGTTGGTTGTTGAAATTTATGATAAAAATTATTGAGAGTTTATTAAAAGAATTTTCAAGTAGAATTTACAGTAATAATTTATCATTAGCCGTCCGTATGTATGTGGGAATAAGCGAACATCCAGGCAGACACAAGCTCAGTTGTGTTCATAGATAAAGTTACACACACAAGCGAATACGAAAACAAACATAAATTAATTGCAATTGGAAAGTAGTCGTAGCAACATTGCTTGAACCTAGGAAGCATATGTGTGTATGTCCGTTGCACAGATAATAAAAGATTATAAATTTTCCTAGTATATAGTATATTTAAATACTATGCTTGAAGAAATATGATGCGAGTTTCATTGAGCAAAAATCTGGCAAAAAAATTCACAAGTAAATACGCTTAAAGCTAACTTCGTTCGCTTTAATATTTATCTCTCGAAAGCATTTTGTGTTGCAACATATTCTTTTTTAATTTACATGTTTCTGCAACTTGATATTATTCACAGGAAGTGAAGCAACTGAGACTTCAGGTAGGTTGGAACTCTCTTACCAGGTCAATACTACTTTAGTCTTCCTCAGTAGAGGAATGTTTTACTAAGTGAGTTTCTAACTATGTGAAATTCTATCGAAATTTTAGGAACACTTTCATCCTTGATATAATTTTGAAGTATTGTATTATCCTATTTTACCTACAGGGCTTACACAGAATGGCTGCTGGTGAATAACTGGTGAACAACTTTAAGATGGCCTCTTGAACTTTTAAATATCTTAGAGAAAATTGAATTTAAATGCATTTTGGGGAGTTTAAACATTTTAAAATATTTTTTTCTTATTTATTTTAATATTTTATTATTTTAAATTTTTAAAAAAATCTAGAAAATGTCACACCCTTTATTCAAATTGTTGCATGTTGCTATTTATGCAAAATAAAGTTGCATGTATACACTTCCATAAACCATAAACACAAAAGCAAATACATATAGCAGTATATGGGGTCATACATAACGGCATTTCCCCCCATTTAGTGCGAGCAGTTTCACATTTCACGGAAATCTGCTAATAAATATGAATGACTTTTGCGGTGGCAACAATGTTGAGGTGCACCACACAGCTTTTGAATATTTATCTTTATATGCTTGCTGACCAGTTTTTAAATGGCTGCCGGAAATGTTGTAGGAAAATTAACACATTTATAGTTTTGCTTTATGTTTCCATTGGCAATGTTAGAAGTTTGGTAGTAGTGTGCTTTTGGGCGCTGAGAGTATCGCAATGGTTGATATAAAACATATTTGAAGTTTTGTTAGTGCTTATTGTTGTTAGTATGATACAAGATATATAGAGCTTGACTTTATTTGTGTAAAAGAAATCATGATGTAATTTTAAAATTCTCGAGTTTTCTTCGTATTATTTGAAAAAAAAACATTATTTCCTTGCTGGTTAATTGGTTAATATCGTCTGTCAGTAAAATTTTTTTAAATCTTAATGATTCTAAATCCGTCCAACTTAACAAAGCAAAATTTTTTTAAATCTTAATGATTCTAAATTCGTCCAACTTAACAAAGCAAAACAATAAAACCAAAATTTGCTGCGAATTTTTCAGATTTTTCGGAAATAAGTAAAATGTGACAAGTACAAAATTACACCTCCAAGTAAGCTGAAATATATTTTTTGATATACATATACAGATTCAAGCACATATAGGTACATATGTATTTCCTTGCATTTCATCTATAAATATACAGATTGTCTTTCCAGCAGTCAGACACCAAACAATAATTGTTTACAACTTTGTAAACAAAGTATTTGTGGCCTTGGCTTGTCGTACATGCTTTCACGTGAATATGTGCAATTGAATGAGTATTTTCGCCACGTTAACACAAATTTTACCAATACGTCAGTTACGCGACATTGTTAACTGTTATTCAGTGCTTTCCGAAATAAATAAGTGGACTTGAATGTATCTTCAACTGACTTTTCTGGAACCTATATATCTGGAAGGTATATATTTAAGACATGTTATTCATATTTTGTAAATTTCTCTAAGAACAGATCGTGTAACTCTTAACAGAAATATTAGACGGAAACATAATTTTTTCTAAACATCAAACTTACTTTAAGCCACCGAGGGTATAGAAGGAAGTATGTGATCTATATAATCGAATTGGGTTATAGATTTCGGCCTATATACATATGTTCACATTTTCTGAAAATTTAACTTAAGCCGGGTTTTATTTAGCATATTTTCTGTCGTAAATGTAGCCGCTGCTTAATGGCTTACAGAATAAATTGTAATGAAATAAATTACAAAAATGTTGCCTACATTTAGTCGCTTTGCTAAAATATATCATATAGAATTTGTATTATCGAAGTGAGACAAATTTACAATACCAAAAAGTGGAATAGAAATAAAAAAATATATGCCTTTCTGTTGTAATCATTGCTATGTTGGACTCTCTGCCTTCTCTGCTGGCTACATATCTGTTTGGTTCTGAAAAATGAGTACAAGTACATAAATCAATCTCCAGATATATGCAAAGGTAGTAAAGAGAAAATGGATCCGAAATTTTAAGAAACATAGATGTGTAACAGAAAAATATTATTTTCAGTTTTGAAAATCTTCAAAAGATGATTTAAAGTTATTTAAAATTTATCTGGAGTTACTTCCTTTGAGTTTCGCTTTCCTTCTTTTTAAATTCATCTCAAGCAATGGTCTTCAAAAAAATAATTGAACTTCTATGAGTTCACTGGGTGAAAACAGACTTTTCTCTGTACGATAATATGCTATAAGACCATACAAATAAGGATATATATATATATATATGTATGTGGCCATATATATTTATCTGGCCAACATGTTATGTATTTTCTCCCTCAAAAGTTAAACGAAACATTTAATGTCAACAACAAACTTTACGTACAAATTACAATTATTTATTTACTTTTATACAGATTTTTGTGGCTGACGATTGCACAGCGCACACACACAGTCAAGCGCATACATACACACATACATGCAGCACGTTTTAAAACTATAAGTCTGTAATTTAAATTCAAATCCTCTGCTCCGCAACTTCCCCAGCGACGCATACAGAACTTCACTCTTCACTTTTCACTTTCCAGCTATTTTGAATGTCATTGCATTGTTGTTGGCTGCTGCTGTTGTGGTCAGTGTTGTTGTTATTATTGTTGTTACAAAGTTGCTGTTTGTTTCTCATCAAAAATGCATTAAACAACAACATTCATTCAACGCATACAAGAGAGACACAAAGTTATCAACAACAACAACCACAACGGAAAAATCAGCAAACAAAATGAACGCCAAAAGCGGAGCGGAAAATGGAAAAAATATGTATGAACATAGATATAGAGATACATATATGTATGTAAGTCCTTTAGAGAAGGGATGAAGTGTAGCTGGAGTCATTGAAGTTGCCACTTTTCATCCGCTCCTGGCCATTGCGATGTGTGGATTCTTTACAACAACAACAACTAACATGGTCTATGTTTCTGTGTGAATATGACATACTGCCTATCTTAATACAGGGTGATCCACTTTTTAAGCTTATTTAAACTATAATATGAAATGTATCTTTAACCAATCTGTATACACCACTTTTAGGGTTCATGATAATCTTAGCTTCTTTCAAACAGTCCTTTTATGGCTTGTACATTCTTCAATCAATTAAAGAATAAAAATCTCTTCTTCAGATCCACACACTTTCTAACTGATCATTCAAAATTGATATTACTACGAATAAAGAGTTCATCTTCGGATCTTGAAAACCTTCTCTAACTGCCTGAAGATCTTTATAAAAGTCTCTTTTGTTCAAATAATGCCACTGGGGCTTCAACTGGACTAAATAGTTCCGACATTAAGCAGCATCTCATACCTAACCAATTTCTTAATTTACCAATTTACCGTTGGATCTCGGTCGAAAATCACCCTGCACAGTCCGCACCATGAAATATGTTTCTACATAGAATATAACGGTAGTTTGTTTGCGTTTTGTGGCAAGTGCACATAACTGCAGGTTTGCTTTGGCCAATTCGCTGCGATGGATTTGTGTCACAGAAATGTTGCAATAGCCCCCCCGGGGGATCAGTTATGCCAAGCGGCAAGCGGTGAATTGTGGAAGCTGGAGAATTTTTGAAAAGCGAGCCGAGATCCACCATTGAATTATGTTGTTGTATTGCACTGAACTCTTTTCTGTTGTTGTTTGTTAGATGAATGTTATTGCAGCTCGACGGCTGTCAGACCGCATTCATTTCAGTTATTTACTAGATTTTTATCAATTCCATGTTGCTGTCATTTCGTAAACATACAAACATATTCTTGTGTGTTTGAGTTATAGTTGAGCCACCACTCACTACCCCATGGTCCACCCCAATGTCCATATTTCATCATTTTCATTTTATCTGCTGCACTTGCATTCGCTTGAATGTTTATATTTGTGTTTTCCATGATTTGTAATCTAAAATTTTTGCTGCTAATATTTACTCAGATAAAGTTTTCACTCGCAGCTCAAACACCCACTCAGTCGCATACAATCTCGAGGGGCTCTTCGTGCTGCAGTTGTCGTTAGCGAGTGTGTTTACAGTGCGAAGGCTTTCATGGTTGTTGATGGCGTTAGAATTCGCTAAGATTAGCAGCAGTCCGTCTGGCCCACAGCGCCATTATTCGCGCTCTTTGTTGATATTTCATATTAATCTAAGTTGACCAGTTGACGGAGTGGTTGTTTATCTGCTGTTGTTTAACTTTATTATTGTTAGTTCTGAAAGTGTATAGAATTGCAATAAAGCAGCGGAAGTGAAATGTATGAGAAGCTGTTAAAATTATTATTAGATAATTAAATTATTTGAAAATAAATATTGAGCAATAAAAAGGAAAAAAAAAATTCTGCAAATCATATATCAAGGAGATTATGGAAGTTAAAGGCTGATAACATTGAATGTTGTATAATTAATTTGAGGTTGAATAAAGACTTGAAGACTCAAATTATATCAAAGTTACAATTAGAGGAAAGTTTCTAGCTTTTAAAGCTTACTGATGTCATTTCTGGTACTAAATGTAGGCAATATTTTATTTATATAGCAATGAAATAAAAATTGTTGCCTACATTTAGGATGACCACTCATAAATTTTAAAATAGCATTACGTCCGTAAACCACTCAAGCTCATTTTAATTCCTCATCAGCTGTCCATGAAAGTTTTGTAATGCTGTTTATGGCAACTCTTGTTTATTGAAAATTGGAACTTAGATATTCTTCTAGACGATTAAGCCATTCTTGATTTTTAATAATTCATGGCACCAAGAGTGGTTGGCATTTATTTTCCAGTAATAATCATACCCTTTACATTAGCTAACTCAAATAATATATTTAGCTCATCTCGAGTATACAGTCACTCATTTCCGAGCAAAAAATCGCGACTCTTTTGGAAAACCGACTTCTCAGCGAGTTACTTTTCTCCCTACAAACTTTAAATGCGCTGAATTGCTTACTCTTTGCTTTTACACGCTGCCTTGAATTCGCCGTATGGAAATCCGTACTTTTTCTTTCTTTTCTTATTAAATAATCTTTTTAAGCCTCGAAGCGTTTTTTATGTTCGCCACTTTTTTAATTTCTTATTTTTGCATTTTACTTCAGCGCGCATAAAGTTTGTTCGTTGCTGCATTTCTGATTTAGTTCAAAAGTTTAACTCGAAAACATTTTTCTCATACGAGTGGGAGCGCCCCACCCCACCCCACTGCTGTCTCCATACGACTCCACTCCTTTGGCACCATTTGCCGCACCGCAGCTTCCGTTTACATACTCTGTGTATGCACCGCTAAGTCGACTCCCACGGCTTCAGAGCAGCTCAGCTCTGCGCCCACTTCCGCTGACTTCGTAAATATATATCTCAAGTGAAATGTTAACGGTTTTATCTGCTCGTGTTTGAGCAGTTGATACCCTTGCATGCCAACCTTGCATTTTGTTGGTTTTTTGTTTCTACTTTTTTGTTATTTCTTATTTTTGTTGTACGCCGCCCTTCCATTTTGCCGCTCAGCCGACTCCCACTCTATTCATAGCTGTAATTTATTTCGGAAAATAATACGCCATTAAAAAGTTCAGCCAACCAAGTTACCCTACGCCGCCATCACCATCATCATCATCATCACCACTACAACAACAGCAACGACACAGACTTCGCTCGGTAAGATGCCAACGCAGAGTAGTGTCTTAGTCCCGGCGCGTATTCGCTATAAAATGTTGTTAGGTTGTAGGAGTGGCGCACGGCGCAAAGTAGGCAGACGCATGTTGCATTTTTAATTACATGCCACAAATAATAGTGCAAATTGCGGATGAGCACTGTGCGATGAGCGATGTGAGATGTGCTCTAAGCGCCAGAGGTCGCAACATAGCGTGGGAATAAGTGGCGCTAACGGCTGGCAGCGCAGGGTTTCATGCGATTTTCTTGTGAAGAGTTAAGAGTGAGTATGCTGTAAGCTGTTAGCTGTTAGCGTTCACATGAAGTATGAAAGAGATAGTTTAACCTTTCCATACGAAGGTTGTTACATCCGTTGGAGTATATGTAATAGTATATAAATAACTACTAAGAGCACCTTCAGTTACGATATTCTTAAGATATATCTGATATGTTTTAAGAGAGTTTGCTTGTGAATGAAATATTCGGTATATTTTTGAGTAAAGACTTTCCAGTTGGGTTATGTTGCTCTTCAGCGGATTATATAATTTATTTATATTGTGTTCTATGGCTCCAGGGGTATCAAACGGCTACAATGAAACTTTTCTATTTCTTTAGGTCATGTGCTAGCCTCTTAATTGGACTCCAACTTTTTTGGACCTTAGATATTTCTTCTCCAGGTTAAGTTGTCTTGTGGATTTCAGTCAATAGCATTGCGGAAGATAGTGTCGCGATCACGTCTCAGAACATACCCGAGCCAGTCCCATTTTCGTTTGAGAATTTCGGCCCTCGGGAGTATTTGGTTTATATGTGAGCATGAATTCGTGCTAGATATGGTAACAGTACCAAAACTTTCTACAGAAATATGGCATATAGTTAGGAGTTGGCTTTATAGTTTTCGGATCATGTTATTGATTAGTTTTGAATTAATGTTCAAGTATCAGTGAGTTCAACAATATACTGTCCATAACAAAAATAATATTCATGTAAACGGAATAACCCAAAAAAGCCACAAAGTTTGTGCTTTGGGAACTGTTGGCGCCAAAATGTAGGCAGTAAAAATTACAAATCGTGTTAAAATACGTCTTAAATACTTTTTGACGTAAGATCTAATGGTACTATGAAAAGTGGTAGTATTTGAATGTGGGTTCGTTTGTACTCTGAGTAAAGCACTGTTCCTCACAAACTTGTGTTCATTCATTTAGTCGGAGGGATAATTTTCCCCGCGCCAAAATGTAGGCAGCAAGAGGATACAATAAGATTTGAATATCGTACTGGAATCTTTAGTAATAATACTTATGACTAATCTATATTTTATCGGATATGTCTTAACTGCTTAAACGCCATTAGTAATCTTCTTCTTTTTTCTTGAACTTCCGCACATATATAAGTATGTCTCCTAATGTGTCAAGAGTCGCCTCCAAGTATTTGTTTTTGTTGGAGGTGCAAAATAATGCCCGAAATGATTGCTCTTTACTTTCCAGCGAATTAAATGCGACTTCCACATGTCATTTCAAGTTAGAATTTAAGTGTGCAAAAACAAAAACAGCAATGAGCGCCACATGAGTAAGGCAAAGTGTTGCATTTCGCTTAAAGAAGAGTAACAAATATGGCAACGCTTTCTTTTATACACCACTACCACACTAAAGCGCTGCACGGCGACTTAAATAACAAAAGACGCCATTGTAGTTAGAACTTCAGTGAAGTTCCTTTTGTTTTTGCACGACGGTGTGTTGGCAGCCAACTTCATTTCAGTGGCTTTCAGGTTCTCCTGCAATTGAAGTTGTTGTGTAATTTAAATCTGTTTATTGTTTTTGCTGTTGCTGATGAGACTGGTTGCCTTTAAGTTGATGTTGGTGTGTGCGTGTTTTTAGTTGTTTTTTGCAGCGCCACTAGTATTTATGAGCGTATTTTATGCGATGACAAACGCATAAAGTTGCGTTTATGTCATAAATGTGCGGCAAATGTGGCAAAAGTAGTAACTTAAGTGGCAACAAACACCTGCCTGCCGCTCGCGCCACAAGCCCACACTAACGCCACGCCACGCCCTAACAGCAACAACAAATGCACGCAGCGTGGTAAATTACGTTGCAACGTGTGTGTTTATGTTTTACGTTTGCGGCTTTGCGGTTGTCGCTTAACTTGCCACACCCGAGTTTTATGGTGTTTGCCATTGTTGCTGTTGTTGTTTTTCACATTTTTTCAACGCCATAACCGCAGACGCCAAGCGCTGCTTTGCTTTTATTATTCAATTGTTGGCTTTATCAGCTTATCTGCTTTTTTCTTCTCCTTTGTTGTTGCTGTTGTTTTTGTTTTTCTTTTTCTGCACAACTTTACTACGCGGTTGCCTAGTTGTGTTAAAAACAAAATCATAAATTCTCTCACAAGTAAACTGATATTCATTTTCATGTCATACGCGGCGGCGCTGCAATGTTGCATGCCACCGCGAAGGTAAAAATATCATCAGAGTACTTCATTGTTGCCACATTCACTTATAGACACACACGCATGCACACCCACATAACTAAGAGGCATAACTGAAAAGAATCTGCGCTTGCCACAAAACTGAAACTGAAATGTCACAAGTTTTGTTAGCAGCGCAAAACTTTCGAAATTTTTATCGACCAGCAACAACAGCACAACAGTTATAAATTGCACGCCACTTTCATAAACCTTCCTACATATTTATAAATGAGGCACAGAGTTGCATCTTGGCCGAAGTTGTTGATAAATATGTACAGTTTATCAAGGCTTCCTTGCAAGCCATAACTCTATTCTAGTAATATGACTGTTTATCAACACCGAAAATAATAGCCGGAAGACTAAGCGCCTAGTTGCCTATTAGGTTCCGCAGTGATGACGAGTGCTTTATAATTTTCCACTTGAAAAGTGGCAACAGAAAGTGAAACTTTTGGCTATGTTTTCGTACTTATTATATGCTCAAGATGTATTTGATTTGCTTTGAAATCTTTAAAAGTGAAGAATATTTTCCACCTTACAGATTTGCTATGGACAATTGACCTTCATAAAGTATCAACTATGGTACGAACAGTGCTAAGTAGTTTCTCGTTATTCTTATTGTTGCGTCTTTGTCACCTATTAGAACTACTTTTTAAGCAAGGTTTTAAATAGACTACTCACATCATCGTCATAATTCTAAGACTATAAATCAAAAATCTTCAGAAAAAGTCCTGAATTTCATCCAACCTCTAACGAAACAGTTGTTTCGTCACGGTATTATGAAATAGATTGTAGAAGTACCTCCATTCTGTTCCAAGGTATCAAAATAAGTTCGTGAAGTTTGAAAGGTTATCAGAGAATATTATTATAGAAGATCTCACAGAAGACTGAACTTCTTCGTTGGCTGTAGGTGAATGTGTTGAATGTATAAATGGAAATGGAACGAAACGAAACCAAACTGAAATGGAACGGAATGAAAATGAAACGAAACTAAAATGGAACGAAGCAGAACGAATTGGGACAGAAACGGAACCGAAATTGAACAGATCGAAGAAACGACAAGTCAAAAAAATCCTAAGGTTGGGGTCAAACATACAAAAAGGAATAGTAACTATAACGGTGCGGTACGAAAACGAAATGGCATAAAATTAAAATGAAACGAAATGGAAATGGAAAAAAAAAACGAAAATAATACATTAAATATAGAAAAATAAGCTCGGTTTATATTATATATTAACTATAACGGAACGAAACCGACATAGAACGGAATGAAAATGAAATGATACGGAGAAACGGAACGGAAACGGAACGAAAATGGAACAGAAAGAAAACAAAATATAAGCAAACAAGTAAGGAAGGGCTAAGTTCGGGTGTAACCGAACATTTTATACTCTCGCAATTTATTTATTTAACTTTATTTATATTATATAATACACAATTTGACCCACATATTCGTCATATATAGTGCATAAAGTCCATTGAAAGTTGGAAAGCCTAATATTAGGTTAGAAGCACCGAGGTCCTAATGTTCGATAAATGGGGCCTTGAAAACCTATGGTCCGATTTCGGCGATTTTTAGAATGGGGCTGCCACACTATAAACATAGTATTTGTGCAAAGTTCTGCACCGATATCTTCACTAGTGCTTACTTTATATATTGTAAATTAAACGATTCAGATCGTCTTCAAAGTTCTGGTATATAGAAAGTAGGTGTGGTTGTGAAGCGATTTGGTCTATTTTCACAACATATCATTGGGATGTAAGGAAACTATTACAAACCAAGTTTCATTGAAATCGGTCGAGTAGTTCCTGAGATATGGTTTTTAACCCATAAGTGGGCGATGCCACGCCCATTTTCCATTTTGTAAAAAAATCTGAGTGTAGCTTCCATCTGCCATTTCTTATGTGAAATTTAGTGTTTCTGGCGTTTTTCGTTAGTGAGTTAACCCACTTTTAGTAGTTTTCAACATAACCTTTGTATGGGAGGTGGGCGTGGTTACAATCCGATTTCCTCCATTTTTGGACTGTATAAGGTAGTACCTAAAATAAACGACTCTAGAAAGTTTCCTTCCTTGGTACAGCTTTAGTAGTTTGCGAGATATGTACACAAAACTTAGTAGGGGGCGGGGCCACGCCCACTTCCCCAAAAAAATTACATTCATATATGCCCCTTCATAGTGCGATCCTTCATACCAAATTTTACTTCCATAGCTTTATTTATAGCTTAGTTATGGCACTTTATGTGTTTTCGGTTTTCGCCATTTTGTGGGCGTGGCAGTAGTCCGATTACGCCCGTTTTCGAACTTAACCTTCTTATGGTGTTAAGAAATACGTCTTCCAAGTTTCATCAAGGTATGTCAATTTTTACTCAAGTTACAGCTTGCACGGACGGACGGACGGACAGACAGACATCCGGATTTGAACTTTTCTCGTCACCCTGATCATTTTCATATGTATAACCATATATCTAACTCGTTTAGTTTTAGGACTTACAACCAACCTTTATGTGGACAAAACTATAATACTCTCGTAGCAACTTTGTTGCGAGAGTATAAAAAAAAAATTCCCTTACGGTTGAGGTCAAATATCGAAAAATAAGCTCGTTCTATATATTAACTGTGCTAACATATCTTTATATTTCTATATATGTATGTGCATATCGTAATTACAAACAAAAACAATGCCACCTTTCAGTTTGCTCCAGTTTTCCAAACAATATTCAACGACAATTAATTCGCCAGCCAAATAAATGTTGGAGCATAAAGACAATATTTTTCTAAAACAAATGTAACGGAATCTTTTGGGGGATAATGCGTTTCTAACTTTGTGACAGTCGCACACAGATGAGCGCATAAAAATGTGGCAATATTTCTTTTGGAATTTATGTGCAGCATTGCAAGTTAAATGGGCCACGAAATTGCCAATGTGAGCGTTTTTTCCGCTTCACATCAAAAAATTGCCTTGGACTAAATGCAAAGTTTTACAGTTCACTTAAAGGCCTTAAAAAAAGGTAAACACACACACATAGATATGTATATACAAGGTTGTATAGGTGGCTTAGTGTGGATCACAACTAATGAGTGACTTGCTGGCTGAACATATACACATTCATGGCATACTAACAGGCGTTGAGGCGATCACCTTGCGCCAGTTGCACTTCCACTCACTTGGCCTAATGTCATTTCGGGCAATACCGCAACTCAATTAAATCCATTAGCATTTTTAGAAGCACAAAATGAGTGGCAACAACTACAACAACTGCAACACATGCAAAGAGTGAAGAATTTCTAAGAAAAACCGAAAAATGCAGGCGCTTCCTTTGCCTTTGCAGTGAGCTGTTGTCACACACATTTGCATCTTTATATACGTGTATGCGTGTGGCAACGCCACAAAAACTAGCTGCCGCCTATGTGACTGCTGTTGCTAATGTTGGCGCTGCCAGCCGCGGCATGAATGTCACAAAGGCGACATTGTTGCAAATAGCAGCGACAAAAATAACAGCAACGCCACCAATTACTGTGGCAATTTGAATTATGCAAATGCAGCGTTGCACACGCACACACAGATATAAGAATGTGGCATGCCACACAAGTATGTTGCAAGTCACAGCGACATTGTCGTCAACGTAACGTTTTTGCCACCGTCAGTTGCACCACATGTTTCACATTCTTTGCGCATTCAAAGTGCGCACTCTTTTTTTTCTGCTGGTGCTGCACTGTCTTGGCTTTGGTCTCACTCACCACTTGCTGCGCCGCGCCGCTCACCATCTTTATTGTGTGTCTTACGCGCGATGGCAGCAGCGTTGCATTTTCCAATTTCATTGTGCTCAGTTGAGGTCGCCGCTTTGTGTGTATAGGGGCGTGTCTGCCGCAATGCGTTCTTGCAACACGCCAGCATGTTGGCGAAATCTTAATTACCCTGAGAATTTGCATTTTACGACTCCTTGAAAGGCGTCGTGTAAAATCTAAATTTTGCTTGAATTTCTCGGCGGCAAGTGGCGGATGGTGCAAGTTGTTTGCATTTGCAACTTGCTCAAGACGCAACAGTGATTGGTGGTTGCCTGTGTGAAGGGGTGGTGATGGCTTGCTTTTGTAGTACCGGCGCAATTTAGTTAGTTAAAGAGCACTTTGTGGCGAATTGGAGCGCTAAAGCATTAATGTTGTTTAGAGTATAAATTGCAAGGAAATTATTATATTTTGTAATTTTGGATCAATGATGGGTTTTGTTTTAAAAATTGCGACGTGTGTTTTGGATTCATGTTGGAGGAAGGGTGTATCATCTATTAGAATTTTGAAATAGGTCATGAAATATTAAGTTGGCAAATATTTCCCTTCCGCTTTTATGCTCTTTATTCAATGCTTTATAAAAAGTGTTACAGTGATCGCATTTACCTCAAATATGCGTCGTTTCGTTCGATAATCTGTTTCCATCTATACGGCAACTTCATAATACCCCCGTCGTAGAAGTCCCCATCTTTATTAGCGAAGAACTCGGACAAGCCTCTTTTGAGTTCAACTTTACACCACCAAGGGCGTTCGCCATGGACAGAAACAGGTGATAATCACTTGGCGAGATGTCGGGGCTATATGATGGATGCGATAAAACTCCCATCCGAGCTCCCGTAGCTTCTGACGAGTCATCAACGAAGTGTGTGGTCTGGCGTTGGCCAATTCTGGACGCTTCTGATCGATCGCCTGATTCAAGCGGTCCAGTAGTTCGCAGTAGATGGTAGAATTAAGCGTCTGGCCATATGGGAGCAGCTCATAGTGGATGATTCCCTTCCAATCCCACCAAACACACAGCAAAGGCTTGGCCACTGTTTGGGACGGGCTGGGCGAGTTCACGTAGATGCCGGTATAACTCGATGTTTTCCATGATTTGATCGGTATTTGTCGTCACAGGTCTTCAGTAATCATGCATAGCGTCGTTTTGTAGGTTATGGTAAGGCCTTTCAAAGATGTATAGTATTGCGAGATACGAACTCTGTAGAGCTTTATATATAGCCTCGAAATTCAAAAGACAAAAAGGCGGAAGTACCTACTATATTACGTTGGTTGCAATGCGAGAAAAATTTTCGAAATTTCTTATTTACAATTTCAACACTATTTATAGACATTGTGTCACTTTCCGATATATATAACTACATTTAATATAAATTTTAATGAAATAGAGCTTTTATATTCTCACTCGCTAATAAAAAAATAGCTTACCGTCTAAATTTCCCATTTTTCAAATATCCATTGCCTACATTTCGGCGCATTTCTAAATATTTAAACTTAGCAGTTTAAAGTCCTCTCATCAATATATAGTTAATATCGATCACCCGAGCAACATCTAATTAGCTTTGATTTACACCAACAAAACTTGAAGCTTCTACAGTCATAACAAAAATCTCATTCAACTATAACAACCAAACGTGTCTACCACAGTACTTCATATAAGTAGTCGCATCAATATTTCACATATCTAGTCCATTCAGCCAGCATTTTTGACGCTATAAAATCATTTGCATTGTTGTGTTTGCTATCATCACACACTCTACTCGTACAGGCTTAAATAGGCGGGCTCTCAGTCAAAACACTTAGCCGGTAATTACAGTGCAGCGTGCTGCTCGACGCAATCTCAACAAAACCGAATGTGTAAGTAAATTGAGGTGTATTTGCAAATGGCTAGCCTACCTCAGGGCGCACACACAACGGTACTAGTTTATAAGTGCGTGTGTGTGTGCTGACAATCTGCGATAAGAATGAATGAGTGACTCAACAGCTATTTAGCATGCTAAGAGGCACCCAGATGCCCACTTCATGGCGAAATACCTGCCGGCGCTCTCTGGCTCAAAGATCACACACACGCAAGCAGCCACTGGCTTATCGCTTAATTAAGCACAGGCAAACAAAGCAGGGCACAAAAATGAACAAAAGAAAAAAAGCAAAAAAACAGCAAAAACACAGAGGCCAAACAATCTCTAAAATATGCGGACAAGCTGGAAGTCAGAGTACAAACAAAAGTTTAGCATAGAATTTTACACAGATTTCTCATTCATGAAATAAGCACTTCAATCGCATTGCAAACCACACATGCACAGACACACATTGACTTTGCTGCATTTTGTATTTTGATTTTGTACTTTGCTTTTCTACTTACAGTTATGTGTATGTCCAGTGGCACGAATTGCATGCAGGAAGTCGATGTGAATCATTAACAAGTGCAACAACAACTAACGAGTAACAAGAGTGTGGCGAGTTCGTAGACTAGGGTGCCACTCCGTAATAGCTCATTTACAGCGGCACAGCACGTAGGCTACAAGCCAAAACCAGCTCCCACGAGTGTATCAGCACTTCACAACAGTCTGTTTGCAACACAATCTGCTTATATTTTCAACGTGAGTGTGTGTGTCGGCGTAGCGCTCATTTGCCATTCCACGCAGCAGGTGAGTTTAATTATTCGCAGCATTTTCGGTTTTGTATCGAGTTGTTGCTCATTTTCGAGCTTCATGTTTTCGCCTTTATTTTCATTTTTAATTTGTTGTTGTTATAAGGCAGGTTGCTGTTTTTCCAAAATTATATTTTTCGGTTAGCTCATTTTCCACATTTGCTCTGTATTTGTACGCTGAAATGTAATAAAACTACGGTCAGTAAGCAACATCGGCAATGTGTTGTAGTTCGACTCGCTAATTAAACCCAGAAATATGAGTTAAATTTTTTGGGTAGCTTACAAGCAGGTCATGTTTACTGAGCTTGGGCGGAGAAGATTTATATAAAAAATAATTTTTAATAATATTTATAAGAAATCTTACACATTGGATTACTTTATATTTATTTACAAGGCATGCCTTATCAAGCTTAAAAGCTTTTAAGAAAGCTTAATCAATCAAAAAGTAATTTTGAAAGCTACTTAAGAGCAAAGAAATTAAGTTCATCGAAGCGATAAAATAAGATAAGCACAGATTGTTAATAAAACAAAATATTATAAACTGAAAACAATAAGATAGGTGATTTTAAGTAATAACTTATTGAGCTTTCAAAAAGGTACTATTTCGGTGAAATTTCCCTCTCACAAAACTAGAGAGAACATTATTAAAACCCACCTGGCTCTTAGTTTGTTTATTGCTTTTATTCAGCATTTTCCATTTAACAGTCCTGAAGATCGATACGATCCGTAAAACTTCGCGATAGGCAAGATGAACCTATGAAATTAGTATTTCGAAAATCACTAGCATAGAAAACAGGGACTCCTATTTCATTGGATATCTTTCAATTTATCTGTCAAAATGCTATAAACGACTAGAGAGAACTATGGGTTTATGTAAGAAAATACTTTTCCAACCACCTTGGATAATATTTAACATCAATGCTTCGATTAAAGTCGATTGAAATT
Source organism: Zeugodacus tau (assembly GCA_031772095.1). NCBI lineage: Eukaryota > Metazoa > Arthropoda > Insecta > Diptera > Tephritidae > Zeugodacus > Zeugodacus tau. The sequence continues at coordinate 84,719,584 of CM062649.1, forward strand.
ACTTTCAAATTTAAAATAAAGACTCTTACTGTTTCTAAAGAGATCTTAGAGATACTGACAGATTTTTTTGGAAATTTATGACTAAGGAAATACACTACTGGATTAACACTATCTTTGAAAGAACCTTGACACTTGATACCAAAACGTTTCCATAGGACCCAACGCACAGTTAAATGTACATTACATTTACGGAGAAAATTTTTCATAGGAACGAACTTCAGTCGCTTAAAGCATTCTGATTAATGTGAAATAATAATAATCTTCTATCCAAACTTGAATTCAAAGAAGTTCACGTGAAGTATTTCCGTGGCAGAGAATTCCAAGATCAGATTATAAGAAAGTATATATATTAATGAAATAAAAAGAGCTTTAAGCTTACAGAAAAGCTCATTCTACGATTCCAAAATCCTTCATTAGTTCAAGCTTTCGTTTAAATAATAACAAAATAAAAATTCGAAAGGATGCTATGCAGTTTATAGAAACAAAAAAGGGTGGCAACAACTCTACAGCACATTGACTTCAATCACTAAAGGAAATTTTAAATTTCACTTCCTAACAGTTTCAACAACGCAATAATATGTTGAGCTGTTGTTTTTGCTGTTGCTTTTATAACTTTTAGCAGCTTTGCTTTTTCTTTGACTGTGGCTGTGGTTGCTTCGTAAATTAGCATTGTGAATATTAAAAGCACTTGGCACAGTTCTTTTCACTTCCCTATCCATTACCTATCCCACTGAACAGCAGCCAATAACAGGATTGTAGTAAAAGCAACTACTACTCACATATATATTTCAAATAAAAGCACGACAACAACATCAGAGAGGAAAAAATTATGATTTTTTATTTAATATACACGAGTGCAACAACAACACCAACAAAAGCAACAATCTTTTCATATTAAATGCTGATTTTTCGTTTACACTCGTTTTTCCAGCTTTCGGCATATCTCATTAACTTTATTGCATGTTTAATGCAGAAATATATAACGGAAAATGCATTGTTGTTGTAATTGCAGTTATTTCACGTATATTTTTACAGCCCGTACTGCCGTACATATAAAGTCATAAAGAGAAAAGCCTCTCATAAAATTCACATAATAAAAAAGGCAGTCTCAGCGACAGCACCACTGAGACTGAGCCAAGCACAGAGGCACACGCACACCCAGTCAAACATACATACAAACTTATAAAACACGAAATTATCGCCAGTGTCACATGTTTAAGAGGGAGGGGGCAGTGCTTGTCGCATCTCCTCATTTCCCAGCGCATAATTCGATTGTCCTTTGAGCAAAGTGCACATATACGAGTATGTATGTATATTTCAGTGTGTGTGTGTGTTGCTGTTGGTTCTCCAGCCATGCTGGCGCCTCCTTTGGACTTCTCTCCAGCCGGCTGTTAATCATCCATTTCATTCATTTTAATGTGATTGCGGCGCTTATTAATTGGAAGTTCAATATTTTCCAATTTCTCGGAACTCTCAATCCGTAATTTATTGCATTTGTCAGTGAGTAGCTCCGTCTTAATGCTTTTATTGCTCAATTAATTGGCGAGCGATTTAATGGGGGAAAATGTGGAAAGTGGAAATGGAAAGCAGCTGCATGCACTTGAAGATAGTACATTAAAGGGAAAAATGCTTCCTTGATTGTCAAGCAAGCTAATTCTCAAATTTACTTTTAACGGGTGATTTTTTTGAGGTTAGGATTTTCATGCATTAGTATTTGACAGATCACGTGGGATTTCAGACATGGTGTCAAAGAGAAAGATGCTCAGTATGCTTTGACATTTCATCATGAATAGACTTACTAACGAGCAACGCTTGCAAATCATTGAATTTTATTACCAATATCAGTGTTCGGTTCGAAATTTTTTTATCGACAAATTTTGTTCAGCGATGAGGCTCATTTCTGGTTGAATGGCTACGTAAATAAGCAAAATTGCCGCATTTGGGGTGAAGAGCAACCAGAAGCCGTTCAAGAACTGCCCATGCATCCCGAAAAATGCACTGTTTGGTGTGGTTTGTACGCTGGTGGAATCATTGGACCGTATTTTTTCAAAGATGCTGTTGGACGCAACGTTACGGTGAATGGCGATCGCTATCGTTCGATGCTAACAAACTTTTTGTTGCCAAAAATGGAAGAACTGAACTTGGTTGACATGTGGTTTCAACAAGATGGCGCTACATGCCACACAGCTCGCGATTCTATGGCCATTTTGATGGAAAACTTCGGAGAACAATTCATCTCAAGAAATGGACCCGTAAGTTGGCCACCAAGATCATGCGATTTAACGCCTTTAGACTATTTTTTGTGGGGCTACGTCAAGTCTAAAGTCTACAGAAATAAGCCAGCAACTATTCCAGCTTTGGAAGACAACATTTCCGAAGAAATTCGGGCTATTCCGGCCGAAATGCTCGAAAAAGTTGCCCAAAATTGGACTTTCCGAATGGACCACCTAAGACGCAGCCGCGGTCAACATTTAAATGAAATTATCTTCAAAAAGTAAATGTCATGAACCAATCTAACGTTTCAAATAAAGAACCGATGAGATTTTGCAAATTTTATGCGTTTTTTTTTTTTTTTTTAAGTTATCAAGCTCTTAAAAAATCACCCTTTACTTTACGTATGAAAAAGGCATGTTGAGAGAGTATATTCGTAAAAAGTAATAATAATTTGAAATTTTATGTGATTTAAACTTTTTTCTTTAGTTTATCCGCTAAGCTCATTCCTTTTCAGTCTTGCAATGACAAACAGCGCCCATCTCTCAAGAGTTATCGTTTCAATATTGTATAGCGGTATCTTATATTGCAAAAACAAAGATAATTGCGACAAATTCTTAATAAGGGATGGAATGAGGGTTGATTACTACCGAAATCTTCTCTAGTACTACTCTACTATAGTTGTCGAAAAACACACTAAATTATATTACCAGGTAACCGATTGTCACACCGGTACTCCTACAACGAGTTCCAAGAAACCCACAAAATTCGTCTGAAAGTTTGATAACGGAATAAAATATGTGTTCAGTGAACCCTTAAATATCAGAAAACAATTTTTTTTAAGTTGCGATTGAGTCATACTGCTGTCAGGAGGCGTCGGAGGTTCTAAAGATAGGTATTTGGAAATATCAATAATTAAGTTACGAGTCCTACGAGTAATAACCAGTTGAAGTTAATTACTAGCATGCAATTTTGTTCATAAGTACCAGAGATTCCGGGATAACCCAATTTATACCGTAGATCTCGGAATCGGTCAAAAAGTATATGGATTGATATCCTTCTGCCCAATATAGGGGGATCCACTCCATGTATATGCTCAAATAATTCTAGTTATCAATGGTTATCTCAAATAATAGATTAGATATTTGTTCACAGAAACTGTACCTTGTATTTCCAAAATAAGGGAACTTAATTCCAATATTTTTCAAGTCTGTTATTGTTGTTGTAGTGGCAGAAAATCATTTTGAGTAAGCTGCAGATATGATAATCCTTGACCGGAAAAAGGTAAAGTCCGAAAGGAGAGGTCCGATTTGATTACGTAGACCCGAGCTTCATGGAAACGGTCAAAATATGCCATAATCTACATACTTTTATTACTATATAAATTTCTATCCTGATTTCTGTTTTTCATATACAAATTATTCCTCCTCTTATAATGCGAAATTAACATCGTCTGAACGTGCCCTACTTATTTTATAACCGAAAACAATTTTAGCGATTCATCTTCATTAAAACATGCCACAAAACTTAAATTTTAATTTCATGGTGCAAACTATAAAAAAGTCTCAACCCCTTCAATTTTGAGGTTAAACCAAAGTTTATAATGAGTTTTTTCAAAGCAGCGACTTCAAGTTCAAGATTCTCAATCCCCAAAAGTAAACACCAGCAGTCATGCGTGCATAATGCGAACAGAAGGAAGTGTCTTATGATTACAAAAACAAGAAATTTCAAGTTTTAATTTGTGTGAACCCGTTCCTGCAGTAGCTCGACGCTCTAACAACAATGTTACAACAGCCACTCATGCAAACATACTTAAAAACTAACGGCACAGTGTCAGCAGTACAGTTAGTTCTCGCCAACAGTGCCGTTGAGACGCCGAGACGAGACGAGAGGCGAGAACGGTCGCTCCTCGGTAAATTTGTATTCGGTTATCAAATCTTTGCCGTTAGTTTACGAAACTTTTCCATTTGATTTTCCACTTGATTTAATTACTTGAATGAAACTGTAAAATTACTTCCGCGGAGCAAAACAAAAAAAATTACGAAAATTATAATAAACTTTCCCGCACTGTGAGCCAGTTAAAAGCCAGCTGTCAAGTGGTGGGAGAGTGGGAGCTGATATCTAGTGAACTTGAAAGTGGCAGCGGCATAGACAGCGGCACGCATTTGGCTTTTAACATTGCCAAACCGCAGATGCGCGCATAATGGCGGATTAACACACCACATGCGTGGCTTGCCAGACGTCAGAGATTTCCGCCTACGCAGCCACACGCCCCGGCAAGGCAACAACCTGTCATGCACACGCCCAGCTGACTGACTTTTTTCACACACACACAAACACACGCTCGTTATTGAGTATGATGCATGAGCTTACTCAAGCGTACACCGAACGTGGCACTGTGTGGCATGGCGTGGCAAGTAGACAATGAAGGCGGCATAAATTAGATACGAAACAAGAGTTGGCTAAGTAATGTGATACTTGGCTCAATGGCAGCAGCAGCTGAACAGTTGAATAGCTAGAACTTAAATAGTCAGTTAGCTTTCAGGCAGTCTACTCGCCTACTACACAGCCATACAAAGAAACATTTAATGGCGGCGCTAAGCACTGCTTTGTGTGGTTATGTGGGAGTGACGTGTTCTTCTCTATGTGTGTGTGCTTCGCCAAAGCTTTCCTAACATGTTTACTTATCTTCTCAGATTTATTTGCATAACCTGCGGCATAGAGTTGGTAAATATATACATATATGTATCTATATCAATGTATATAAAAGACTCGACATATCCTCGCCGTGTATTTTTAACCCATTATCTGCTCTTCTCCCTGCGGCGCTTGTTATTAAATAAACTTACATTTGTGTTTCTGGTGTATAAAAGCTAGCGAGCGCTTATTATTAGCCACATTCTTATTGTGTTTTTGTTTTTGTAGTTATATTTGTATCGCTATGTAATTAATAAACGCTTGTATTGTGCAAATTTAGTGGGTTAATTTCGTATAAATTGCGTAATTAATTACTGACTCGATATTAAATGTTGCCCTTTAAACGGTTTGCTAATTTCGGAATTTTGGTGATTTAATTGAATTTTCAGTTCGCGCTCAAAAATATGCATTAATATTTACAATTATGGAATATGTATATATTAATATTAAAAAAAAATCAGAAGCCTCCACTGATATTTGTAGTGAATGAAGTGTATTTTCACTGAATATCAACTTTTATTTCAATATACATATATAACTACTGGTAATAGCGGAATGCTTACTCATTTGTTGCCTACATTTCGGCGGAAAGGTAAAAATATTAAATTGAACGGGTGAACTAGGCTTCAATAAATTGTATCAACTAAAATTATATTAATTTCAGTGATATTCGATGTATATATGTCATTCTCCGAAATCATTGAACTAATTTACCAAATCTCCAATGTAATGACATATATCACTAAATGGTTTCACTAATAAATAATAAGCGAATATTTGGTTTTAAGATCCAATTACAACACATATAACACTAAATAACGCCAATAAAATCATTAAATCGCTTTAGAAAATATGTCTTCAACATATCTGTGTCCTTTAAATAGTTTATTTACATTGAATCTGAATCCTAGTATAACTTTAAACAGAGCTGAGCTAGTCATTCACATTCAAGGCTTGAAATGAAGAAGTTATCAGAGACTTATCTTTTAGAAAAAGGCAACTTCTACTACACATGAAGCCGCGTAAATTTTTGAAGATCGATGCATGACAAAAATGTTTCCCTGCTTTCCTGGTATATAATATAGGGTAAGACGCCATAAAGCATACAGATTACCCTGGAAGAACCATTTATATGCAATGAATTTCTTAAAACGTTGATAATTGTTTCCAGATATATATTTAAGCCCTCTGTGAGACAGAGTGCACAATAAAATAGTTGTCTTCAGAGTGAAAATATTCAAGAGATTTCTTTTAAATAAACATTTGCATAATTTGCTTCAAATAGACACTCATTAGCACAATTAAATTGTTAGTTTAAATAATTGTCAAATGGAAAGTTTAATTTTTTCATTGCCATACTAATTATATGAGCTCTGTCACCTGATTACTTTAGTATTACAATTCTAAATATTTTCAATAAAATTTGTAGTTTTTCACTAATTTTTTTTTTATTGAATTTTATTAGACACATTTAGTTTTTATTTTGGTGTTTTTGTACACATTTCCGTGACAAGTGCAATAAATTTGAAATTTCATTACTATGCACTTATGCAAATCAATTAGTCGCCTAGGCGCCAATGATGGCAAAAAAACCGCAATAATTTTCCACGAAGCGTGAAAAAATCGGTAAATATTAAAAAATAATAACTGAATTATGCAAAAAGTAATGAATATGTGTGTAAATATGCAATGCTATGTGCATGTTTTTTGCTTTTTTGTTTTTTGTTAGTTAGTCGGAACATAAAACAAAATAACTGCAAATAATAATTACTGTCAAAATGTTCATAAATAATTACTTATTTTTAATTAATTAGGCATTTGCGCGTACTGCACAAGGGTAAATTAAAGTCGGTGTGTGTGTTGATGAAAGAAAGTTTTGTGGCGCTTCGGTATTTATATTCACCCTGCAGTAAAATCAACTGGTTAGAAAATACTTAATTAGTAACTAGTGTAAACCGGTTAATGCCACTGCCGACTGTCTTCTTTCGTGGAAGTAAGTGGTATTTTTATTTTTCGTTTCAGGTACGAGTTATAAAATTTCGGTCAAATATAGCCCGGTTGTACCATATCATAATAGAAGTAGTACAATCTAGTCCACATTTGAACCGATTTCAAAATCGTAAACAAATTCAAACTAAATTAAGAGCCCGAAACTAAATTGAAATAGAAAGACTGGTATAAGGAAGATCATCTTCGGAATAGTTAATAATTTGTACGCAAATTCTAGTAGTAAATTAGTATTTTTTGGACTAGTATGACCTAAGGAAGAACACAATCTTGTGTATATATATATAATGTACACAAATATATATTAAATCTATGTATATAATACATTTGTGATTTTTGTATGTCTACAAAATTGTATATTGCAATTAACAAATAAATTGTTGACAATTCTCTCATCTGCGTTTGTCTCTTTACTTAAAACAATTATTATAATTTTTATTATTTTAATTCTTTTTTAACAAATGTTTTGCAATTGGTTTGTGTTTATACGCAAGTTATTTCATTAATCAGACAGCAATCATAATTCATAATTTATTATTAAAAATAAAACTACAAAAATCATCACAAACTAAAAAAAAATTTTTTTTCTGCTTTGGCTATAATGTTAACGGCATTTTACTAGTAAATACTTCATTTTATGGTTCATTGGTCCTCTCATAAATATATTATATACATAAAAGAAGTGAAAGAGCCTTTAAGGTACTATTTAAATCACGAAAGGTATTATAGTATCTCTCAAATGCATCCCGAAATTTAATCAAACCATTATTTAAATTTTTGCTATAATTTTTTAAAAAGCTGAAATATAATACATTGCAAAAACAACATTCTTCATACCCGTAGCCCGTACAATATATTTTTTCTGCTCATATTCTAGTGAGATTTGAAAAGTTAGTCCAAATTTCCTTCGGTTACAACAGATATCGAAATATTTAATTAATTGCTTCCATTAAAGCTAAGCTGGAACCATATTTGAAAATCGTTGCCTACATTTAGGCGCATTGATAACTTCATATTACAGTCACAAGTCTTAACAGTAAAGATATTTGAAATGATCAATATAAGCTGAAAGATGAGTCACAGTTATGGAGAACAATATTAAAAATTAGTATAAAGATTGTACTAAAATTTTATTTCGTTTTCATACGAAATAAATGTGCGCAAATTGATATTAAAACCCACTCTTTCTCTTAAGAAATTGATTACCCAATTAAATTTCTCAATATTTTTTTAATGACACATGTGCGCTCATATGCTCCAAGCAAATAGAGTTAACGGTCATAATGAATAATTCAAATGTCAAATAAAATCGCCATGAATAAATTATGGATTATTTCAATTGCGTTTGACACTTATTATGAAATGAGCAAATATTATTCACACCAAGTAGCACACAAACAACACATGTGAGGAATGTATACAGATGTCAATTTGCATGTCATACACTCCCCCACCGTATTATAAAATTTTATTTGATTGTTTTTGCCTCACAACACCCGCCAGCCCATTAAAATGTATATTTGCTTAACACTTTTTGCCACAATTGTGGATTGTCAATCGCTTTGAGGTCACACAAAGTGCAAATAGCGTTGCAAAAGGCGCTTACTTGAGAATGAAAAAGGAGCGAGTGTGAAAATAGCGACGTCAGTGCTGGAGTAGGTAGGACAACATTTAGTGGCATATTCACAAGGGACTTGTACGACAACATGGCCATGTGTCAAGTGACAAGTGTGGCAAATGCGGTGAATATGGCGAACATCAAATCGCCAAATGTGACAACGAAAAACAAGCGCAAAGATTCACTTCACTCACAGGCACTGAGATTTGCAAAGAAATACGAATATGGAAGAACTGCTAGGAAATTGTGAGCTATAAAAGGAAATACTGAGAGCTTCCTGATATTGGAATCTTTGTAGGAGATTAAGTATAAAGTTAGTTAGTTAGACCTCTTCATTCAGAACACTAGTGATGGGTTAAATATCTCAGTATTCAGAGTTTTTTATTGAATAAAGGTCTACTAGCAGTATTTCCTACAGGGTAACTGTTAGTGCGAGAGAACTAACGGAAATACACAAATATTAACAACTCGACCGGCCGTTGGCCTTTGCTGAGTGAAGGAAAGAAATGCAAAGCGGGTGAACGAGGACGCCTGTGTTGTTGGTGGCGCATTAATATTTGATTAAACGCTTAACAAGTCCCCGCGGTTTATTTGATGCCACACTTAAAAGGTCGCTAGAGGCAGCGCACGCGACAACGCTTCACTGCCACCAATGTGCCACAGATGATAGTTGCGTGCCACATACACATCGACACATTTATGTAGAAGCCTATAGACACATGTAAATATCGCTAAATGTCGAAAGCCTCTTAGGGAGTTCGCCGATTTCGATTTCTCATTGGAGCAAAGCTTTGCTATGTCTATTTCCATTTTTTTTGCGTATGGCTATACCTGCACATTGCATGAAAACTGTTTAGAGGCTTGTGTGGCATGCTCCTTATTTTCGTATGCTATTTGTGGCAAACGACTTTTGACTTTGTCAAATGTTTTTAAACACCACACTAACATTATCATGTTACCCAGTTCAACATTTATTTTCTGTTTTATTTTTTTTTTCGAATTTTTGTGGCACTTTGCAACGCATGCAACAGCAGCTGTGGCTTTGCATTTCGATTACGGCGCATTCAGCGAGACACCTTTGCGTCTGTGCTGCGTAAATGCTATCACACTCAGGTGCTATGTATGCCACCTGCAACATGCTGTACGAGTATGCTGCATGCAACATGCACTTAAAATATCAAAATTATTATCTCATATTGCAGTTGATGTTTTTATTGTTTTCTCATGTGACTACAAGTTGATTGCTGCTGTTGGTCTGGTGCTACTTCTTATTTTGCTATTGTTGTTGTTGCTGATATTATTTTTATGGCTGATGTTCGTTCGCTACATGCCACATGTGAGATCATTTCATGCCACAACGAATGCCATAAAGTAATGGAAAAATATTCGAACACACACACGCGCACATAAAAATGGTAAAAAATATAAAAATATTACTAGAGTGGGGCATTTCTTGAGCATCAGTTGGGTTTTGGAAAAGTCTCTACATGAGTTGATACGTTAAGTTACTTGAGTTGAGTGTTTTCGAAAAATTATAGATTACTAAGGAGTTATGTCGAAATCTAGGGCTTCTGTCAGAATCGAAAATACAGGGAAACAAATTTATCTAAGGTCCAGGGAATTGCGGTATGTTTCCCTTTTTGAGAATTTTAAAAGAGAGAGCGGCAATAACATTACAATTCAGAAACTTTTTCCTAGTCTCTTTTCTTATTCTGTCCCTTCTTCTCATCTTTCGACCTGCACTAATAGAAAAAATTGTTTTCCAAGTATCTAGAGACCTTAGGATCACAGTGACCTCATTTCTATTTTATTGCTGACAGTTCTCATGCGATTTTGCACCTTACCGCATTACATTGCATCATTTTACCTCATTGTTGGGACGAGACGTTCTGCGTGTGAAATTATACCCAGAAGACACAATGCAGGCGTTAATATTTTTATGGGACTTATAACATTTGTGTCAACTCTCATAAACTGCGTTTACCTAACGGCAGTCACGCGGGTGGAAATATATTTTTTATGGGTATGAGAAGGATATGATTGGTTTGTGATAACCTACCAAATCACTGATAATAATATTGTACTTGCTTTGTTGAATGTATTTTTAAATACTATTATTTTTTCAAAAAAGATGGCAACCCTAACACCATAAAAAACTTATGATATTCGTAACATAATTTAGATACTCGTAAGTCTCGCTTAAGCTTATTTGGATGGTGCCCATGTTAACATAATTAAATTTCATTGAATTAACATTTTTGCCAGTTGGCAACTCTTTTACATAAATTTCGCATATTTTTTAAATCTCTTAATTTTCTTTAAGTACACAAAAAAACGGTATATTATAGTTTATAATTCAACATTTCACTGAATTATACCACATATGAATCATAGAGTCTCTCAGCAATCCTCTCTAAATAGCACTCTGCTTTCACCAACCAATTTCGAAATTTTTCCAAATGAACTCTTGGCCCCAAACAAATTTATTATAAAACACAAAAGTTTGGACCACGTCATCGATGCGATGTGATAACGTCTATCCGCAAGGGGGCAAACAGCCACATTATCTGCGCCTGAACCGCAGTCATTCACGGAAAACTTCTTTATCGCCGAACAGCAGAATTTTCCAAAATCAAAAAAAAAGAAGAGAGAGAAGAAAAAACAATTCCACCGTTGCACATACAGCCGACTGGTCAGCGCGCAAACAAATTTTGTTCGCAATAAATTTCTGTCCGGTTTTATCTAAATGCGATGGCCGCTGAACGAGCAAACGAAGAAGAAGCAGCAGCAGCAGAGTCGAGTAAGTTCTTATTTTCATAAATGTCGGCGGCGCATTGTCTTTGTGGCAGCGCTGACAACTGTAACGATTGCAAGCCAAACTCGCATGTGAGCACCAACTCACACCAATGAATATGTATATTTGAGCGCATACACATGTGTGTGTGCCTTCGCTTGTGTTAGTTACTTAAAAGTAGCTTTTTGTGCTTTCACTTGAACGACACCAATGCCAAGCCGTCTAAATGCCCCTCAATCTCGGTCTGCGGTCAGCAGCGGTCAAAGCGCTCAGCACACACACACACATCTATTCGAAGAATTTTCTGTGACGTAACTGGCGCATTCTGTACAGTTCGTTGGACAGCTTGAATCCGTTTGGAAGCTGGAGTCCTAAATTGGATGTCGGTATGGTCTGTATGTGCGTAATCTGCAATTCAACTTTCCACTTTTGTGATTTATTGCAACGTGTGGCAAATGCACATGCCATGTTCAACTCTACGAGTGAGAGAAGAGCAAAGTGGTGGAGTGTTTGAAACAGAAGCAATCGGTGTATTTAGCGAGGAAAGGGTCCATAGTTTTATTTAAAGAAATATGTATTTTTCAAGAGTTAACTATTTAAGATAGCGATCATAATTGACAACCTAAAATGATATATGATATAACATAACATAGCACAACTTAACGTTACTTAAATTCGCTTAACATAAAATAATATGACATAACGTAACTTAACTTAGCTTAACTTAACGTATCATAACCCAACATAAAACACCAAAAGAACATAACTTAACTCAACATAACATAACATAACACAACGAAATATAACATAACATAACATAACAAAACATAACATAACATAACATAACATAACATAACATAACATAACATAACATAACATAACATAACATAACATAACATAACATAACATAACATAACATAACATAACATAACACAACATAAAATAACATAACAAAACTTAACATAACATATTATGTTACTAACTACTAAATTGTAATGTAATATAATCTAACATAACATAGCATAACGCGTAATAACTTTGTCAAAATTTTTTGAATGGAATTTCAAACACTATACATAATTTTCAATGATTTTTTGCTCCCAAAGTCTTGTTGATAGACACCCACTATTTTAACCATAATACACTCACCTCCACAATTTTCCAAAAAAAAAAAAATATATTTACCACCAACCACTTTGAAATGTGTTAGTTATACCACCAACCACGTAAGCTCGTAGCACAAACTTCGTTCAACCACGGACTTACATACTTCCCGCCCTACACAGACCAACTCGCCATGAACTTCTCTCGCCCTCATCACAAAGCAAGCAACGTCTCTCATCGTCCGGCCTTTGTAACTCTAAGCTATCATCCGCTCTACTTAATACCGCTTGCAATTCTTTTGTCGAGTTGCATGCATCATGTCGCTTCGCCGCTGTTTCCATTTCTACTGTTTCTTGTGTGTGCTTTACTGCGCTTTGCCAACTTACTTCTTTTGCTTTGGTAAACAACTTTTATTTCATATTTCACTGCGTACTTGGTTTCGACAAAAGCAGTTCGTTTAGTTTTATTTAAGTTCGTAATTTTATTTCTTAAACTTCGGCATTATTTTGTACTCTCCTTATTACTTTTTTCTCATTTTTCCTTTCCGAAAACTTTATTTGCACTTCGTTTTCGATCTGCGCTTAGTTTCAACTCGCTGTGATGTTAGAAAATTTTGAGGTTAGTGTTTGCAGTCGGCAGTCGGTAAAGGGCGCAATACAAGGGTGTAGAATGCAGTGAGTGTAAGAAAAAAACTAATGCGGATGCAGCATTAAAAAGTTTTAGTAAATTTTTCATTCTTACTACTGTTTTGGCAATTTTTTACAGCTTTTTTTTCGAAATTCGAAATGCTCATCGTCTTTCTTTCGAATTTTCAGTCATTGCTTGCCACTTGTAACCGCTGCTGCCTGTGGCGCCTGACGGCCACCCGCTGGCCATTGTGTGCGCTTATGAAAACGCTCGCTGTGCGCCCAAGCGTGGCATGCCACCGCCGAGCCATAATACGGCACACAATGAGAGGCGCTTTCGGCACTCCTCCGCGCTTACCGCCAGCTGTCAGCATGTCATTCGCATTCATTCATTGCTGGCTTTGCGACCGAACGAGTGAGTGTTGGTACGGTGCGTATGAGTGATCCCAGAGTGCATGCGTGGCGGTGTGTGTGTGTGCCTTTCGTTTGTTTTGATATCCTAATCTGATGGATTTTTCGTTATGCTTGCAAAAACTTCTGACTTCACTTCACTCGCTTTTTTGTGTTCTCTTTAACTTTTGTTTCAACTTCACAAATCTAAATTCATTTCCAAGTATTTTTGACGGTTTTTTCCATGCATGGCTTTGTGGTTGCCACAAAATAATGCGGGAAAAAGCGTTGCACATGCCACAGTGAAATGCAAAGTTGGTGTGCAAAATAAAAAAAAAGCTTTAAGTAAGTATTAAAAAAATTCGAAAACTTCTTTTATTCAAAATCTATTTTTATTTGTTTGTGCCTCCTCTTTACTTGTAATTGACCTCTCACTGTTAATGCCACTCGGCAGCCACTCAAACAATCACCCCAGCACTCATCACATCACTTGACATCAATCCTTCAACGTTCGCCAACACTTCTGCCACCAATTCGAAACCGTTATTACACATTAATGCCGGTGAGTGCGCGAGTTGCGCGATTCGCCGATCAATTCGCCAATTGAAGCGCCGCACTCGAAAACTTAAGCAGCCTTATAAATGGCTATGTAGTGCTTGGCGGTCCAACACTTCAGTGCGTTAATGTCTTCTGCCCTCTCCAAATACACTATTACTTACTTCTCTCACTCTCACACACACACACTTATGCACATCCGCATACAGGCTCACTAACTCTCAAGCGAACGCCGAAAGTGCGCATTCCTTTAATCCTTTCGTTAGCGGCTTGTGGTCGCGCGCCACTTTGTCATGCCTTACATAATTTAGACAATTTGATTTACCTCATCTCACCAACTACACACCACTCAAGGCGTTTAATTGCGTTCTATTCATCCACAAGCCAGTCGTTGGTGTAATATGCGTGTAGCTGCCGAGGTGTTGGTTATCGTGGCCTGTTTTCAGTTTGGGCTGGCAAACATTTTTGTGTTGGCGTTTTGGCCGCGTATTAATTAAGTTACTTAATTTGGCAACTGTCAGCGGTGGATTAATAACGGTTGCAGTGAGAATGGCATTTTGGTCAAAAGTTTATTAAAATTGTAATTGCTTTGGAGAGGGGTTCATAGAAATATTTCATCCAATTTGGAAACATAATAATATTACTGGATGAGTTGAGTTGTTTAAGCTATTTCGAAATATGGACATTAGATAATTTCCACATTGGAACGAAGAAATCGTTTTCTCAATATAATTACCACATCAATAATCTCTAAGTCTAGACATGAGTTAATTTATTTTACTCTCCGACAAATCCTAACATGTTAATGATATCTACTTATAGACTGAAATTTTAATTATAAGAAAGATAATTATCTCTGCCACTTGATCCCAACAAATCTTCATTACTTTGGTAATGTCCAAGTTCATGGAGAAAGAACAAAGGTTAGGTTCTCTAAGACCTTCTATCGTATTTTTATTATAAGTAAGACAACTACTATAGTATTTGATTCTCAGTTAAGGCAGTTATCTTGGATGATATTTCTCTTTTTGGAGACTTGATGGGACTCTCGATGCGTTAGTTTTTATGATCATGATTTTTCTCAATTTGTACCCTCAGAAGTACATTGGGAGCTATAACAGGCAAAGTCTTTCATTCTTTCAAATATATTTGGGGAGGTAGGTTTAGTTTTTCCAGTCTGCTCTTGTTTAAGATCGTCAGCTAATTTTAAATGGATCCTTCAGCTATCATTTGGTCCACAGGAAGGGGATTAAAAAGGATGAATTTTCTATCACTTTTGTACTAAATGACACCGGGGGTTCTGAAGCAGAACTTGAAGAAATGTATAATTGCTATCGAATTCTTCGTGTTAAAGAAGAAATCCCGTTGTACAGATATAGCCTTGGAATCTGGAGGAGACGGCATTTGTTTCGTTGGTTAGTATAGTTCAGTTGTGAAGATACTCATCCAGGCTTAAGATCAGGCCTCTCGGTACTCGGTGATTTAAATTTCGCTTCTCTTACGCAAGGTTGTATGGCAATCACTGCTATAGATGTTGATATAGACTGTTCGATTCGCTACTCTCCAATGCTCGTTGAACCAAAGGTAACTATTGTCTTAAATAAGCTCCCGAAAACAGACAGAATTCTTTCCAGCACTTTACTTTCCAGTTGAAAGACATCTGATCTCAAATCTACAAAACCCCGTTAAGTTTAATTAAATTGAGTGGCACAAAAAGCAAATGTAAAAACAAATAGTCTTAGCAACACTCATATTGATTGGCAAAAATTCACACAATTACACGCAAGCAACTCACTTTTTTCTTCTGCTTTTATTTGTTTTTAAACATTCTTAAACTCTCCAGAGCACTTTATGTAATCCAATATCGGTCATCCATTAGTGTGTCGGGCTGATTACTTACGCAAGTAAGTTTTGTTGGCTAAGAGCAATGAGCAGCAAAAAAATTGTCCAACATAAGAACAACAACAACAACAGCAACTGAATCATTTTCCTCAGCAGTTTCATTGTTCAGCTGCAGGCTCTACGAATGTGTAAGACGGATATCCGATTTGAGACAATTTGCCACTTTTTTCGAGTTTCGCAAATATTTGCTGTCCAATGCAGGACAGCAATACAATAAAGCAAAAACTAAAACAGTTATGTATGTATGTATATATATGAGTGTTTCACACATGTGAATTTAAACGAGAAACAAAAGGGGTCTCAAGAATTAACGGAATGTCGAGTAAAGGGATATGGGCGAAAAAAACAGAAAGAGGAGTGGAGTAGAAGAAATTAGTGCAGTGTGGGAGAGTTAGACATTGGATAAGATCATTTCGATTTTAATTATATATATTGATATTGATATTGATATTGATATTGATATTGATATTGATATTGATATTGATATTGATATTGATATTGATATTGATATTGATATTGATATTGATATTGATATTGATATTGATATTGATATTGATATTGATATTGATATTGATATTGATATTGATATTGATATTGATATTGATATTGATATTGATATTGATATTGATATTGATATTGATATTGATATTGATATTGATATTGATATTGATATTGATATTGATATTGATATTGATATTGATATTGATATTGATATTGATATTGATATTGATATTGATATTGATATTGATATTAATATTAAAAATAAAATAAAAATGTTAGTTAAGATTTTGAAAATTTGGCCTGAACCAGCTCAATGTGCTGTACATATTTCATATGTACACATCCGTTGCAGAAAATTTTTGGAATTTCTTTGAAATCAACTTGGCTTTGATTGTACTGCTTTGTACTTTTTAGTTGTTGTTATTTTTGTTGCTGCCTTTACTGTTGTCTCTTCCTGGCAACTCATTGCGAATTTCGGGTTTTTATTTTTAAATGATTTCTGGTTTTTTTTTGTGCTCAGATTTTCCGGTTATTTTTTTGTTTCATTGCTGCTGCTGCTGCCACTGCCACTTTCTTTGATGAGCATCAAAAATTCATGAGGTTTGCAGAATATGACAGCGTCACAAACAAAACAATGCATTGCATTGCAAAGCAAAGCAAAAGCAAAGAAAATGTTTAGGAAATGAATGAGAAGTGGAGCATTGGATGTAGCTGTGAAGTAAGCTGACATTGAGATTTCTGTATGCAAAATGAATAAAAACTGCGAAATAAAGAAAAAAAGTAATAATAGAAAGCAGAAAAAATATTGCCGCACGACAGGAACCCAACCAATTTGTGATTCCTTTGAGTCATTACACAGCGCTTCCGATTTGCGCAAATGTCAAAAAGCAGCAGAACCAAAAGCAAAAAGAAAAGAAAAAAACCGAAAATGTTTAAAGAAATTTGCGTTTTCAAGGCGGAAAGAGAGATCATCAAAAAATCACAACCATTTGTGCACGTGACACATGTCTCAGCTCCTCAGCTGCTTGCCGCCGCCAGCTAGCCAGCGTTTGCTTACGGCAGCTTTTTGTTACTGCTTGCTTGACGCCATGCTAAGACATAGACGCACAGCAGCGAAAGTGCTCAAGCACACACAAGCACAAGGCAAACGGAGGTGACAGGCAAGTTTTACACGCAGCCAGCAGCTTTGGCCACTAACTAGCATTTGGCGTACAGGGCGTATGAGTTACCAAAATGCAGCAGCTGACACATGTGAATGTGTGAGTGGCTCAGAGTGTGTGTTTGAGCAGCCCGCAATCAGGCTTTGTGCTTGCAATTTTTTGATGAGCTGTCTTTGTGCTCCGGCGCAAGCATGTAATGCTGGATTATTGTAGCCGGCAGCGGAAGGATGCGCATCAAACAAAAAAATCAAGAAAATCACTGACTCGAGGCTACGTATGCCGTTGGAATGCCGGCGAAAAAATCAAGCACAGTTTTTTTCGTTTTCACTTTCTTACACGCTTCCGTGTCACTCTAGCGCTTCCTGCCTCCTTCGAAGTACAAAAAAAAAGTGTATATGTATTTCTACCCTCCCCAATGCTGTCGTCTTGTCATTTGCTTTGATTTGTCGTGATGCCGCTAACAAACCCACACACATTCCCCTCACCTTCATAAAGACGAAGACATGTGTGTGCCGCGACGTAGTCACATGAAAACGATTAAAGCAACAACTTCAGTGACAGGCGCTCCACTATATGGCATGGCCTCTCGAGAGAGATTCCGATTTCGGCCACAGATTCATCATCGTCGTCTTACAATTACTTACATGGCTGCGGGGCGCTCACACGTAAAGTGACAGCAGCAATGGCAGCGGCTGTGGCAGTGAGTGGCATCCATCAAATGCGCTTGAGCAACAGCGCTTTGTTGTTGCCGGATTATAGTTACTGCGGCGTTGCTCGCCTTTTTTTGTTGCACACTTCTTTTCTTCTTTTGGTGCTTCATTTCCCCTTTCTGCTGCCACTTCATTACTTTCTTTTTTCGTTTTCCTCTTGTTGCTTTGTCAAATTTTCTGCTTTTCTACGGCATTTGATTGATTAGAGGCGAAGGTTGAGTGGCGTGGGAAAAAACGTAACTCTGTGTGTCCTTGTTAGGTGCGAGTATGTGTGTGTGCTCTAGCAATGGAATGTACTTTTGATTGGAATGTCCAGCGGCAATTCTGCACATATTACAGCAAAAAATCAGCAAAAAAGCAGCAAAAAACGAAAACCAAAAGAAATGCCGAGTTCGGCGTGAAAATCGCGCAAGTGAGTTTAGTCTGTGGCATCCATTGTACGCATCTTATTGTTGTTGTTGTTGTAGCACAATAGCTATTAATAACCGCTTGGTGATTGCTGTCATAAACGCTAGCAATTCTCGTTGATTCGACATTCAATTGTCTTTGGCCATGTATCAATCAAGTGGAATCACTCCGCGGGGAAAACAGAAATGTTGCAAGTACGTGGAAGAGGAGGAAATTTAGCGATGATTTAACTCTTCTGTTTTGAGTTTTTTAAAACGGATTTTTTTAATGGAGTATACGAGTATTGTACTTATCATAGATTTTTAACATATTCAGCTATTTTTTTTTTAACTAAATGTATAAATGGAGGCTTGATTTTTAGATATTTTTGGTTTTGGTTGGACCTCGCTGAACTGACTATCTGTTTCTAATATTCCAATATTCTAGTTCTTCCGCGAAAGTAATATAATATACATTTAGGCCCTTGTCGATTTCACTTTAACATTGTCAAGTAATCTCACTTTCATCGCGTGTCACTTACATATCTTCCCTTTCGATATCATTTCTACCAAATCAAATTCCAAACAATTGTTTTTCTGCGTGTTTGTTTATTCGCATTTGGCAGAAAAACAAAGGACAATTTTATTTCGCTCAAATTGAAATTTGCAAATACAATTTGTTTTCGCTGAGCCGGCAGCAATACGCAGGTAAAACATGGAAATATATAACATTACAGCGAGTAAAGAGTTAGGGATGTTCTGAATGACTGAAAGGTTTGCTAAGAAAATTAAATGCTAAATAAAAGGAAATCTGCGCGAACTTTATTAAAGTTAAAGAAATCGCCAAAAATTTATCTTCTTCAGAATACTTGATGTGTGTCTTTGATAAAATATGTTCAACAGGGCGCCTAAAGGTAGGTTAAGTACTTTTTAAGAATATAAAAAATATATAATTTTTTAATTTATGATAAGATATTTTAATAAAAATTGAGGAGGCGAAAATATTTTCTTAAATATTAATAAAATATTTAGCTTTGAGTACTTCTTTTGATGAATAAACTATTTATTGAAAGTGTTGAGCCTAACCAATATATTAGGTATGTGTCTTCGATAAAATGTGCACCTAAATTCATACTTAACAGAGTTTTCTAATTAATTTTAAGAGTTGTTTCACAACGTCTGACGTAAACATAAAACGAACAAATAAGATTAATACGTAAGTCCTTAAATTTAACTGATTTCTATAAATTCCAAAAATCTTTACTTTTTCGTATTATTTAATGATTGACTACAATAAAATAGGTATCCTATAACTAGGTAGGTTAAGTGGATGTCAGTCGACGCACCTAGGCCTTTGGGAGGCCCATTTTGACACCACCGGGACTGTAATCCCTCACGCTATTGAGTCATCTTAAAACCGCTTGGATATCCGAGTACATAAATGTGTGTCTGGTCGTTAGCACTCTTTTTGACAGAACGAGTAGGCTTTCTTTTATTGCAGTGATCTCTCTTGAAAGACACTGCAGTGATTCGGCAGCCGGAAGGCTATTCTGGTATCCAGAAAATAACTCACCTCCTACTCGTTTGTCTAGTTTTGATCCGTCTGTGTAGATACTTATCTCTGAATCTTTGTCCACCTTTCCCATGTCCCACTCCTCTTTGGAGGAGTATGTGTAGGTCCGAGTTTATATTAATTTCTATAGGATTACGAAAGTCCGTAATATTTGGTAGAAATGAGAACTTGCTGAGTATACTAGAATGTCCCTTATTGCAGTTTTGCTGTAGGGAAGATTCCCTCGTCTCAATGCCGACTTCGCCGCCTGCTGCTTACAGAATAGATCCTATAGCTAAGGCTAAACTATAGTCAATTTAATAGTTTATTAAATAATTTTTCACTTTCACTTACAAGGTAAAATTTAAAAGAAAAGATTTAGGGAAATAAATAAATAATTCAATTTACATATTTCTGGACTTTTCCATATAATCTTGTGTGAAACTTAGATAAAAAATGTATAACCAAGCGCGAAATTATAGGTTAAGTACTAACGCAGTTGTGCTTTGAGAAAAGGTTGTATAACATATGCGCCCAATTATAGGCTATGATCATGCCAAAACCTTAAATATTCAGTTATTACTTGAATTTAACAGTTTTTTCCATACACGGGATAATATGTGAAAACATTTTAAGGAAAGAATTACACATTTGATTACTTCTTCCATAGTATTTTTAGTGTGACCTAGATGAAATATATTATATTACTAACCGCCTAATTATAGGCTAAGTTGCAGTAAAGCTATTTAAAATAAATTATAACATACTTATATGATGTTTCAGCGCGATTTTATCAGTGATTGAGAATCAAGTGTAGAACAACCTGATTATAGAAACAATTTGAGCACAACGAATCACCCTTATGCCATACCAACAAATTCTACAAACATCTAAACATTTACATGTGCGCGCATTATATTATAATAATAGAGCGAACGTACATGTAATGGTCCAACGGCGCCAACGGACATAACCGATTCGCTGACTCGCTGACTAGTTAAACTGATTTACTGAAACTGATAAGCGCCAATCACGCCAAAAACATTTGCACGCGCACACACATATATGTATGTATGTATGTATGTCTCTTTGTGTGTGTGTTGTTGTTGCTATGCGCTACACATGAACGCCAAGCGCTGATTTAGTCTGATAGTGAGTTTGCGATTTTGTGCTGTGGCTTACGGCGTTCGTTTGCATTGCATGCGAATTGTCAGTTATTAACTCAACTAAATGAGGCACATTGTCGATTCCCAAATGGTAAATAGATTCTGGCAAATTGGATATACAATACAAATCGTACAAACAATTGCTGCTACAATGTAAGAGTGAAGTACTCACGCGTACATATATACAAATGTAAGGGATGTAATAGTAAAACACAAGCAAATTAATACAAGTCAATTGGCAACGAATTGAATTGAAATGAAATGAAATCAAGTGAAACCATTGCCAGCTACTAAGCCGACTGCCGCACACACCTTCCATTTCAAAGCACAGTTATGTGATGTGTGTGCCAAGAATACGGCAATGTGGCAGGCGATCTCTGATCACTGATATGAGCGCACACGCATACACTTGTACACATATGACTATGACTATTCCAGCATTTGACAATCAAATCGAAGTTGTACGGATTGCTTGGAGTGCCAATGTCGCTTCCACTTTGCTGTTGTTCATTAGTTTGTGTGTGTGTGCGTGTGTGTGATTATGTCAGTTCACTTGTCGCTGACAAAGCGATTTGCCAGAAATTCTGCTGTGCTGCATCGATAACACATACAGACACTAAATATCTACTTGCCTGCTTCACACACACACACCCACACTCGTTAACCGGTCGGCATACTCGCATTGCTGCCAATCGCCAATCTCCAATCTCGCTGGCAATCCACTTCATTTGTCCGATTTCATTTATTTCAACAATGGCTTACGTTGTCAACATTGCCGGCATCGACATTTTCGGAAATGTTGTCAATTACGAAGTTTGATTGTTTTGCCATGTCCAATACGGGAAGCGTACGATATACAAATTTATTTCGTGTATTTGCTGCTGTTCAATATTTATTGTTGGTGTTGTTCCTGTTTTTGCAATTATTATGCACGTGTAGTTGTTGCTGTTTCTTACATTTATTTATAATTTATATTTATGTCTAAAATTTGCTAAGCACACGCGATTTTTGTGTGCGACGTGGCGTATACGCAACCTCTTTTTGAGTGGAGTTAAAATATCATAACAACGCGACAGCACAGCCAATTGAAATGTCAAAATGAAATGTAGAGCCTTTGGGGCTAAATTGTAACAAGCTCTAATACTTGCGTGTATGGTAGGGTAGGCAATTGATATGATATTTGTATATATTATTTTCATAATTTATATGAATAATAATAGCTTGTAAGCTTCAGAAAAAAAATTTAAGCGTTTCCAATTTGCTTGCCAGCATAAAAGCAAAAAAATTCTAAAATTTTACGCGTTCAAATGATACTATCCAACTTCTTTATAATATTATGTGTGTGACTTAGATATAATATGTCCATCAAATATAGGCTAAGTACTCTGGCAAAATAATTTAACAAAAATTTAAGATTTTTTTAATTTGTGATGAAGTATTTAAGCAAAATTTTAAGAGCAGAAACGCCAGTTTTATGTACATATTAACAGAATATTTAAAATTGAGTACTCATTTTGATGAAATATTCAAAATATCAATAATTTTGAAAAATATTATGTGTGTGACTTTGATAAAATGTGCGCCTAATTATAGGCTATGCTTACAATTTACGCAGTTTTCTGAATAATTTTACAGAAATCATATTTACGTTTCCATAAAAGTATCTCTTTTCCAATAACTACAAACCCTTTTCAGGATATATTATATATGACTTCAATATCATAGAATTTATATAAAGGAACGGTTAATTATAGCTAACTTAATAGTTTACTACATAGAGAATATATTTTGTGAGACAAAATAAATTTTTAATATTCATATCTTTGGGCTTTTGCTTCATACTTGGTGTGTGACTTAGATAAAAATATGTATATTCAGACTCCTTATTATAGGCTAACTTGCGATATGATCATTTATATTAAATAATTTAATTTAGTATACAACAACAATAATTCAAGAAAGCTCACGAACAAAACCCTCGGTACTACCAATGTAATATCTAGGTTAGGTTAGGTTTGTAGGCAGACCTCTGCAAATAAAAAAGATCTCACTTAGAAAGCTTAGAGCGCTGTCCATTGTGATAACAGTAAAACTACCTGTCGATCAAAGACCCTTAAGATTCAACAAAACGAATCTGTTACGGATTTCTTTAGATGGCTAATATCGATTCTAGCCGATTCGCTAGGATAGCCGAAAAAGGGCTTTCCAAGGTGTTTCAACCTCAGTCTGACAAAAGCTGGACAATGGAGAAGCAAATACTTAGAAGATTCCACCGAGCTCATGCGTAGTCTGCATGCCCAGCGCTCTTGCGCAGGACCATGGTTAGCATCTAACTAAAATAAATATGCAAAACTCACTCATATATAATATAAGCATATAAGATTACTTCGCACAAACAACGTCATAAATTAAATAAAGAAATACTTTATTACAATGCCTTATTCAAATGGGTATTATTGACAACAAAAAGATTAAGAATATCGAAAACAACAAATTTCAGCTATAAATTTTCCCTAAATGCGACCTTGAGTTGTCCAAAAAAAAAAGAAGAAATGCCAAAAACAATATGCTAAGCCATAAATACAAGAAATTTCAATATCCAAACACCAAACCATCAATTTCTTTGCTACTTTGCTGCGCATCGCACACACAACACACCGCAGCTTCTTACACAAAATAATGAGCAGCGCTACGCAATACCGTTATACACACATACTCGTATGTAGAGTATCCAAACAAAAATTATCAGATAAAACCGTATTGAAAACAACCGACATGCAACCATAACATTTATAATGAAAACAACAACAACAATAATAATAACAAATGTGAAAGCAAAAGCCGAGCACCACAAGCAGCATTCAAACTAAAGTGGATAATTAAAAAAGTTACCGAGCGTAATAAAATAACTTTTAAGCAATTTCAACATTTGTCCGAAACTTTACCGCCGCACTCCTTTCCACTTCGCGCCACAACGATCTTTTTGCCCAAATGCCTGCCAACCTGCCCCTTACCGTCCTCCCGTGCGTCCTTTGCCCTGTGTGTGTGTGTGTGGGAGGGGAGGGAGTGACGTTTTGGGGCGTACGATTTGTGCGTTGCGGTTAACTTTAGACTTAATAAAAAGCAATAACATAGTTTATTATGGTTTAATTAATGCTACTTCATATCCAAATCACTCAACAAATCTGAAAATTTTATGAATGCGAAAACAGAAATTGTCTAATAAAATTATTTTTATAGCCTAACAGAAATCTGCTTTGCCCTCGTGTGTTTCTCTCTGTATTTGTGTGTGTCTGTGCGTTTGTGTTGTTGAGGTTGTTAGTGCATATCTCTTGTGGCAATTAGGGGCAACAGAGTCGAGTGATCCTTGCTGCGGGGCACACTTATTTGTAGATATATATGAATGCAAAGTTAGGTTCATATACCTATATATTTACCGTTAGCTTGTGAGTGAACTGAATTGTGCGGTAATGCGTAGGTTCAAGTTAACTAGAGTAGAAATTATTATACATTATTTGCTGCCCCAAAAAGTAGGTGAGTTCTCAAAGAAAAAGTTTGTGGAAAACGAAGATTCTTACTAATTTATTATCTGGAAAATATAAATATTTGTTTTAACAATTATTCAACTCATATCAAACAAGTAAGGTTAAGGGCTAAGATAGATTGTCACCCCATAAAGTCCACTAAAAGACAAAAGTCGTTATACATAGTATATGAGAGCTGGGGTAATCCCCGAACCAATATAAATATTTTTCACCACCAAGCTACATTATATTCAAGACAAAACGTTCACTTAATTTTGCTAACGTATCTCCGTATAATACCTACCAGAAGTATCGTAACCCTAATATTAGGTATAGGAGAGCTTGAGGAAGACACAATATTAGAAGAAAAAGATTCACTCTGAAAATATCAGAGAGATTTACGGTATTTTCGGTAAATATTATTCATTGGCACTGAGATCATCATGTTCGATATCTGGGCCCCTAAAAAGTTATAGTCCGATTTCTACAATTTTTAAACAAGTGATATCACACCTTCAGTGCATTATTTCTACAAAGCTTTGTTCTGCTATCTCACCTGGGGCTTAAGTTATAGAATATAAAGTGAACGAATCAGATGAAATTCCAAATTGTGTTATAAGGGAAGTAGGCGTGGTTTTAACTAATTTAGTCTATTGTCCATTTGTAATATCAGGTGGTCAAGAAAGTCTTATGTATCAGATTTCGTTGAATTTGGTCGAGGAGTTCTTGAGATATATTTCTCTTATATATAATATATCAGTACAATGATCTCTGCTGTTATTGTTATTGTTGAAATGTTATGAAATATTCATTATTCATATTTCGAGTTAGACTGTGTTATTGAGTCAATTGTCGTGCGGAAGAGTCAATCAACACGAACACAGATCAGTTTAGAAATAAATTATGGACCATAATTCCACCCGAATTTGGAGCTTCTTCCCACATAAAGGGAGAAAAATGATAATAAGTAATTGTGGTTAACCGAACCAAAGTAACCGTCCACCATTTAGAGATACACTAGAAAAATATTGCAAATAACGGGTGATTTTTTTGAGGTTAGGATTTTCATGCATTAGTATTTGACAGATCACGTGGGATTTCAGACATGGTGTCAAAGAGAAAGATGCTCAGTATGCTTTGACATTTCATCATGAATAGACTTACTAACGAGCAACGCTTGCAAATCATTGAATTTTATTACCAAAATCAGTGGCAGAAAATCCGCTTTTTTATCGACAAATTTTGTTCAGCGATGAGGCTCATTTCTGGTTGAATGGCTACGTAAATAAGCAAAATTGCCGCATTTGGGGTGAAGAGCAACCAGAAGCCGTTCAAGAACTGCCCATGCATCCCGAAAAATGCACTGTTTGGTGTGGTTTGTACGCTGGTGGAATCATTGGACCGTATTTTTCAAAGATGCTGTTGGACGCAACGTTACGGTGAATGGCGATCGCTATCGTTCGATGCTAACAAACTTTTTGTTGCCAAAAATGGAAGAACTGAACTTGGTTGACATGTGGTTTCAACAAGATGGCGCTACATGCCACACAGCTCGCGATTCTATGGCCATTTTGAGGGAAAACTTCGGAGAACAATTCATCTCAAGAAATGGACCCGTAAGTTGGCCACCAAGATCATGCGATTTAACGCCTTTAGACTATTTTTTGTGGGGCTACGTCAAGTCTAAAGTCTACAGAAATAAGCCAGCAACTATTCCAGCTTTGGAAGACAACATTTCCGAAGAAATTCGGGCTATTCCGGCCGAAATGCTCGAAAAAGTTGCCCAAAATTGGACTTTCCGAATGGACCACCTAAGACGCAGCCGCGGTCAACATTTAAATGAAATTATCTTCAAAAAGTAAATGTCATGAACCAATCTAACGTTTCAAATAAAGAACCGATGAGATTTTGCAAATTTTATGCGTTTTTTTTTTTAAAAAGTTATCAAGCTCTTAAAAAATCACCCTTTATTTTAAATTTCTATTTAAATTGACCACCTTCAGTTACTTGTGTGATGAAAGCCTAATATTGTACTGTTTGTATGTATTTTGTTTAAAATTCCAAATAATATTATTATCACTAAGTCCCTTCACTTTATTAATCTTAAATTTGTCCTTTCTGATTACTTTTACTTGAATAAAAAATATTAAAACTTTTATTACTTTTTCTCTCCTATCCCTGTATGTTTCAAAAAATATCAAAAATTCACATTAAAAAAGTTTCAAACGCTCGCATAATATAATAGTAAGTGTTTTTCCTTGCTTGCAATATTATTATATGTTAATTAAATATATCCGCACGCTGTGTCCGTCCGTCTGTTCGTCCTCTGCTCTTATCATCGTCGATTTATGTGCTTCGACCTTTGATGCTTTTGTGATTTTTGATTGCCATTTTTCCGGTCACGCAAAGCAGCAATTTGTGGGCGTTTTATTGGCATAACGGGAAAGTTGCCCTTATTTACACGCACACACACATACACCACAATTGAATGGATCTGTGCGTGCATTGGTGGCAGTGCATAGCCATTTTGTGTAATCTAAAATGTGGCCCTCAAGCAAAATATTCAATAATAAAATTGACATCTCACATTTTTAATTGCGTTCCAAGTGCGCACCGGCTGACAACTTCATTTCAATACAGCCGCTTGCAGTCCCTCTACCTCTCTCCTGTGCCTGAATTCCTGTGTTTACTTTTGTTGTTGTTGCGCTGTTGAATGGTCGGTCTGTGGTTGTTGGCGCTACTACACAGGTCCTCGAACTTAATCAACGCCAGGCGCCTTGTCCACACGCCATACAGCCATCCAAGCACCTCTCCGAGACCATCGACCAGCACCACCACCTGCCACAGCAATAATATTTAAATTTAATTTTAATGCTCACATGAGATGCCACTCCGGCAATGAAAATATTTTCATACAGAAAATTCCGGATTCTGGCTGCAAAAACATAAATATAACAGACAGAGGTGGGCGGCGGTTGCACGAGATGGGTTTGCTGGGCTGGTTGTACTTCCGTGCGGTTATTGCGGTGATTGGGCGGCACCAGCAAAAGGCTTGCATAGCCATAAAACACACACATACGCACACTCAGACAAGTATTAGTTTGTTTATGCTGCGACATACAAGACAAGTTAAAGCGACGCTCACGAATGCCTGTGACCCCCACACTCCCCTCCTGCACCACCTGCGTCAACTTCGTTTCATCTCCGACTGTTTGCGTTAATTTGCGTTTGCATATTTACTCTTTTTCAAGCCGTTCGGTAGCGTCCATGTTATTGCATTTATAAATGAAACGTTACAACAACAGCAACCACCACAATAAGTGGTCTGAAAATATTTTGGTTTTATATAAAAGGTTTTGGTTGAGAGCAGCACAACCTCAATGTAGCCAGTCGGAAGGATGTTCCTCTTAACCATTCATCTCTGAAGGTGAGCTTTGGAAGCTTTTTGTGTATTTATGCGTGTGTATTCTTGCAGTGAGTTAGTGTGTGTGTGTGAAAAATGTCTCAATTTGTTTTGGGTGCAAATATTTTGCGACTGCATTGCGTTGTGGTTGACTGGAGGAGGAGTGGGGGATGAGCGGTCATATTGTTGATTGTACACTGCAGAGCAATTTGACATGTAAAACCGCAGAGGAGCAACTGAAAACCAAGACAACCAGCCTATATGGATTCTCAGTTGTCTTGCGAAAGGGTTACTCATTTGGTGTTTAGTGGAGAGGAGTTTTCAGGAAATTTAATCGGAAATGTTTAAGTAAATATACTGAGTTTAAGAAGTGTTAGGGCGAATATAATTTCGATAAAAAATTTAAAATTATATCATTGATTAATATTTTATTTGGTTTATTGCTTCAATCACACATTGCGTTGCGTTTAATCACTCATTGCGTTGAACAACGGTTTTTAGATTAATGGGAGAACTAACCTCTGACTCCTCTCAACTCTTCTATGTTTTATATAAAGCAATGTATGACAGAATTGTGTCACTCCATTAACCGTTTGAGAATTACAGAGTAGTGCTTCTTGAGGAACGAAATATCAAGAACCCAATAGTATGCAAAACATTTTGCTGTGAACGAAAGCAAGAAGAGTTTAATTAACTTTGTGGACCTGCTGATCTTACTGTTTTCATTATCTTGAATTGAGGCCCTATCTGGGTGTCTAAAACTCATTATCGTCATAAAAAAGTGAGTACGAAGGAGACGTAATTATACCTTAAATGGTACTAGTACTACCATTTAGATTGTCTTCATTCGCTCAATTTCCGCATTAAGTTCCAAATAGTTTTAGATTTCTATGTTTTACAAGACCAAAGTAAGACAAGCTTTTTTGTATTTTCAATGAGGAACAAGTTTTAATTTTCTTTTTTCCACGATGATATACATATAATAGCAACCTAATGGATGTGTTCTCTTTCATTAGACTAGATTGTCCATCGGTTGTATTACACAGTGAATATAAAACGTTATCGGTTAAAAATCGGGTTAATCTCAGATATGAAAAAGTATTTGTAGAGGGATTGGACCTAGGAAGTAAATGCTGTAAGTAACCCTGTAATAAAGCCACTTTTGACTAGGTTGTAGTGAACTACATATAGCTTTATAGTTATACGAAGAAAACTGTAGGCTAGATATGTCTGAAAAACTGAAAAAAGCTTGAAAAAGAGGAATAAATGGAAATTGAGCAGATTAAAGACATAAAATTATAGAGTCGAATTGGTAAAGATAGATCAATAGACTAGTGAACTCAATTACCGCTGGAGTAAACTGAAGGTGACTGTCATAACCTAAAATAGCTGTTAGGGAGGAGTCTTCCTTTTGCCTAGGAATAATAAAGATCAAGAAAAGTCCACCCAAATGTGGCACCCTGTAAATGTAGTTTTCATAATATACAAACGGGACTATTAAAGTACATTTACCGTTACTAAACTACTCCCAAACGAGACGCATTGGAATTTCCGATACGAAAAACTGAAAACTATTTTCAACGCTTCAAATGTGCACAATGCGACACTTGATTGTAACGGGCCCGAAGCGTAAAAGTAGAGATCTGTCGTGCTTGACTGCTCCATTGCTGGTTGCCCAGACACTCAAGGGGTTTTTGTAAGCAGTGGTGAATTAGGTTTTAACTCTTTCATTTGCAACGACAGTTAAATGCACTGTTAGAGTGAGTGTGCGTGTGCGCCAATGTAAATATGCAATGACAAAAATTGAACAATCATGAAAATTAAAATCGAAAATTTGTTGAACATTTGTTGAATTTTTGCTGAATATGTATTTGCGCACAAGTTTACTTAGCACAGCTGCGGACATGATGGTGATGATGTGCATACAAGCAACGCACATTCATACATGAAACATTCGAACAACATAAGAAGACTTAATCGGGATTAACACATACAGTTTTGCATATGCATATAACAGTTGTTTCTAAGTGTTTCTATGTGTGTCATTTTCGTATAATTCAAATATGATTGTGTTCGTGTTTTTTTTTGCTTTCGGCTGTGTTTGCACACATAAAATATGGCTTAGCTATCAATTGAAAAACACATTTGCACGTTGGCGATTAATGCAAATATTTCACACACAAAAACCCACACATACATACTCCTAGAAATAGAAATTGAGTAAAGTAAATATTGCTCTAAATTGTAAACACATCAATTTGAGCAAATGCTTTTTGTGTGTGTTTCTAAATTTTGGCATCATTTGTTGCATGCTTAGCGTTTGTGGGCGAATATGTCATTGGTTGATTGTTGCGGAGTAAAGTGTGTGAGCAGTACGGTATTACACCAGTGTGTGTGTGTGTGTCATTTGCACTTAATTTCAAATAAATGAAGTGTGCAACGACATGCAAAATGCAGAGATTTTGAGACGACAAATGCATTCGGGCTGTCAATTCATAGACAGTTTTTGGTGACATATGAACTGTCATATTATCTGCTTGCAGATAAGCAATAAAATATTGCATTTTACTTAAATAAGTGCAAAAAGTTATTTCAGTTAATCATTTATAAAAGGTCATTGCTACTTGACTGTGAAATTTAATATTCGTTTCTAAACTTTGATGTCTTTCATTTACTTTCTTTATGAAAAAACACTTTAAAGAATTTTATTTATGTGTTATACTGCATATGCTAAAACAAAATATGAAGTTAAAGGGTGATTTTTTAAGAGCTTGATAACTTTTAAAAAAAAAAAACCCATAAAATTTGCAAAATCTCATCGGTTCTTTATTTGAAACGTTAGATTGGTTCATGACATTTACTTTTTGAAGATAATTTTATTTAAATGTTGACCGCGGCTGCGTCTTAGGTGGTCCATTCGGAAAGTCCAATTTTGGGCAACTTTTTCGAGCATTTCGGCCGGAATAGCCCGAATTTCTTCGGAAATGTTGTCTTCCAAAGCTGGAATAGTTGCTGGCTTATTTCTGTAGACTTTAGACTTGACGTAGCCCCACAAAAAATAGTCTAAAGGCGTTAAATCGCATGATCTTGGTGGCCAACTTACGGGTCCATTTCTTGAGATGAATTGTTCTCCGAAGTTTTCCCTCAAAATGGCCATAGAATCGCGAGCTGTGTGGCATGTAGCGCCATCTTGTTGAAACCACATGTCAACCAAGTTCAGTTCTTCCATTTTTGGCAACAAAAAGTTTGTTAGCATCGAACGATAGCGATCGCCATTCACCGTAACGTTGCGTCCAACAGCATCTTTGAAAAATACGGTCCAATGATTCCACCAGCGTACAAACCACACCAAACAGTGCATTTTTCGGGATGCATGGGCAGTTCTTGAACGGCTTCTGGTTGCTCTTCACCCCAAATGCGGCAATTTTGCTTATTTACGTAGCCATTCAACCAGAAATGAGCCTCATCGCTGAACAAAATTTGTCGATAAAAAAGCGGATTTTCTGCCACTGATTTTGGTAATAAAATTCAATGATTTGCAAGCGTTGCTCGTTAGTAAGTCTATTCATGATGAAATGTCAAAGCATACTGAGCATCTTTCTCTTTGACACCATGTCTGAAATCCCACGTGATCTGTCAAATACTAATGCATGAAAATCCTAACCTCAAAAAAATCACCCGTTATTTCTGTTGCGCGTTCAAAATAAGTTGAAATAAAACTTAATAATCTCTTAGATTGGATCGTAGATTTTTAATATCTATATCTGTTCTAATATGTATACATTATAATCGACTCACATTTCGACTGACTCAGCACCCAATTTTACAACAAAAAAATGAAAAAGTCTATGGATGAAAAGGTTTGAAAATCTTATTCCGAACCTATTCAAATTTTTTATTTTTTGTCCAATTCCTTTGTGTTCATTTTTACTTCAACTCAAGTCTCCATGTAATTTCGATCACTAATAATATTATAATTTTTACGGAAAACGCATTTAATTGACACCAAGAATACTTCGGGAGGCCTGTTTCCATGCCGTTTAACACTTTTAGCATGTATTTATCCCTTGAAATTATTAATTTTTTATACTCCCAAGAACTTAAGAAGATATCGTTATTTAAAATATCAGAAATAGTGTATTGGAGGTCATGCAAATTTTAAAAATCGAACCTTAGCATGTTAAGACCCCAGGACCTTAAAGGACCTTAAAGCCTGTGGCTAATTTTTACGGGAATATATGTAAACCATATATACTATAGAAATTTGTATATATATAACAGTTGGAATCTTTCCCTTATAATATTGTGCCTCGGTTCAAAAAATACGAAATTAAGTGAACGGAAAATCTTGAACATAATGCAACTTGGTGACGAAAAATCGTGGCATCGGTACAAAATTTACTCCAGTCCCCATATACTATATATACTGATTTCAATTATCTTCCTTCACTCTAGGTTTCTTCCTCTCCACTTTGTATGAAATATGTTCTTCTTCTTCTTGACTGGCGTAGCCACCGCTTACGCGGTTATAGCCGAGTCCACAACAGCTCGCCACGCATCTCTCCTATTGGCAGTTTGGCGCCAATTGGTAAGACCAAGTGAAGACACGTCCTTCTCCACCTGGTCCTTCCATCGGAGTGGAGGTCTCCCTCTTCATCGGTTTCCACCAGCGGGTACTGCATCGAATACTTTCAGAGCTGGAGCACTTTCATTCATTCATTCAGGTTCAACAACATGACCTAGCCAGCGTAGCCGCTGTCTTTTTATTCGCTGCACTATGTCTATGTCGTCGAACAACACATACAGCTCATCATTCCATCTTCTGCGGTATTCGCCGTTGCCAATGTTTAAGGACCGTAAGTCTTCCGCAAAACCTTTCTCTCGAAAACTCTTAGTGCCGTCTCATCGGATGTTGACACCGTCCACGATTCTGCACCATAAAGTGGGACGGGAATGATAAGGGACTTGTAGAGTTTGGTTTTTGTTCGTCGAGAGAGGACTTTACTTTTCAATTGCCTACTCAGTCCATAGTAGCACCTGTTGGTAAGAGTGATTCTGGATTTCAAGGCTGACATTATTATCGGTGTTGATGCTGGTGCCCAGGTATATGAAATTATCTACAACTTCAAAGTTATGACTGTCAACAGTGACGTGGGAGCCAAGACGCGAATGCGCTGACTGTTTGTTTGATGACAGGAGATATTTCGTCTTGTCCTCGTTCACCACCAGACCCATTCGCTTCCTTATCCAGGCGGGAAGAAGCAGAACTATCGGCGCGGGTGTTGTTTCCAATGATATCGATATCATCGGCGTACGCCATTAGCTGTAGCTGAAATATGTTAATTATTATAAAAGTCAAATATGTTCGAATCGTAAAGTAACTTAGCCCTTCCTTACTTCTTTTCAGTAGAACTGAAAATCAATATATATCTTTTTCAAAATGGAAAAAACATGAATAGAAAAAAAGTGAATTGTTTCAAACCCAAGAATTTCACCAAGGTCGACTAATAAACTAAAATTATATAAGAAACAAAGAAGAACGAAATATTCTAAAATACAACTATTTCAAAAATTCGCTACAAATTTTGTCGTTATTTGCATTTCTAAATACTTAGTAACACGCTTTATAATGCCGGCAACAAAGTATACACATCCCACTCCCACCGGTATTTGCTAAAGACACACAACTCCCGACAGACATTACTGAATGCATAAATAACTACACAGTTTAACATTGCAAATACCACGGAAGACCTTCCTTCTGGTAAATCGCGCACTCTAACCCGCGCTTGACAGTAGCAAATATATGCCAGGCATAACTCGCCGCTGCAAAGCACAAAAACCAACAGTCAAACACCTGGCACCGTTATGCGACGGCAGCTGGGAGTAGAACTCCAAAAATATTTGCATAAACTTAGGCGCCGCATTTTAATTCGCCACAGAGCTTTGTATAACTGTACTGTGCTGAGCTCAAGCGGCAGTGGAGTACAGTGCTTTGTTGTAGTTGTTGTACAAACATATTTGCATGTTGCAAGAAGGGGCGTAGAGCGTGGAGTTGTCTGTAAAATAATTCTGGTCGCCACAAAGCGCAAATTGTCAATGCCCTTCATGTACAACAACAACAATAAAGGCAACTAAAACGGTGAATGCAGTCAATGTGCTGTGGTATGTGTGTGTGTTTGTTGTGTCTAATTTCCATTTTATGTTGTTGTTATTGCGTTCTCTCTGTTGCTGTTTGTCGCAAAATACTTCAGGTCGCCAGCGTAGCTCCTCGTTGTTGGTTCTTTGGCATCAAAGGGTCAAGTCATGTCACAGCATGCCACCGCATTGCATTTAACCGCACTAAAACAGGAACAACAAGAACAACAACAATAATAATAATAACGTTATGTTGCATACACAAGTGGCAACCTGGCAACTTGGCCAACGAACCGACAACAGATTTCTCTGTCAAACAAACCGCAAAAGAAATTTGAAATTTTAATGCAATTTAAATAAAGACAAGCCAGCCAGTGACAACTACAACAACATCAACACAAATAACAACACATAATGGGGCAAATAAAATCAAAGTGAAACAAAGCATGTGGCAAAAGCAGACAGTGGCAGCGAGACAATGACAGAGATAGCGAGATAGAGGAATGTAAATATTTAAGTTACTCATACGCCATGGCGGACAATAAGAAACGGGCGCTGTCATGAAGCGATTAAAAGACGCATGGCATTCATGCAACATCAGTAGACCGTAAATCGAATAACGGGACAGCAGCAAGGCAGTCTCCTACACCCATAGAGTAATGCAACTTCTTCTTCGTCTTCTTCTTCTTCTTCTTGGCTCAACTTCTTATTTGCTTTGGTGTCAGTGTTGCAACAACAACAACAAGCAACCGCATGCAACTAAAATGCTGTCAATAAGTGTACAACAAAAACAAAGCAAAAAAGCTGACAAAGTTCCACACCAAAAACCGAAGAAACAATGGCGATTGTGGCAACCGAGGCGGTAGCAATAGCAACAACAACAAGAGATTAGTGAAGAAATGCAATACAAATAATGGCCAAAGACTGCCAGCGGCAACTGTATACAAACAAACACATGCACACAATTTGTGGCAACAATAAAATAAATTGCTTAAATGAAGTAAATTAACACAATAACAACAAATTGCAATAACAACAACAATATTGATTACGTTGCGGCAACTCTACGGTCTCACTTTATACGAAAAGCTAAGTGATAGTTAGCCTGACAGTGGCACGCCAAATACTGAGCAACAGCACAAGAGCGAGGCAAGAAGAAGAACAAGTGAAGCTAGAAGCAGCAGAGTTAAGAAGAGTGAATCGCAAGAAGTCACAGGAATTAGTGGAAATGACAGCAATATGAGCTGTAGATATTAACAATTATCCAGACGGCAACAAATAGTATACTCATTCCATTGCTTGGTTGCAATAACGGTACTAACTGCTAGTTTGCTTGCCAATCTTCCTTAATACAGTTATAACGGGATTGTTGGTTTGCAAGGAATTATTTGAAATTGCTTGCCTACCCTGTTTTGGGAATTTAAACTATTTTGTTTTTAATTTGTTTTAATTAACGTCTTGAGGACAATTCATCGAGTTGGTTTGCGGTTGGTAACGAAGCTTCAACTACATATGTATTTATTTATTTCTATATAATTGGAAGTATGTATATACATAAAAACTTTAAAGCATTAAAATTGTGAAACTTTAAAATATTCATAACTGCTTTGAAAGTTTCTTAAAAGCTTTTGACTCAATAAAAATTTTACAAAGACCCTTGAAATGCTTCAAAAAAGCTTTTGGCAAAAATATCTATTACTTAAAGAAACTTTAAAATATTCAAAACACCTTTGTAAGCTTCATAAAAGCTTTTGACGAAGTAACAATTTTACAAAGACTCTTGAAAACCTTCAAAAAACTTTTGACAAAATAATTTATTAAAAGAATCTTGAAAAATTTAATAAATAATTAGAATTTTTGAAGAAAAATTTTGACAAAATCACAATTATTCAAAGAAACTTGAGAAAGTTTCAAATAATTGTTGAAAGATTCAAAATAGCCTATTAATAACTATTATTTAAAGAACCTTGAAAAATTTCATAAAATTGTTAAAGCTTCAAAAATGGTTTTTACTATTATTCATAGAATCTTGAAAATTATTCAAAGAATCTTGGAGAGTTTCAAAAACTTTTAAAAGTTCAAAAAAAAGTATCATTCAAAAAGCATTACAAAGCTTTTACAAAAACTTAGAAAGTTTCCAAAAAGCGTTTAGCAAAATACCTAATATTCAAATAATCTATAAAAGTTTCGAAAAAAGCTTAAAAGCTCAAATTTCAAAGAAACTAAAATTTCAAATTAGCGTTGAAAGATTTAAAAAAGCCTTTGAGGAAATAATTATTTTTTAAAGAACTTTGAAAAGTTCCATAAACATTCAAAACCTTCAAAAGGGTCTCGCCAAAATTACTTTTATTCAAAGAATCTTGAAAATTATTCAAAGAACATTGGAAACCTGCGAAAAAGCTTTTAAAGATTCAAAAAATATCATAAAATCAAAAAGCATCATAAAAAAGCTTTACTATGCTTCAAAAACTTGGAAAGCTTTTAACAAAATAACTATAATAATATTCAAAGAATCTGTAAGATTCTGTTATTCCATATTTGGTATGGATTATATAAAATCTTTTATAGAACAACCTTAGAATCTTTGATAAACCAATGCATTTCGCATTTGATTTCCAATTTTTGATTTGATATTTCCAATTTTCTAACCTAACTTTTACGAGTCAAAAGAGACCTATGTAGAAGCGCCATTCAGTCCAATTAAAAGTAGCTTAGTCTTAAGTTACCAGTTACTGGTAGATGTATGATTATGCGGCAAATTAGTGCCACTACTAAAGTGGTTTTGCTTTTCTTTTGAAACTTTTTTTA
Source organism: Zeugodacus tau (assembly GCA_031772095.1). Lineage (NCBI taxonomy): Eukaryota > Metazoa > Arthropoda > Insecta > Diptera > Tephritidae > Zeugodacus > Zeugodacus tau. The sequence goes on from CM062649.1 coordinate 84,756,836, forward strand.
ATTGTGCAACTTTTGAACCGACCAGCCGCCTGACAAAGCAACAAAAGAAATGGTTAAATATAAAAATGAAGATAAATAAGAAATATTCTAAAAGCAAGTGTGTCGAATTTCAGCATATTTGTAAAGTAAAGCAAAGAGGAGACAAGCAAAGACAGAACTAAGCGCTTTGGATTTGAACAAATAGCAAATTCTATATATGTATATATATACCATATGTACATGTGTTACAAGAGCTCTATTGAGGTCCTAGCGCATCCTTGCACAAATTTGGAAGTATAATGCACAAAAGAACGCATGTCCGTATATCTTATGTAAACTTCTTCGTATGCCTGTGTGTATGTATGCATGTAACGTATTTGCTTTTGGTTTAGTGCATTTCGCATTGCAAATGAAGATTTAGTGGTCATGTGCAGTGCTTTCGACTGCATTTGCACTAGTTATTGTCCGGTTCTCTGTATATATATATGTCGGCTTGTATATGTCTACAAGAGTGCATTTATAATGTATACAAGTAAGCTAGTGAGTTTAAAAGCAGTGCATCTTGTATAAAGCGTATGCGCATAAGTTAGTGCTGCTCTTCTATTTATACATATACATATCCATGTAGTTTATATGTATCTATCTGTGTCTGCATTTGTATGCGCTTTGTGTATTTACTTAGCTCGTATTTGCTCGAGCTGCCTTGATGTCCTCTACTTATGCTGCTTATTGGTCTGGTCATTAGAGTTACTCGAAAACAGATTTGCTATTTAGACAACACTAAGTGATAGCCGACTGAGGATGCTTTTTATAAATTCAAACTAATAAATTAAGCAGATTACTTAGCATGAGTCATCACTGAGTGATATAATGTTGAGTCGGAAGACTCAAAGACGTGCATAACTATGAATGGGAAACTCAAGGTAATAGGCTTGTAGGGTTATATAATAATCATGAAAATATAGTGATTTCACTTGAGTATATCTTATTCAAGGTTTTTTTGAATATTTAGTTGACAGACAGAAAACCTTTAATTTGGATCCTAAGTCCAGTTATTCGAAGGTTTGCTTGCTTTTGTTTTCAAGAATATCCCAATCATCCTCAATAATTATTATCCCTATACAAAAATCGATAATTCGATATGTTCTAACGTAAGCTTCAAATCTCTAACATCTCTCAATTTCTCTTCTTTTACAGTTAATCTGCAATCTAACGTTCCATCTACACACATTTGAATTAGCCACAAAGCAATCATGTCTAAAAGAGAGCGCTTATTTCACGAATGGTTCAATCTATTCGCGCTGATCTGGATGATCATCACCGACATATGTTTCAACGGTAAGTAACAGTAAATTTATATTTATTTATCACACAAGTATATAAGTAATGCACACAACAACAAATACAATGTAATAAACAACATTAAAAGTAGAGAAGAAAGCGAGCAAACGGGCGTGCGATAAATGTGTTAATAGACTTTTAAAATGCATTTATTTCACCTCTTCTTGTGTTTTTTACGCAATTTGGAAATGCAAATTGTAATCTGCCAGCTGCTGAAATAATTTACGAAAACAAGCTTTCTCACACTTATAGCTTTCATATAAATGTAAAGCTTTTTTATTGGCATCGATTTTTTTAATCACTCTTTGCGCAAATGAAATGCATTTATTTATTTGTATGCCATTAAAATTCCAAATATCGCAATTTATTAAATGCGTTACCAGCGCCAATAAACGAGCGCCAAAAAACGTAAAAAAAACACTTGGAAAAGCTTAACATTTTGTGCTGCGAAAAAAAAATCGCTGAATATTTATATAGAAAAATTGAGTTGTTGAACATTTGCCGAACGTCGATAAACACTCGACAGCGCGAACTTGGCAATAATTTCACGCAATGCAGTGCATAAATGTCAGTAGGAACTACCGCATTATGGCGACGGAGGAAAAAATTGCTGCAATATTGTAATGAAATAGTGGTGAAGCGTTTGCATTAGGGTTAGCAGAATTCTAAATATATGAATTTTATTCATAAGATATTTATAATGCAACTTGGTAACAGGCTTTCCACGCCGCTTGAGCTTTCAGCAGCTTATTCAGCTATAATTTTTTTGTGCTGAATAAGTGCTGACAACTAAAAGGTCCAAAGTGTCAAGAGGAGGAAAAGAAATCTGACTTAAAATCTCTAACAGATTTTTTAAATAATACATAGTGGGTTAGACAAACTAGAAAGCTTTCAAGCTCATCATAAGCTGTTTATATTTCTTTTCAAAAGATATAACTATTATTACATTCTTATGAAATTCAGATTGCAACTCCATACAGAGCTTTTCAAGCGCTTTAGCATTCAGTATCTTAGCGATGATTTTGTTGAGCTGAATAAGTGCTGACAGCTAAAGGGCTGAAGTACCGGGAGTTGCAAATGAAAGAAGAAAAATCTGAGATCTCAAATAGATATTTAGAACACTAATCAAAATTAGTTAGACCAACAAAAAGATTTTGAGCTCATCATAAGTTATTAATGGTTCAGACATTGTATCCAGATCAGATACTGAGAGAGATCCTCTTTTTATACTTTATGCATTTTATTATATTCTAACGAAATTTTGAAACTCTTCGAGCTATCGAGCTTTCCAAGCACTTTAGCAATCAGCATCTTGTTATGCTGTAGAAGTGCTGATAAAAATATGGGCTGATCGCATGGAATGAGATTGCTCCTAAGAAAGAAAAAACTTGAAAATACGAAATAGGATAACTTGGGAAAGCTTTGGAGGAGTTATCTCTCAGAAGTTTTCAAAATTAAAGAGAATATATGCTTTCCAGAGCAGAAACTCTCATTATATCTCATCAAATAAAGTTGATTTCTCTGAAGCCAAATTTATGAAGCACAAGTACTGATTTTAAGGATAGCCTGCCAAAAGATCTAAAATCATGTATGTATGTTATTGGCGTTCAACCGTTTAGCCGGTTATAGCCGAATCGATAAGAGCGCGCCACTCTTCTCTTTCCTTCGCAGTTCGGCGCAAGTTGGAGATTCCAAGTGTAACCAGGTCGCTCTCCACCTGGTCCCTCCAACGGAGTGGAGGCCTTCCCCTTCCTCGGCTTCCTCCGGCGGGTACAGCATCGAACACTTTCAGGGCTGGAGTGTTTTCGTCCATTCGGACAACATGACCTTTTATTCGCTGAACTATGTCAATGTCGTCGTATAACTCGTACAGCTCATCGTTCCATCGTCTCGTACAGCTCTTCGTCCATCGGGAGGATGGGATCATGTGTAGAAGTTCACGTAAGTGAGGAAAGTCTTTGATTGTCATTCACTTGGGAGTGGCCAGAAACGAAACATGACTCAAGCAGCTCACGACTTCCGGTTTTAGACCAAGTATCCTCTGGGTAGCTAACAAACATCCGTTTGAAGGCGAGCTAAAGTGAGAAGGCGAACCCGCCCCTGCGGTTGTGCGTAGGGTTTGGGACCCACCACATAAAAACGAACCCACCAATGAAAAATCGATCTAAAATCATCCTCACTATAATAATGGAGGCTCTTTTTAAAATGTTCGTACTTTGGCTTACAGGTAATATATATATGCATATATATTGACCTTTAGGGTTCCGAAAATCTTTCTAACTCGATTCGAAAATCTCACCATATTTTTAAGCAAATTGAAAATATGTGGAAGAGAAATGATCAGTGAAAGATAAAAGGGACACACCCTCATGTGTTCAATCGTATGGGAATATTTTTTATCTTTATTATTGACAATTTCGACAACAACCTCATCACTCTTTATAGTTGCATTTGTTGTTTTTTGTTGTTGTTGTCAGCAATGCGGCAGTTAATTTAACTTTAATCACATATTGGGTTATTTCATTTTTAATTGTGTTCTCATCCGCCTTATTTCACCCCACACACACACACGTACTGTTGTTGTTGTTGTTTACTGATGCTGCCAAAGCGATAACAACAACAAAGTTTTTATTACCCAATCGATGATCATAAAAATCCAGAGAGTTGAAAAAATCAAAGGAGAAAAACTCGCTGTTAAAGCCGAGCGGTCGGCATGCGACAGGAAGGTGTAGGGAATGTATGAAATGCAGCATATGCAAATTTCACGCGACGCATGGGAAGTAAACGGAACCGGTGGCGACGAATCAGACGGACGAACAAACCGTCGGACGGACGGACGCACATAAGCCGCTGCAATTGAGTTATAAAAATGCAATGATGCACTCACGACTGTGCGGGCGGAGGGGGCTGTACGCGCAGCGGATTGTCTTCTTTATTATTTATGTGGCACTGCAGCAGGCGGCAGGCGGTTGCGCGTACCGGATTTTTCAGCCTTAACCTCACTAACCGCTCGCTCGCTCGCATGTCGGTCTGGCGCAAAGTTCGCGCATAAGCTCAAGGTGGGCAGCAATTTCAATTATTGCGTAGCACTGATTAAAAAATGCCAATAAAATGAATGCCTTTAAGGTGTGAGTGATAAATGAGTTGATTGTTCACACATACACATATTATACATGTAGTTGTAATTGAGTGTTTCTGCTTGCTCTCCACAAAGTGAACTTATTGAAAAACAGTTGCGTGCAATTTTTTCGGAAATTAAATTTTTTGTCAAATGAAATCTATTTAAGCAAGAAAAATATCAGAAATAAATTAAAGTAGATAAGGAAAATATTTTGTCTGGGATTTAAAATTAAATTAAATTTATTTGAGCGATATTCAATCTTCAAAATCTTATATATGGGTGGTATTGCCAGCTTGTCTCAATAACTACTTTAATTTATTGCCAATATAAAATATTGATACTTGAACTTAAAAAATAATTATTTGTCTCAAAAATATTTTTTTCCAAATGTAAAGCACATTGAGGACCAGACACATGACAAACCGAAACAAATATTTCAAAGAAATCATTACTTAATATAATATATTAATTATTTTGATAGCCTTTCGAGATAATTCTAAATCAGTCCATTTTAATACAATTCGAAATCAGTCCAGATACTTTAGAATATATCAATCTTTATTGGATATAATTTTAACGGACCTTTTTTAAAGAAACTACTTTTGAACTTTGACCTAGACCAAACCGTTTCAATTCCAATCGGACTGAACTATATAAAAGTGACGTGACCATTCGTTCTTCGGCCATTTAACCTTATAGAACAATCTCTAAGTAAATTATATATTGGCAATCCCAGAAACTGACGATCATAACCTCAATTTTCTCAAGATTTCCAGCAGGATCGTTACATTACTATACATATACATTCGGCAATAAATTCATAAAAAAAAGTTTAGTGTCTCTTAGTCTAGAGATTAGCGAAGACCAGATTATTCCAAAAACCTTAAAGAACCTTATCTTTAGTAATGTCAGTTGATTTATAGTAGATTACAGGTTATTAAAACTGTGAACATCGATTTCTTTTACTTTCGTTGCTTATTCGTTCTTCGCTGAGCACGTGTTCATCGTTCACAGTGCTGGACTCGCATTTCGCGATCTTTCTAAGACATGAATGCTTCAAGCTACTCAAATAATTGCGGTAAAAAAATGCAATAGACTACTACTTCTTTGATGTTGGAAGCCCCAGCTTTCCAGAGTAATAATATTTAACTCTAGAAAATATTTTAAAAATTCAATAAGTCTTATTTGTATTACACTTTTGGAATATGTATGTATGCTCGTGCGCTTGCATTTGACAGGCCAGACGGTACTCAGCTGTCACAAATTGACACACTTCACATATTTTTTCCATAATTACCATACTTTTTTTCCACTTAAATACATTTTCAATTGCTGTCTCGCTCACACCCTCAGAGATGATAACAGTTTTTTTCGCATTTTATCACCGTGTGATTGGCGGCGCGCTTTATATTATTTTTGCAGTGAATTCTTTTAAATTTTTCATTTTAATCTCTCGCATTTTATTTTAATCTGTTTTATTGCACCTTATTTCATTATGCGATTTTATTGCTTTCACTGTATTGGAGTAATTAAGTTTTGTGCGCCTGCAAGTAGCGTGAAAAGCGCACAATTGAATTTGTATTGTACTCGTGTATTGCACATGCCACATGCCACACACAAACACTCCAGCAATGTGGTACTTGGCCGCCACAGCAATTTTCTTCTTTTCACACTCCACTTCGAGCGGTGAGTGCAGAGAGGTGTGTGCGCGTGTGTAATTAATACATTAACTGTACAAGCAATTGCATTAAGTCACACGCACATTCATACAGACATATGTGCCTTAGTTGCTGTTGTTGTTGTTGCATTTATCTATATTAGCTGCATTTTTCACACTGCCTCCTGTGTTGTTGTTGCTCGTTTTTATCATCGCTTTAAATTTGTCAATAATGAGCGCAGCCAATTTGTTAAAATGTGGCATGTGCCACCGTGTTGCCAACGCCAGCGACATTTCAACTTATTGCATAATGTGTCGCTTAATGAAGGCATCTGCATATTTTTATCACTCATTATTTGTACATAAATGCATTTTGTGTACTCTTGCCGCATTGTCAGTGCAATTTAAATACTGTTAGTGATGAGTTAATCCATTATTTGGACATACAAACATATCCATAGATACATAAGTGTGTGTCTGGTCATATGTGCGCTATGGCGTATGAGCGATTAATGGCTGATAAGCGTTTATCAAGCACTCTGTATAGGGACATATGTATTTTTGCATTAATTTAATTAAATTGGCCAATATATGACTTGTTTATATTTGAACAGTTGGGTTTTAAGCAAACAATTTTTTGTATCAAACGAAATTAGGAAAAATATATTATATGACATTTAAATCGAATTTATGGGAAAAGAGCTGTTTTTAAAAAATGTTCCATAAATATATGTATGTCTGTATATTAGAAGACAATAATATTAATTTGAAGGTACTTCCATTAAATATGCATATACATAAGAAAACATAGAAAATAGCTTCTTTCAAATGAAAAAAAGACAATTGAATTTTCTTTCATAATCACTTCTATTCAAATTAAGTTACGTTAGAGTAGTTTCTCAAACTTTAAAGATTCCTGACGCCCTTATAGGAAGGAAATCCTTATAAGAAAATATTTTAAAGAGAAATCGAAAAATGTCTGGGAACTGATTTCACAAAATAAAATATTAAGATGCTCAAGGTCGAAGTCTACAATTCGAAAAGATCAAGAAATATCTGCCAAATACTTTAGACGAGATCTCATTTGGTTAGTTTATAGACCAAACACAAGACTAGACTCGCATGTCAAGCATATGACGTTAGCCGAAGAGGCAACTATTTGAAACGTTATACACTCTCTGTTAAAATCATGCTACAACTTAAATCTGATGCTGATAAATCGTTCAATACATAAATGATTCTACATAACTGAAGTCTTCTACATACTTAAGGAAAAATAATAGGTTAGGTTAGGTTAAGTGGTTGTCTTTCGACATCCATAGTTCTTGTGACACCACCGACACTGGGATCCTCTCACACTATTAAGTTCTCTTTAAACCATCCCGTGATCTTGATAAATTTAAATAATTTGCATAGTTTGATATGTGCAACTTCCAAAAAAACAATAAGATGCTACATATTTAAATTCGTATTTCTTGAAAACCACATATCTAAAAAATCACCCTTTATCTATAGAAAATTTTGTTTGTATTTTATCATCTAAATACCGTTATTTTGGAGTAAGTCTGTTCAATAAGAAATGTCAAACCATTCTGAGTATAAATAAAGACACAGCTGTCAAAGAGACCAACTCGTTGGCAAGTAATAATCAGTTACCTCGAAAAATGCATCAAAGGCCTCTATTAGTAACCACCAATCTCTAAAGCATCTACTCTGAACTTAATATTGAAGGGCATATCATCAAAGTTTTTTCGGAACTTATACTATGTTTACATATAACGAGATTATCTCTATTTACAAGCTTAACTCGATAATCTGTAATTAAGAAACGAGATTTCTCATACAAAATGCCTCTCTTGATAATCCGAGATTATAAAATTATCTCGTTTTATATCGATAATTTTGCGAAAAAGAGGAGAAATGTCAAATGAAAATGTAAACAAAAATGGCCGACAGTGAGAGAAAGATGTGTAACACAACAACAAATACAACACATTTGACAATTAATAATCTCATTTGGCTATATGTAAACGGTTAGATTAAGGGATGAGTAACCTATTAAGAGATATTGGTTGTTAACAGATTTGTTTTTGTTTTAAGGTTTCTAAGTTTTCTCTATGTCTTTAAAAACTTCACACGTAAATATAAATTTTATTGATAATTTTAAGAATAAATGTCCAAATAATTAGACTAAGATCATAAATATGAGTTTTTCAGAAAGATTAATCTTTAAAGACATTGAAAAACTTGGAAAAACTTTATATTCTCCTCTCAAATAATATATGTACATATATAACCTAGAGAACGAACCATTTAATAATTTTATAATAGAAGCTCCGGTTAAAAGTTTTCTTTCGACAATTTTTTTTACATTTTATTTAAAAATAAAAACTATTTATGTATGATAATTGTTCGAATTTAATCACTTTTTCTACCACAATTAAATTCAATTTTGTCTTTGAGTAGTTGCTGATTTTAACAATTCAACCGCAATATTTCAATTGAAAACCGCTTTAATATTGAAAACAGACGCTTTATCTGAAAATCGGCAATATTTTTTTTTTGCAAAACAAAAATTCAAAAAAAGTTATTTATTTGCCACATTCGTCGCCAAGGCTTTGTAATGCAAAAATATGCCGTTATTATTTTTTGCCAGCTGCGCCGCGATAACAAAATATGCGATTATAGAAATTAATTAAGCTTAAATGATGGAAATTAATTTATACTATTCTATGCTAACAAAGACTGGTGATAGTGAGAAAAAGTATGAAAAACACAACAACAACAATTGCTTGCTTGCATAAACGCATAACAAATACAATTTAATTACAGGCGTATAAGCAACAATGCTGGCAACAACATTTGTTGGACATTGTTGGTGTTGCAGCACACATTAAATGCAGGCAACCGAACGACTGACAATTTCGAAACATATTTTCAAATACATATATAACGGTTTATGCGGTTACGCCCGCCCAGCGAACAAAAAAAATGTATATACAAACATAAATATGCGAAATAAATAAACTTGCTTTGCTGCAAGTGCGCGCGCTAAATTGCGCAAAATGCCAAACAAAAAGCTTAATGAAATATGCGCGCGGAAAAACGCAAATTATGTGAAATATTAACATAATAAAATATTAACAGCGCCAAAGAGCGTCGAACGCACGCGTGTGTGTAGCATGCAACAAGCACTTGTGTGTGTGTGTGTGCATGCGTAAACATTAGCAGCGCATTGCTGCGCTTGACACATAATTAAGTGGCTTCACCAGCAGCTATTAGCCAATTTTGTGTAGTCCCGTTAGCGCTGTCATTGGCATTTCATGCCACTAACCGCAGCGCAGACGAAAGTCAATATGTCGCAGGCGTACGCAGACGGCAAGTGATTGGCACAAAAGGCGGCGAATTCGAAGAAAATTTAAATGTGCTTCTGTTGATTTAATATTTTATGAGCAAGAAGATGAGGTTTACACGCTGCAAAGAATTAATGTCGCAAGTTTTAAAAATGAGCCTTATTATGTCCCAAATTATTTTGGATATATGCCAAAACAAAATAGCTTCAAATAAGTAAAAGTCTTTATAACATTCTGTAATTAATAATAATGTGTTTCAATAAACCTTTTTTTTCGAAATTAGAAGGCAAATATTTCGATTTTGGAGACTGAAGTCGAAAAAGGCAGAAAATATTTTTTCCTTCTATTTTTTTAAATACCAAGAGATTCATAATATAATTTTTAGAATTGATGTGTATTTACAGATTTTTTCCTTTTTTTTTAACAACGGAAAAGGGTTGCCACACTTATTAAATATAAATGCAAATTTTTATATATGTGTGGCAAGTCCTTAGAAGGTTATATGAAAAAAACAGCCTATTTTCAATATACTTTTGAAATAATTTTTGAAATATTGGGTACATATTTTTTTATTGTCTTAAATGTGCAAATTTTTTGAGGAATTACTGAAAGTTTTAAAGAAAAAATATTAAAACCTCTGCCTAGTCATTCTCGGCAAATCTTTATAAAAAAAAGTGTTCCGCGTTGACAGCAAAACTAGTGTTATTTAAGACATTAATCTAGAAATTGGACGACTGAAGAAAATTAAAAATGGATTTTTGAGAGAGGGTTTTACGAGACAAAAATTGGCTTAAATTTTGGTTGAAATTGTTGAAATTTAAATAAACAACCTTCGTTCGATCTCTTGTAAATTGTATCTTGAAGGCCCGTCCAAAATACACAATACTGACAAAAACTCATTTCAAGTTTTGAGTGACTATTCCAATTACCTTGCAGCGCGTAACTTCTTCAGACTGTATCTCTAAAATAAGTACTCGGATCGGCCTAACATTGTGATAGAATATTTTAGAGATATTTGAAGATAGATTTGAATATGGTAATACAAAATATCGTCTTTGAAGTCGTGAAATCCATGTAGCTCCTTAACCCGAAATAACCCACGATTACCATATGGTAACGCAAAATCCCTATATTTTCATAAATAACTTGAAAGTTACACTATAAAACTACAAACAACGCTGGTTTTTCGCATTTTCCGGAAAATTTATATATTGAATGTAATTAATCACAAAACAGACTTCATTTTCATGCTCAGGCGGTCAAAATACATAGGTGTATTTCATTTTAGAAAACTTTGAAACGTAAAAAGTTCTGGGCAGTACCGTAATTACACTGTGATAGTTTTTTTCAAAAAGAAAAAGACAAGACCAAATTCGAATTTTTGTATGAATCCATGATTGTAACTCAAAAAAGTAATGATGCAGTTCGATTCGTAGGACCCGAAATAGGGGGAAACCGTCGAATTTGGTCTTGTCTTTTTTTTTGACTATCACAGTGTTATAGATCAAAATTGTTTGCATTATTCACAAAAAAATTAAATACAGATGGCAACTCCATAATAATTTATTTTTGAAAAACATGTTTTGCACTCGTCTCACACTGTTTTTTAAGTTCTGTGCTATTCAATTTTATTTGTTTTTTTTTTCAAAACTGATGGCAACCCCACACATTTTTTATAAATCGCACCATATCCAGTATACCTTGATACTAAGGGCTGGTTAAAATAAATTGGATCATATTCTGTTAAATTTTAAACATTTTTTATATCGTAATTTACTAATATCGTAAATTATTTCAAATTTACCTTCTCTTTTCATAACTCTGAATCCCAATGATTACACAAACGCCCTGCATCACAACAATAGCGCACTGTTTGAAGGATCTGAAGATATTTGTGCCGGAAGCGGTTATCATGGGCAATGCAGCGACGCTCTCATGCCAATACGATCTGGGACAGGTATGTTAACATGAACAGTTATATAATTGTAATGTTTGATTTTCATATAGTTTTATACACTAAAATACTGTGCACCACTACACCACAGCAGGTGTGCCACTTCTCTGCACACTAGCAGCAACAACAAACAACATGCACACAGCGGGCGACAACTACAACAATTGCCAAGAGCACTTAAAATTTGTAAACATAACTCTATGCTCTGCCATAAATACCAAGCTTCGAGCGACGCTTGTGGCCATTACTTGTCACTTGACAGCTGCCACCATGCAACGCTGCCGTCGTCATCGTCATCACCCGCCATTCATTAGGGCCGTATTATTTTATTTAGAATGTCTGGCATGCTGTTCGCAGTGAGCTTCTCTTAATTATTAAATTAATTGCACGGTAATTCGTCTCTAATGCCACTCGGCACTCGCCTGCTGGCACAAGCTGCCGTTGTTGCCCCCGCTGTGTAACACTTTGCGTGTTACATTTTACCGTTATACATATACTAACAAAATTTTTGCTATTCACTCACTCACTCACTCTCTTTCACACTTTTTCTCATTGCAGGCTGCTCTCTATTCGGTGCGCTGGTATTTCGACACTGAGGAATTCTATCGCTATGTGCCCAAGGAGTCACCGCCCACGCTGGTCTTTCCGGTGTCTGGCATTAATGTCGATGTAAGTCTAAGTCACAGCGTTTCTTTTTTCTCACTCACTCGCCCGCTCTCTTACAGCGCGCATCTGCTATTTCTCTAAACAAAGTATTACTTAACTTTTTTATTACAAGTTTCTGTTGTTGTAACGCGATATTTGTGTCGTTTGCCATAAATTCGCATTTTCATGCGGCGACACGTACGGCGAAGCGCAACATGGTCAATAGCACGAAGAACAAGCGAATATCTGGAAGAAAGTAGATAGTGCTGGCTATGCCAATGCAACTCTGTGTGTATTTGTTTGTGAAAGTTGTTGTTGTTGTGTCCGCGCTTTTGCTTTGTCTGTGATGGAATGCGCAAATAAATCGTTTCTTGCTTTGGCGCATATTTTCTTGCTATTTGTTATTGTTCTTGTTGTGTCTTGGTATGTGACATATTTCTTGCGCTTCCCCGCCCCTTCAGTGGCCATTAACAGCTTTTCGTAGTTCTATTGTTGTCATTCAGCGCATCGCTAGCCATTTGTTTCCTCGCAGAAATATGCGCCAGAATTCTGCTTTGATTGTTTTTAATTGCAATTTGCATTTGTTAATTCATAAAATGCTCTGAATTCTTATGCGCCCCCTCATAAATATGGCTGATATACGATTTTGAATATATATCGAGGCATATCTTTATTTAAGATTCTGTTGGTTTGGAGAGAAGATTTATCTGCAATCTGTGTAGGCGCTAATTTCTACCTTCAATGAATTTATCGAGAGAAAATGGTTTGCGGTTGAGCACCAGATTTTCGGGTTTCTAAAAGAAACTTAGAAGAGAGAAGATATGTGTGTTTTGTTGCCACTTATTACCATCTCACTCTATCATTTTTTAAAAAGTACAGTAGAAGCTTGCTATGTAGACTTATTTATAGTTCTGGAAACATCTAGGAAAATTCCAACAGTTTTCAGGCTCCGATGTTCACCAATTCTATAAATTCGGTGGTTTCTATGAGTTATACAACTTTGAAAGAAATGAATTCGCAAACTCAGTTGGTGCGCTTCGTGAAATTGTATTAGTTTATGTTTGAAACGTGCTAAGAACTGAAGAACAGCAGAAGAATAGAACTAGTCAAGCTTCTTAGATAATCATGCACTATAAACCATATAATCGGATGAATATGAAAGCATAGTGATAAAGATGAGAATGATGAAATTTTTGGAATAAAATATCCTTTATCGGTTGGGCTTGAGTATTGCATATTTTGCAGTCGGAAGTAAGTGTTGATTATATACATACATTATCTGACATTAATTCACTATTTTTTCAAGAAAATTTTACATATTTTTCAATACTTTTTTCAAAAGTGTTTCCTATTGTAGCTATGATAAATGCGATATAGACCAGTTTATGCTGTATAAACGAAAAACTTTTTATTAAATATTTACAAATACTCACTCACTCAAAAATGAAAAAATTATCACATAAATAAAAAATAATAAAGTAAATAAAACCAATGAAGTTTAAATAAACAAACAAAAAATAATAAAATAAAAAATAAGAAAAGACATTAAACCAAAAATTATTCACTCAAAGTTGAAAACATAATTCTATTTAATATACAGATTGAATTAATATAATCCTTACATAGTCCATCTAGTTGCTCCAGCTTTTCTTCATTTGTCAGCTCGGGAGGCGCGGCAACCCCAGTAGATGCTCCTTCGATTGGTGGTGAAACAGATCTTGTTGGTGCTTCTGCAGCAATTAGTGGTTGTTGTTCCAGATTAATTGGCTGTAAATTTGGAGCGGTTGGTGCAACTGTAGTTCCTCTGTCCATACGAAGCAGACCGACTATGGTTTTGATTTCCATATTGGAGTGTCGTAGACCTTTTGATTTTAAATATGCTCTCAGTTCACTTTCCAACTTCTCATTTTTCTCATTGTTAGCAGATGGCATTTTGAGTTGTGGCTGAAGTTTACAAGTTCGTTTCTACAAGTTCAAGATGACAGTAGTGAATGATGTCGAAATGCTGCAAGGCGATTCTATATCAAATAAAAATTGTTGCATTCACTTAACAGTCAGGTAAATTAGTCCGTTGCAAGCGTTCAGGTGAGGCTTTAAGAATCACAAGAATGATAGGTATAATGATGCTGCATCAATTAAGCAGGTATGTGAACCAGAAAATCGTGATTAATAACCTTGTAACCTGTTATGGAGATTAGGTGATATAACTATCCTCTGCTCTCAGTAAATTTTTTTGTTCTTCTATTTCGGTGTTCTTTCAACTTTCGATGTCATGAAAATATGTTCAAATATATTGAATTTATAAAAAAAATATTTTTTTTAGAACGACACAGAGACACAAAATGCAGTTCTCTTCACTATAGTAGTTCACGGAATCTGATAAAAAAAACTATATAATATTACGTTAGAGCACCGGCAAAATATAAAAACAATTAAAGAAATGTTATTACTGATAGAGATAGACTTATAAAACACGTGTGTAAGCACTAATCTATTTGCAAAATCAGCTGTTCTGCTCTTGCAATTACCGTCTGCGATCAGCGTTGCCGCACTGGTTAAAGAAAAACAAAACAAACATGTAAGGAAAGGTTAAGTTCGGGCGTATCCGAACATTTTCTACTGTCGCAATTTATTGATATAAATTCGGCATAAAGTCCATTAAAATAACGAAAACCATCATATATGTATAGTATATGAGGGCTGAGATAATTCCTCAACCGATTTCAATCGTTTTCACCACCACGGTACACTATATCCAAGACTATGATCACTTAATTTTGCTAAGATACCTCACATATTACGCGATATAAACGGTATAAATGCTATCGAATATTTCAAAATTCTAATAAAAGGTATATGGGAACTGGGGGAAGTTATGGCCCGAATTTACACAATCAGACACATATTTCAATAAAAAAGATTCACTCTGAACTTCATTAAAATATTGAGAGTTTTAATAATATTCTCGATTAGAAATTATTCACTGACACTGAGATTTTGATGTTCAATATCTGGGGCCTTGAAAATTTATAGTTTTGATTTCGATGATTTTTAAGTGATTTCATCGTCATTTTTCATTACTAATATCAGGGTGTCAAGAAAAAATTACGTACCAAATTTTATTGAAATCGGTGGAGTAGTTCTTGAGATTTGATTTTTGACCCAAAAGTGGGTGACGCCACGCTTTTTTCAAATTTTTTATACAAATCTTTTTACAGCTTTTCTCTAAAAATTCTTCTGTAAAATGTTGAGTTTCTGACGTTTTTCGTTAATGAATTTACGCACTTTTAGTAGTTTTCAACATTACCTATGAATGGGAGGTGGGCGTGGTTGTTAACCGATTTCACTAATTTTTATTATGTATAACCAAATGCTAACGGGAAATGCGTCCAGTAAGTCTAGTATATATAGCAAAAGAAGATTGGGACATATATTCAAAAAAAATTTCAATATATTTTGGCATGATAAAAGACAAAATTTAGATTTAGAAAATTTAAAAAATTTAAAAAATTTAGCAAAGTTTTTTTATTAATTTTTTTTCTTAACTGACAGACAAAATATAAAATCTTATGAAATAATAAACATATTAAAACCAAAAACTTAAGTTAAGTGTAGGACAACTCCTTCGATTTAACCAATACAAATATTGCTTATAAATCACGTATATTTTATATGGTTTCGTAATTTATTCCTTCGTTGTCCTCGATACTGTCTGAACCGATATCTTTACTGCTGTGGATGCTTCTATTTTTTGCTTGTGCCTTTATAGTTGTTGGTGTTACTGGTGATTCGGGTTTACTTCGTTGTGTGTACATTCGCTTTGGTGTATCCATAATCGGTAGTCCTGGCGGTGTTTCTATTCTTGTTGATGAATGTCTCGGTGAATGCATAGGTGAATGTATAGGTGTATGTATAGGTGAATCCATAGTTACTGGATTCCATACGCTTTGCAGTGGAACTACAATTGGTGGCGCTTGTGAAGTTGCTGATGCCTCCATAGACGGTGGTGCGGTTGTAACCAGCGGCATGACGGGTTTAGATCTACTCAATAAAAGCAAACCGACCACAGCGTTAATTTCTTTTCGCGATTTTTTTATATTGTTTGCTTTGCAATGAGCTTTCACACAACGTTTCAGTTGTGATGAATTTCGGTCTGCCATATTTGTTTGTTGCTGAAGTTTATAGAAGCTCAAGATGACCGTAGAGAATGGATTCGAAATTCTTTATAGCTTTATCTCAAAGCAAGTAATCTAGTTTTGTGGTTGTTGTTCAAAGTTATGTCTATTGTAAAAATCTTAATCCGATAATGATAGTCGGTTACTAAGGTCACAGGAATTGTCGGTACACAGGTTCTTTAATTAAGCAAGCGTTCTTAATAACGCTGATGTCATTCTGATTACTGCGCTATGCAACTATGGAATCGTTTCATTGGTCTAATCTTGAAAAGATCAAATACCATTCTATAAATCTGATAAAGAATTGATAATGAAATCAAAATACAAATATTCACTAGAGCTCAACGCCGTGACGCAATGTTATCTCGCCTTGCTTACACTCCTCTAAAATTCAATCCATATGTTTCAGGAAAATATCTATTAAGTTGTTTACGACATAAAGGTATTACAGCGAGTTATTACAATACAAAATACAAACAAGTTTTAACAAGTAAATAATGCATATTAAGAAGTCCTTCAACGTAGTTTATGTCTTTAGTGTGCTTATATTATTTTAAAATTTCTTTCGTAAAAGGATTAAACAAACAATACAGTGAGGGGATGTTCTATAAGTCTATATTCTAAACAGCTCATCCATTAATTTCTTCCACAATTACATATAATTACAAGTTAAATACATAAACTAATTCCAGGAAGTGTTTAACATCTAATTCTTTTTTATGTAGCTCGAAATCGTCAGATTATTTTCGGAACCTTCGGTGTCTTGAAAAAATTTTAATTAAAAATTTCGACAAAAATTAGTGCAGTTCCAATTAAAAATTGTTTTTTTTTTTTTAAGAAAGACACAGAGACATAACACGAATTGAATAACCTTCGGAACCTTCGGTGTCTTGTAAAAAAATTAATTGAAAATTTCGATAAAAATTGGTGCAGTTCCAATTAAAAATTGTTTTTTTTTTAAGAAAGACACAGAGACATAACACGAATTGAATATATTGTAGTTCACAGAATTTATTTATCAAATTTAACAGTAAAATGCTTCGTTAGAAAACCGACAAAATATAGAAACAATTAAAAAGTTATTTTTGATAGAGACAGCATTATAAATCACGTGTATAGACAATTAATTATTTGCACAATCAGCTGTTCTGCTCTTACAATAACTATCTGCGATCAGCGCTACCGCACTGGTCCAGTAAAGTCAAATAAACAAAGTTTATTCACAACTGCATTGCCGACCAAAGAACAGGTTGTTAATACCCTGCTCACCCAGAAAAGTCCATTTAGAGTAAATATAATTTTAGAGTTCAAAAATCTAACGCTCTTATAATACAACATATATGACAAAAAAACTTTTTTCTGCGTATTGCAACAAACTTATATTTTCCGGAAGATTGAGTCATCACAAAAAAAGTGTTTTCTCCGATTTTCGAAGTTAGTCACCAAAATCGAAATATTTGGTCCGAAATTTGTTGTGAAAGTTCGAAAAAGGGCTCTTTTTAAATGATAATTATTAATTACAAGATATAGTTGCAAAAAAAATTCAAAATCTGGATTCAATCTACATTTTCCTCTTAATGTAATGGTGTTTTTCTCGCTCAAGATCAGATGATCAAAATTAGATCTTCGAACAAAAAAATTAGATATCGAAAAATACTGGACCTCAGTTAATAGTTTAGATTATATCCTTAGATAATCCTGTAATAAATAATAATTATTTTAAAACATATTTTTCGAACTTCGAATGCACATATTTCGATTTTAGGGGCTAACTTCGAATATCGGAGAATACTCCCTTTTTACTTATTTTTACAGATATAATAGGTAGAGGAATTCTTATACTTGAAAATGACCTGATTGAGTAATTATATATATACATAGGTAGAGGTATAATAATATGAAGTATTATAAATTTAGCTTGCGGCAACTGAGTGCCAAACATAAGAGACTGATCATTCCGAAAATATTTTCAAAACTATCAACGGTTTCCCAAATACTATTGTTCGATACCATAATAATCTCATCACTTTCTCCGAAATGTAATCAAAATTTTTAGACACATATAAAAGACTAACATTAGAACCATCTAATGTATGTATTCAACTTAAAGCAATAAAGCTTTAAAAAGTTGAACTCATCATTACCATGCTAATACATATACGGAGCCTGTTGCGGGCAAACACACCAATTTGCGCATTAAAACTGTAATTTCCAACTTCACGATTCCGTTTTGAAGAATTACAATATCGCATGTCAAATCGTAATTAAGGTATATAATACACTCATAATGGCACACCCACAAGCTCACCTAGTAATTATGACCAATGGAGAGGAGAGCAGTACTTGCATACTCGCTTCCGACTCGACCGTTTCGTTAAACGTTTCATTAGCGCAGTAATAAATGGCAAAAATGCCAATTATGTCCATTGAACATTTATTGATAAATGTGCACAGTGAAAAGGACACAATGGAAATTCTACAATTACAACAAGTAAAACAACAACAATAATTGTCATTAATATAGACAATCACATTAAGAACAGAAGTTAAGCAAACAACATTATATGTACGAGAAAGTAAAGCAAGCAAAAAGCTTACACCAGGATACGCAAATATTTACCTCAGCGCCGCACCACTAGAGTCGCTTTTCATTTACTCCCCCGTGCCAGCGCACAAGTGTTTCATTATTAAGCGAGTGAGAACCGTCGCAGCATCGTTCGAGCTTGTATATAAATTCAGCCGTGGAAATGCAATTCAGAATTCATTCGACCGCTCATAATTGCTTTCTCATTTACAACGGTGAAAACACGCAGCACTCGCTCACTTCCTGCGTGCCTTCGCGCCAGCGAGTTACATGGTTTTTGCTATTGAACTGTGCGTTGTTCGATTCGCTCGGCAGCGCGGCTGTTTGCCATTTGCAACGCTGTTGTTGTTTAACAAATAATTTTGTTTAAAAGAATAAAAAAAACAACAGCAACAAAACTCTCTACAAATACTTGAGTGGTTGAAAAAGAGTCGAATTTTTTCGATATTTTTTTGTAGCGAAAAAATATTTGCAGACATAATGATGTATTTTTCACGCGCGCCATAATGAGCGTTTTTTGTGCTTGTGTACGCCTCTTTTTTATTAAATTCGTGCAATGTTTTGCTTTCTCATTGTCGATGGTAAATGAAAAAGTTTGCCAGTTGATGGTCTTAGTTTACCTCGACGATGGTTGTGGAGTGTGTTTGGTTCTTAAGCTGTTGAGTAGGTCACGTTTTTTGTTATTATAATACCGATTTGGTGAACCATACATAGCGTAAGGATTAAGCTAAGTTATATAGGTTAGGTTTCGGTCGTTGAGTGGTAGGCGCTCTATCCATGGCTTAAAGTTTTGCCTCTTTAAAACTGTAAACAGCTATCATTTCTGTGAGTGTGTTCCAGATTCGGAAGATCTTTTTGAAATTCGATTAAGACACCAAAAATAATAATAGACAAGGAGTCATTATGACCTTAGCTTGATTTGAGTGTTAAAATGAAGTTTTGATTAACGTTTTTTGTCGAACCTTGAAGGTGAATATCTGTAAAAGTAATGCCCGTCTCTATTTCAACCATGATAAACGACGAAAATCATCTCAGAGTTCCATAAAGACACAAAAAATTATATTAGACAAGGAATCATTATGACCTGAACTTCGGACAAAGTTTCAATTACCATTTGAGGTTGAACCTTGAAGATGAATGTCTGTAAAAGTAATGCCCTCCTCTTTCCAACTTTAGTAAGCGTCGATAATAGATAGCTATGATAAGATCTTGAAAATATATCGAACATATTCGATATTTATTGGGAAAAAAAGTTAAACCCACTCGAAGCACTTAAAGAAAGATGTCTACAAATAACAAGCAGATACCTCAAGAAGGAACAGCCAAATGTTATTGCTATTAGGTTTACCTAACGGAACTTAAGTCCTAGTGTTGTGGTATTGCAGAATTCAAGTAGTCTTGGAAAAGTCTAACCCGTTAAAAAGCTTCAAAACACCAACGAAGAGAGAGGATAAGATCAAGAACAAAACGACTACGAGTCAGCTCATATAACCTTAAAATGGTTGTTCTTAATAGTCGGAATGAATGCAAAAAATGTTGAAAATAATAACTTGTGAGATCCCCGAACAAATTGAAAACAAAGTTCCAAGCATATAATTGCTTATAAAATCGAAATTATTCAAACTTCTTTTGTAGAATAGGAGTTTCTAATTTCAAATTTATTTTATAATAGCTCAAAACTACCACCGTAGCTTTCAATTTAACTAAATTTATCAGAAATTGTCTTTTTTTCACCGCCTCAACTGCTGTGGAGTTACCTAACCCCCACCGTGGTCTTATTTTCTACCATTTAAGCAACATTACTTATTCAATATTTATCTACGTATCCTTAAATTTTTTAAACCCAAAAATGCATGCGATAACACACTTTACAATAACACATCCGCTTCATGCTTGAAAGTTGCCCATACCGAACCCTTTTTTGCAGAACTTTACAACTAATTAGCATTAATGGAATTTCGCTCTAATTACATAAACTCACTCATCAAGGAAGTACATATGTATGTATGTATGTACATAACGGACTGATACGCACTCAAATAGCTGTACATTAGCATATACACATTCATACACACTCGTAAATAAACTCCTTAAGTACTATTTACCCTTTCTTCTTCTCTCTCTCCCCGCTCTAACTGATTTATCCTGTTAACAGCAAAGTAAACGCAATCCTTGAAAGTGGAACAGCAAAATTATCGAAATTTTATAAAAGCGAAATCGTGTTTGTTTTTTCTCGCTTTTTACAGTTTTCATTTTGCTTCCACACTCTCTTGCCGCTTTGTGATTTGTTGTTGCAATCAACAGCAGCGTGTAAATAGAAAACGAATTACAACTGCTGCTTTTCTCTTGCTTTCTTTTTAATTAACAGTTAATACTGGAAAAATAGAAAATACAATTTTTTCGCAAATATAATGAAGCGGGTCCAAAGCGTGTCGGTGGAGAGTTGGCGTGCTGGGGAGAGCGCATCAGTTGATTAGCAGCATAATTTACGGTTATTGTAATTGAATGGTCGATATTGGCGCTTCCAAGTACAAGTGTGTTGTTGAGTGTTCAGAAAAAGAAATGCGCGAAAACAATTCAAATAAGGGTGAATATTCAATTGTACTCACTCCCTTCAATTGCTTAGCACACTTTTATTCTACTATTTATAGCATCTCCAACTGTATTGTAGTGATTATTCACGGTATTTGTAATTATCCCACTCTTGTGTGAGCGTGAACTTTGTTTTCGCAAATTTTCCGAATTTAATTTAAATTTAAACGAACAGCAACCTAAAATAGCTTCAGGTTTCTGATGATTTAAGTGTGTTCTTTAACACACTTAACCCTTAATTTAGTCAATTAACTAATTTTATGAAGTAATTAAGTTAGCTGTAATTATTTAGCTATTTAAATTAAGTTGTAACAAAGTGACTCCTTTAGATCACTGTAAATTTCCTTAATTGAATCAATTAACAAATTTTATGAAGTAATTAAGTTAAAATTATTTAGCTGTTTAAATTAAGTTGTAACAAAGTGACTCCTTTAGATCACTTTAAATTTCCTTAATTGAGTCAATTAACAAATTTTATGAAGTTATTAATTTAAAATTATTTAGTTTTTTTTTTAATAAAGTGGCACTAATAGTGATTCATTTAGGACACTGATATTTTCCTTAATTGAGTCAATTAACTAAATTTGCGAAATTTTTAACTTAATAGTAAAATTATGTAGCCGTTTAAAAGAGGGTGCACCAACAGTGATTCCATTATTTCACTGTCAATTTTCTTAATTGAAAGAAATATTTAATTTTAACCCTTTCATGTCAGAATTAAAATGGGCGGAGCTAACATTTTTTTTAGGACACATATACATATATTAGTCTTAACTTAAATATGAAGTGATAAAAATTTCAAAGTCCTATGTATCCTGGTTCATTAGTTACAGGATGTTGCTTATAGGCACAAATTAGATTATTATAAAAAAACTAAACACTTTTCTCGTGAAAATTTTTTTTTAATAACTCTCTTATCTTTACTTATTTATATAGTTCACTTTGTTTTAAAATAAAACAATTTTTTTTTTATGTTTTTGAGGACTTTTTGTATAAACACTTCAGTATAACTTTTTCGCGAAACCGATTTTGACAATTCCACTCTGCGGAGAAGGCCTACTGAATGAATACTTGCACAGCTCATTACAAAAAATGTAACTGTAAGCTTGCACAACACATAAGTCTACATAATTGAAAAAACCGCTGGTCAAAAATATTTAAATAACGAGAGTGAGAAGCCGGTAAGTACAATGTTGCCTATAGGCAACATTTGGCATGAAAGGGTTAATTAATTTAATAAGTTATTAATTAGAAAATTGTTCTCAAATTTTTTAGCTGTTCAAATTAAAATACACTTGTAGAAGTTTCGTTAGGTCAATTTTTTTAACATATCAATTAACCCTAATTGAATAAATTAACTAATTTAATTTTCTGAACTAATTACTCCGTTAGGTCACTGACAATTACTTTTATTGGCTCAATTAGTAATTTTTTGAAGTAAATAGGTTAATATTTTTAAGCTATTTGAAATACGATGCACCAATAGTGACTCCGATAAGTCACTGCCAACTTACTTAATCGAGTCAATAAACTAATTTTGTTAAGTAATTCAAATAAAAATATTCAGCTATTTAAAGATGACCCCTTAAGTTCCAGCTAATTTCCTTAAATTCGGCGAACGACAATTATCTTAATTAGATCAATCAACTGACATTTCGAAGCAATTAAATTTGTAATATTGTTGATTTTCTGGTAGTTTTTTTCAGGATAGCTCCATTTGTAACACGATAATACTTCTATTAGATTGGATCACATTACTTTTCAACATAAAAACATATAATTTGAAAAAATTCTAGCTAATCAGTACTTATGCTGAGCATTCGGGAAAGAAATGGAAATATTTTAATTACAAATCGTAAATTGCGCACAGCTGCGATAGTTACAAATACCTTAATTTCTCCTACAAAAGAATTGCATTTTCTTTGAGTTTCCTTAGAGAATACCAGAGCTAATGTTCATTACTCTTAACTATCTGCAATGCATGCCGCACGCCACTCTTCGCATTCTCATTGCACGCAGCCAATTGACCGACTCGCTGAAGCGCATTGCAAACTTTTTATCATTGCCTGTGGTAATGGTATGCTTTTTATAGCGAGTGCGCTTGTTAAGCCAACGCCGGCCAACCAGCTCAGCGCTCCGAAACCCCGACTCGCCATCAAACGCGCATAGCTTCTGAGCGCCAAAGTTGTTCTGCACTTTAACTTTAATTATGAAATTTTTTAACAACAATATTTTGCGCTTTATATTATACTACAACAACAATGGAGGCAACAAGCACCCAATCATTGGCGTTGAGCGCAGCAAGCGTGGAAAGCATATGCTAGGTTCACTCTCGACGCGAAGAAATTATAAGAAAGTGCAAAGGACATGGCAAAAGGATGAAGGAGACTTATTGAAAATTTTACAGAATTCATGATTGATTATACAAAGTGAGCAAAGAATGTAAGCGCTGCAAATAGTTGACGGAAAACGATGTATCCGAAGTGAGGAGGAGTGAATAATGAAAAAATAGGAAAAGACCTTCCCACCAAAAGGGCTTTACTGCTAATGGTGTAATACATACGGACGAGCATCCGCACTCTGTCAGCGGCGACGCTGCCATTGGCAATAACGGATGAGGATGATTTAAATTGTCCACATTGTGTGCCGTCATTTCGAGTGCGTAGTAAAGAAAGCAGCGAGCAAAAAAGCTTAGAGCGAATATGTAAGCAGAAGGCAGTCTGCGGAAGCGCCAACGGATGCAGTTAAGCTGCGCGCTCATCGTTCAATGGTATGCGTAATGCAATAGGGTGAGGGGTGAGAGAGAGAGGGAAGCGGCAAATTGGCAGCAAAAGAATTCCGGCTTTCTGCATAAAAATGGAGTAATAAAAAATGAAGGGCAAGAGACGCAGCAGAAGTGAGTTGTGTTGAACTGCAACAGCCAGCTATCATTGCCAATTGCGCGAAACGCGCTCAGCCACACTCCGTTGATTAATAAAAGCATCGATGCTCTGTAGGAAAGCAAAAAATGGAGAAAAGCTTGTTAGTAGACCAAATCCATATAGAGATACCCTTAACATGTTATCGCTATTTGTAGAAAATAAGAAAGAAATTTCTCTCCTCTCTTTCAGAACTAATTATATTCTCCCTTAAACCGAAAGAAAAATTGTACAATGCAATAGAGATCAGTTCGGTATCAGTTATTCACCAGTTGATAAATAATACCGATTCCTTTAACTTAGATTCCGATGAATACATAGATGGGTCTTATCTGATGTGCCTTGTAGTCGAGCATTCAACAGTGATGCCAAATAGAAGCTCTTATCGTTTGAAACGGGCTATTATGAAGTATAAAGCCACGCCCACTCATAATACTAAACTTTGCATAATTTTAGGCGCTAATATTTTAAGAGTATTGCTTTCATTCTAAAGTATTATACTCAGTCTAGATAAAATTAGATTAGAAGACAACTGCAATGTGAGCAACAAGTCTCGGAAAAGTTTTTTTTTGTAAGTTTTCCTTCTGGGTATAACGCCATAATTGATGTGTATATAAGATATCTGTATATATAAATTTGTGAGTTAAAGAATGCGAAAGCGCACTCACTCTTGGCGCAGTGAAGTTTGAAAGTTTTTCATTAAAACGGACATTGCTATCAAGCTAGTAATTAAGAATAATCGAAGATGTGGCAAGCATTTGAAGCCAGCGGCGGCAGCAACAGCGTAATGCGCGCAATATCTTTTTTTCGAATACGTATGTATGTATGTGTGTGAGTGTGCGGCAGGACAGCAAGGGCAGCATTAAGTTTTACGCTCATTGATTTGATTAAAAATGATTAGTGGTGGATGAGGAGGAAGACACCCACCATCACCATTGTCGCTGCAGTTGGGGCTGCCGGATTGCTAGATAGATACCGGTGGCCAGCGGCTATGCGACCGCGGCCATAATGAATGTGCTTCCTCTTCTTCTTCGTTCTTTCGCTCTTTAAATACGCAGCAATTTAAAGCAGCTTTATCACAATTAATTGCAGTTAAATAGTGCGCTCTACAAGGGATAACTCATCAGGCGCCTCTCGATGTGTGTGTGTGTATGTCTCGGTTTGTGTCTTGATCTCTTTTCGCTTAATAAAAATCCAGCTCATATATGTATAAGCTGAGGTCCTGAAGCACCTGCTGCGTCTGACGCTTCCGGGTCAACGCAAGGCTTTACATTAAAATTCTTGTAGTTGGGACTGTGTATGTGTTGGAGTATGCACTGCAAGTCTTGCACACAAGCTTACATATGTACATGGATGTGATAGGTGACAAGCACTTTTAAACGCTTTTTTATATGCCTGTTTGTATGTCTGCTGAAACACTTGACTTTAAATCTCGCAGCTGTCAACGTCACTGTCAGCTACAAATTGCGCGCGTACAAATGTCAAAATGAGTGGGTATGTGCATACCTATGTATGTGTCACTTAGTTTGTTGCATCTATAAAAATAATAAAAAAGTGTAGACACTTAATTCTGGTTTAATTTAAGTAATCCTTTAACTGGAAATGTCCACAGAAAATATAAATAATAATATATTTTTAAAATAATTGTCCTCGAATGCGGCGCTTCTTCACGGGTTTTCATGAAAGAGACCTTAACATTAGCATCCGTCGTAGGGAAATGATTAGTTCTGCACTCCTGTTACCTATGTATATCAGTTTGGATCGTAAAGTTAGTATGAATAACATGAAAATAAAAGACATCATTAAAGTTTCGAGTTGTTTCAGAGCCCATACTGAAGACAGAGGATTGTCCTGCTTTCTTACAATTAGGTTTCAGTTTCAAAGATTTTTACCCAATATTTATAATGGATGTATATCTTAATTTTATATATTATCATGAAAAAGAACTCTCGACCTTACATTGATTTTAACGTAATTTTGTTTTATTGTTTAAGGGGTTCAATAAGGTCAGTGATAAATATCTGAAAGAAATATCTAAAACAAATTTGGTGAAAACATGTTCAGACTCGGAAAGAAACTCAAAAGATTATTGAAAATATAAGGCTTCACAGATTAATTTCAACGTATCCTAAGCGAGTAACAGCATGCTGTTTTGATTCTCAAAGAATACTGAAACCTGTAATGATACTTCAGCTTTTTGTTTGAGAGAGAGCTGCTTATAGATTTATTAAAATATATTATAGACTATATAACTTAAAGAATTTTAGGAATGTAAAATAGATTTCCAGAGATAAATGATTTTGAGTCCGGAAAGCCCGACTTTTGTATGAGAAGAAGTTCAACGTCAGATTTATGATAACACAATATACGGTATAAGAATAATCTCGAATAGATGACTATAACCAATGATAAGGCTCTTTATAACTATAAACAACAAGTTCGGAGATTGAACTGCGTGACAGAGTAACTATCGAGAACAATAGACCCGCATTATTTATCCCTAAAAATTAAATATTTTTTTTATAATCGCACGATATATGATTTTAAAACAAATTCTTGAAGGAAGTTAAGGTTTATTATTTAACAAAAAAATTAAAAAAAAAACACTTTTAGGAAGAACCAAATATCAATAAATATCTTTTTTTTATTTAAAAAATTTAGTTCACTTTATCCAGTATTCACTGTATACAGCTAGACTGCTGTCCACAGTGATTTCAACTGCTGCTGCTGACAGCGGCTTTCACTGATTTAGCTGACGTCGGCTTTGCTATTGTTGTTGTAAGTCTATGTGTCTGCTATGGCTGGCGCGGCATTAACAACAACCATGACACAACAACTACTAGTATCTGGATGTTGTTGTAGTAAAGTTGTTGCACTTAAACGTCACTGTGACGATTGTTGAGAGCAACGGCTTGCTGTTGTTGTTACCGTTGTTTGTCGCTGTCTGTCATGCGACATCAAGTGCATACAGTCTGTCGCTCGCAACTTCGAATCGAACACACACACACGCACGCAAGCACGTGTAAAACATGATAAAAGAAGAATAAAAAATAAAATAGATTTAAAATGAGCGAAACTTAAGTGAGCTATAAGCAGATGTGTGTACTCTACTATGGAGGAGCTTACTTATGTAAGTGCAGCCTTACATGAGTGTGTGGCTGTATACTTCTGACATGCAACGGCAATGAATAACTCACTGCCAACACTTGTAGCACCTCGCACTTCCTCTCCTCGCCGCGCCATGCATTTAGCGCCAAATTAAAATTTAAAACGAAATTAAGTGACAAACGAAAGGAATACAGCCATCACTATATGTATATATTATATATGCAAGCATATTTAAACACACACATGTGAACATATGCACGCTTTTAAGCAGCCATATTTGAGTTAAAAATATTGTGCAATATGCACTGAGCGCCTCGGCCATTATTGTGGCATTCAGTATAATTAAATTTGCCGCACTTTTGCTAGTAAAGCTCTCGAAACAATGAAATAATAAATCAGAATTATTGTCGACACATCAATTATGGCGCCCGGCCCATATTTTAAATTCCATTTCAAGCGACAATAAACACGGCCGCCAATCAAAATATCTCTCGCAATTACTCCAAATGCCGAAATTTTCATTAAATTTGCGCCCAAATTATGTGCTCGGCACTGAAAGTTCGGAAAGTTTTGAATTTTGTTTGGCATTCCGAAAATGTGGCTAATGGCAATGGTCGCCTAAAAGCAAATGAGACCAACAGTTGTCAAAATATTATGAATATATTGTACATCGGTGTGCATATTAGGAGACAAATAGTTGGCCTTTGATACTCATACCTAAATATGAAAGCTTTTGCTTAGATATTCAATTAATTTAAAACGCAATCATTGAAATATTTCATAACACGTCACTGGAAATTTAATTGTATATATGTAGGTATAGTTTTGAATAAGCATTTAATTATAATTTGAGTGGCACGTGTTTATTATTAGCCGTATAGCCAACAGTATTCTGTTTCTTCTGCTTTGAAACAATATAGTACTTCTGTATCGAAATAAAGACAGTGGTAGAGAAAAGTTTCCTCTGGAACATTGAATGCTCACTGTTCTCAAAAATCAGATTAATGAGCCCTTGTACTGAACTTTAGACACTACAGTTGTGTGTTAGATCCTCATACCGGTAACTGGAGTTAAGAAAACAGTGAGAAGAATATATTCTCTGAGGCTATCTTAGCCTTACGCATGTTAAACATGAGATCTGTGACACCAATTTTAAACTGTCCAACGCAATAAATATTTTTTTTTGCAGTCTACAACGGCAAAACGAGATAGTAAGAAAACTTAAGGGCGTTTCAATTGGAAACGAGTATATATGTACATATGTAATAAATCGATCAAGTGGATTTGTTACGTTTTCCATTATCGAGGAGCTCGGGCGGTAAAGCAAATGTTTTGGCTCGTTTAAGTTCATCTCTGAGACGAGAATTAGGGTAGTAATCTTTAGAAAAACATATCAAAACTGGAAAGCGATGTATCAGTTCAGATGTTTCTTTGAATCTGTTCCTGCAGAAAGTGAATAATTTAATTCGCAATGTGACACCGTCTGTATAACACTAGTAAACATCTGGATCTTTCAACCGAAATTCGAAATTTTTTTCGAAATTTTTTATTAATCCATAATGCTGAGAAATGTCGTCTTTAAAATGAATATTCTTAATTTTATTTAAGGAGTTAGCCCAAAGCATTGTTCGTACTTATATAAGATATTCTAGTAGCGAGGAAAATGGAGTCGGAATTTCTTCTAACATCTTTGGCACAGCGGCACATTATTATGAGGAAAATATTACTCCTGACTTTCTATAGAATATATAGTATGAAAGATAATTTCGGTAAACAAATTAGCCACAGGTACTAAGATCCTCATATTCGATAACTGGGGTCTTGAAAAGTTATAGTCCGATTTCAAAAATTCTTAGATGGGCCATGGCATACCTTCAATGCTTTAATCGTGCAAAGTTTTATTCCAATATCTTCATTGGTTATTAATTTGTATATTGTAAAGTGAACGATCAGATGGAAGTATGTGTGGATGTAAACTGATTTTTTCTCATTTTCAAACCGTAATATTGGGATATCGAGGAAATATTCATATTCGATTGAAACTGTCGAGTGGTTCCTGAGATAAAGTTTTTGACCCTGAAGTGAGCGTTACCACGCCCATTCCTAAATTTTTACACAATTTTGAGTGCAGTTTTTTTGTACCCTCTTCACTATAAAATATAGTGGTTCTATTGCAATTTTACTTAACCTTTACGATATTGTGAACTAGAAGCGTGATTCTACACATTATCATAAACCGCCACAGGTCATCAATATTTTTTCCACTTTATTACAATAGCTTTACAGATGTGAAGTTGTCAATATAATTAGGCTTTTTAGAAAAATTATTACCCCTAGAAGTACTTTTTGAATTTGAATGCAATTGATATTCGATAGTTATTTTGATGTCGCTAACTTTCAGCCACGCCTCACACTGGCTATAAATATACACGCAGGTTCATCCAATAAATCACTTTCGTTATATAGTCACTTGTTGTGGGTAGTTACCACTTCCAATCAATCAAATAGCACTTACCTCAAATGAGAAGAGTCATTACATAGATATGTTCCATGTGATAACATCGTTCAACATATTAATTTAATAAAAAAGCTTTGTTATTAGTTCCTGTAATCATTTTGAAATGGAAATTGAAACACATCGAAAGAAAAAAATCTATCACCGCACAGAATACGACAATAGAATAAACTCTGCATCAGTTACATAAGTTCACTCGCAGCGAGTGTTTCGAAGCGGAAATGTTTACCTACGGCAACATATTGCTCTTGTTCAGTTTACCAGCGCTAATGGGTTATCCAGCTTATAGTTGGAACACTTCAAAAGTTTTTAAGTTGAGTCATATTTTGAAAAAAATTAATTTAGAGCGGGAAATCAACACATTTATTATTGTGAACGCCGGCAATAACTCGCGGCACAGTTGCCTTTGTGATGAAGATATTAAACTACTTACCACAAACACAACCGTTAAACTATTGCAAACGGACAGTCCCCGACCATCATCTTCTGGATACGCCAACAGCGAGCTGCTTTTAATTCGTTGTCTACCGGAGCGATTTTCTTCGAAGCTTTTTGAATCAATGATCAACGGAATTCGGCATAGACGAAATGTGCGCATGCTTTTCATTTGGAATGATGAGTATACCAGCGCATCGAGTCAGAAACGTCTACAGTTGCAGCTACAGCAACAACTGGTCTTTCAATATTGCGCCGAAATGCGTCTACTGAATGTAATCGGCATATACCGAGACTACTTGAAAGACGGACACTTTTACACATACAGCTATTTTCCACGGTTCCATCTTCAACGTAAGACACTGGGTGAGGATTGCTTTCCCAATCGTATAAGGGATTTAAAAGGTATCGCCTTACGTACGCTGCCCGATCAACTCGAGCCATGGAGTGTTGTGTGGCGCAATCGTAATGGTGAGATACAAATCGGTGGATTTTTGACAAAAATTTTGCGAGAATTTGCTAAACAAAATAATGCTACGCTCACCTATCCACTACCGTTGGAAACGGATGTTTTTGTAGAAAGAGGAACATGGACTGCTCTCTTACAAAATGATACGATCGATATGGTAAGTGGAATCACGATTGCGGGAGATAGTGACGACACGATAGATGAAAGTGCACCCGTGCGGCTAGTGGATTGGACAGTTATGCTACCGCTGCCTGAACGAATACCCGAAAGCGAAATACTTGTGTTCCTTCTGAATTCAGTATTGGGTGTATTTCTACTTATACTACTCTTTGTTTTTTCCTCCGTACTCACCTTTGAGAGCATAATTATGCAGCGTCGAACAGCAACTGAGAGTTGTGTCTTCTTCCTTTGGACACTCACCAATGTAGTGCTTCGTGGCGTAATAGGTCAACCGTCGTTCGTCCGTGTAGATATTTCAGCTAGATTCTTAAAACGCTTCTTATATATAATACTCTTTCTGAGTGGGATTTTCATGAGTACATTGATATCTGCCAGTCTTCAATCATATCTGACGAGCAGTCTACGTTATCCTCGCTTAAACAATATCAAAGACTTCTACCACACGAACATGAAAATTAAAATAAGTCAATATGAATATAATTTGCTGCCTGGATATTTTTCGGCAAATTATATTAAAGTGTTAGATCGAATACTCGAAATCGTACCGTCATTTGCAGAAATCCAACGGCAGCGTACAATACACGATGCTCGGTATGCTTTCACCATACTTAGCCCAATGTGGTCTGTCATGATGAAGTATCAATCTCATTTGCGGCAACCGCTATTCTATGTGAGTGAAGGTATTTATGTAAGTAAGGGCATGCCGATGGCGATACCAATGCAGCCGAATTCGATTTACCGCGAAGCCCTAAACAATATGATCCATGACATACAAAGCGTGGGATTGTTGAAGTTATGGACCAATCAGGTGTACGACGATATGGTGGCATCGAAAAAACTAAACATTACTAATGCAGTGAACGACGTGAGAAGTGAACAATTGAATTTAACCAGCTTCTATTGGCTGTGGTGGATGTATGGCGTCGGTGTGAGTCTTTCAATCTTGGTGTTCTTCGCTGAACTTTGGTATTACAAAAGAGCGAAGAAGAAGGCTTTGGCGAAGCAGAAAAATATAGGGAGCAGAACCAATGAACGACGTGTAAGACTACAGCTTGGCTAGTTTGGGATAATTATAGCTTTTGAGATTGTACTAAGATTCCACTAATTGTTTTTGGTGTAAAATCCAATGTAAATAAATGTAATTGTAATAAAATATAAAAAAATACTATTCAAACTTATTACTCTAAAACTAGTGATAAGAAAAGTCACAGTAAAAAGTCAAGGTTAAGAAATATAAAAGTACCCCTTAAAATCTTTAAATTCTTTTATTTCGGACTATTGCATAAAATTTCGTTTTATTAATAAGAGCTAGACATAATTTTATAACTTCGATTTATAAAGGTAAGGTATTGGAATACGTATGAGCCTATTTAAACAGCATTCACTCTTCTCGAGCGCCTCCTTACCGCTCTTCGCTTCGCCACTGCCAATTTTCTATTTTTTTCACTATTCTACCGATTACATTATATAATACTTAAGATCAAAGTGTGATTAAAGTGAAAATAAATTTTTTGAATATCATTGACTGGTTTTATCTCTTAAGAAGTATCAGTAAATATATGTTAGGGAAATGTTTGAGGGGTATCAATTGATCTGATTTTTTAGTTGATTAAACTAAATTAGTAAAATTTGGAACCACTAACACAAAGCATCCTTCGAAGTAACGTCAATGTCACATATGTATATTTAATAAAAACTTTTTTCCAAAAGAAAAATATACATGAGTACAAATAAATAAGTGATGAAGTTACTTCAAGCGTAAGATGTCCTGTCGTCTGTCGTTTGCTATTATACAATAAATGTTTGTTGCTGTTGTTTGTTGATTTAACGGTTACAAGTTTTAGAACGCGCTTTAGTTGAGCCACACGCCATCCTACACCGCCAGTGCAAGCAAAACTCACTTGCAACCATTTTGTTTAATTTTTTTTTTCAAATAAATTAAAAACAAAAAAAAACACAAAAATAGAAAAATAAATTAAAATGCAAACTCAGCTTGCGAAATGCATGAAAAACTCAAGCAAAAGCGCAAAATGAAAACTTATCTAGAATACACACACAAAGCGAGTGAGCGGCGCGAGCGTGCTTCCTGCGCGCAAACTTCCTACGTTGCAATTGTTTTTGCACCACACATACATATGTGTATTTATATTTTGTTGTTGTTGTTGGTTTTTATTATTGTTAGCAAAGTTGTTGACATCGCCGGATGTGGCTGGAATTTTTGCTTTAAGTGGAAACTGCGCTCCGCTGTCGGCGTTTAGCATGCAAGCGTTGCGCTGCTGCCGTTCTAAGGCAAGTTGCAGCCATGCGTGCAACGCTTGTATGCAACACACATGCGAAGTGAATTGTTGCCACTTGGAGAGTGTGTGTGTGTGTCTGTGCGAAAGAAACTTTTAGTTTTTCAGTTAAAAGCAGTGTTTTTGTTGTTGTTGTTGTTGCAGCCACTTTTGTTTAACGCATGTGGTTAGTAATTGTTGATACAATAGAAGGCAGGAGCACGAGCTAACTCATTGGTGGCTTCCTCCAAACGCCAGCCAAGCCGCCAAAGTCAAATGTCTACAAATGCCATTTAGCATTTTGAAATTATGTTGCCACGCCGCTGATTTACCGTTACACATGTGTGTGTCCGTTGCGTGCTGTCGTGATGTGTGCCACTTGTCCCCGCCAGCAGTGTCATCCTGCCCGGCACAATTTCACATTTGTCGTATTAGTTTTTTCATTATTTTTTTATTTTCTTTTCTGTTTTTTGTGTTGCAAGTAAAGAATGCAAATTTAAAATGCATTCCAATTAATTCTTTCAGCTCGCGGTTGTCGCACTTAATTCCTTCCTGTCTAAGTTGAAATGCAAAGTGTTACGGGCTCCTGCGTTCCATTAGAAAATTAAAAATTCACCAACAGCGCCACGCGTAATGCTCTCTAATATGCAATGCTGCAACGAATTAAATGAGAATTTCTTTTTCGTAATGACCGCGGTTGTGTGGCACAAGTGTATTTGGAGCCCATGGGAGACACTCAGTGCGTTGTTTTTTTGTATTCTGGTCAAAATGAAAAAAAAAGTATCCAAAAGTGGGGTCTCACTTGTACTCTACAAGAACTGAACCTTGAATTTTTTTAATTCTCTGGACACACTGATTTTAGATTAATAAATCGTATAGCTTTAATATTTTATATAGAAATATTTCTTCAATAATCTAGAGAAATATCGTTAGTTGCAATTCGCGTTAAGCGCAGGCATCCAAAAGAATGACTACTCATTCACTACGTGACGGCACTCCAGCTGGTATCGCAAAGGACCAAACTGGTCTATGACTTTCTGGCCTACCAGACTAACCTAAACTTTCACCAAGCTTTGAAAAGCTCAGACGAAAGCTCTACTAGCCATCTCGTCTATTGTCAAGTCTTAGATGATTTGTATCAGGTTATCTAGAGAGCGGTATTCTTTCTCTATCCGTGGAAATTCTTGAAAATATCTTTCATTTTATGTCAACACCTACACCAAAATTTCTTGCAAGCTTTCATCTTCAACACCTTCTGAAAAGTGAGAACGAACTTAAGGAATTCTGAACTTTGTTTAAACTTGAGTTCAATTATGATGTATTTTTTGTAAAAATGAATAGTTAGTTTTAATGTGCAATAAGACTTCTGGTGTTGACCTTTAACCTAAAGCTTAGACCTTAATTCCACCGACTTATTGGCGAAATTGGTTGTTTGACGTAAATTAATTTTTCAATTGATTGTTTTACTGGGCAATTATCTAAATTAATAGCGGAATATTAAGAAATTGTGCGACCCGGAAC
Organism: Zeugodacus tau; assembly: GCA_031772095.1. Taxonomy (NCBI): domain Eukaryota; kingdom Metazoa; phylum Arthropoda; class Insecta; order Diptera; family Tephritidae; genus Zeugodacus; species Zeugodacus tau. The sequence continues at coordinate 84,791,656 of CM062649.1, forward strand.
AGATTTTATGGAACATCCACAAGGGATACTACTAAATATAGGGTCGTCAACGAATTTAATATAGCGAGAACCCCGCTTAGTTTTATCGTCTCCAAGGCTTCCTATAGGGCAGCTCCAAATACTTTAGTTTGCATAATGATGTAAATATGAATTTATATTTTTAAAGCTTCGAGAAGAAAAACAGCTAAATTCATGTTCTGAACACGTCCCGCGAATTTCCCAAAAATCTGTTACTCTATATTAGTATTCCTTACATATCAATACTTTTATGAGACTGAAGTTCTACTTAATGCTCATTTAGTTTCATTTTGGAATGATCTACCCCAGAGGAACCCAATATATTGAAAGCATGTTTTTTTCCGAACACCAGTTTTTTCCAGTTTCCTTTACTGAAAAAGTGAAAGAAATACTAAAGCAAATCTAAGTTTGGACTATTATAAATCATATCTCTAATGCAAATTACCCTCCACAATTTACTATTTAAAATAATTTAAATATTCTCATCCCGAAACTAAATGCATATAAATAACATACTAAATCAAACACACGCGCATGGACCCCTACAGTAAGCCACATAACAAGTGAAAAATTCTTCAGAGCACTTCCGAAAACCAGTTCCGTTCAAATTATAATTTTACACTTTGCAAACTCAAATTTTTCAACAATAAAAATTTCCGGCTTTGCTCATAAATGAGTGTGAGTGCATAACGGTATTTGTGTGTTTGTATACACATGTGAAAAATATATATATACATATTTATATATGAAATTGTAAAGCTTCGTTGGTGATCACCGCAGCACAACCACACAGGAAACCTCTCATTGAATAAACTCGTGGTTGTCTTCTACACCACACACAGACACACATATGTACACGCAATCACACAACCTCTTCCCTTTCGCTGCCCCTACGAGGGATAACGCTGTGTGTGCACCATATCAGTGGCCATTTGGCAAATCCTGACCAACGCTGTGGAGCTGTTGGCGGAAACTTTCGGCGACATAATGTGGCACAGTTAGGCCAGCAAGCGAGCAGCGGCAGCAGCGCTTACTATATCAACTACAGCGCCAACAACAACACACACACTCATATGCATATGAGTACGCAGATTTATGTTTGCCGGTGTGTGTTTGTGTGAGCGTGTGTCCATTGTAGATAGGATGTATTGCGGTGCGGTACTGTGTTGCAATAATAATTCATAAAGTGTTGCATGCAGCAAGCAAGCGACGCTAGTTGCAAGTGGACTTTGGAGTGTTGCAGCAATGGGAGTGGCGTTGGCAAACGAAGCGTGACGATGCGCTGTTGCTGAATAACTGCAGTCGAAATTAAAATTGCGCTGCCACACGCACATACACACTTACTTATATACATATGTATATGTAAAATCATATATGTCCGCTTGTATGTATATTTAATTGTGTTGCAAGTTACTCGTTGGCCGTTGCCAGTTTACAATTCGCTCATAACTCATTGTTTGCCATTTCGGTGTTGCATACAACATGCACACACACACATACATATATTTATGGCAGTCACTGTGTGTTATGGCTAAAAATGTTGCACACACACACTTGCAGTTTCACTTTCGTTGTTCTCGTTGCACGTTGAAAGTTGTGCTATTTGTTATTGTTGTTATACCCGGTTGCTGTTGCCCGGATCTGAGTTATCTAGAGAAAGTTAGGAAGAATGTCAGTTTGTCCACTGCTCAGTCTTTTTATTGTTGTTGTTGCATTCATTCTTTAACTTTTTGAAGTAATGCTGTTCAGGTGACGGACCTTGAGCATTAGAATCCGGGACCCGAGCTACCTTTCCTAACCAAGTGGTGCTTTTGGACATGTTAGGTAGCTCTTTTGGTTATCTAGACATTTCTGTATTTATAATCGGTTCCACCCGAAATTAGACACACCTTACTTGTAGTTGTTGCACTTTTTTTTACTTTTTTTACCGTTATACTGCTGTGATTGCTCTTTCACTGGTCGCTCTGGGCAGCGCTGCAGTTAAGTTATTACTTCATAAAACCGGAATCACCGAAACAGTGTAACAACAACAACAACAAACAGCAGCACTGATATCAACAGCAAGTACTAGTAGCTGCAACATTGTATACAACAACAACATCAAGAGCGTATTCACGGACGGTGACAACGACAATAATGACAACAACAACAACACAAATATTATAGAATCACATGTGAGCGACAATCATAAATAAAAGAGCGACGAGCATGTCAACAACAAAAAGTGCAACAACAACAACATGAGCAGCAGCAGCATTGCACCTTCCCTCAAAGCTCGTTGCGTCAGTTTCAAATGTTGCCAATTTGCTGTTATGTTGTTTCTGTTTTTTGTTTTTCACGACACTTTTTTAATTATTTTTATGTATGCATGCGATGTTGTTGTTGTATTTTTACCCCGCTGCACTTTTTTGCTATTTTTTATCCTTCGTTGACTGAGTTTTTTCCGCATTTTTTATTGCTGACGCTGCAACTGTAAATTAAAGCTTAGAAATGTGGCACACACCATAATTCTGGTTTTTGCAAGTTTATTACCGTTATATTTATTTATTTCGGTTTTAGTTTTGGTTTTTGTTTTGGACCATTGTGGCCGATGCGCCGTCGAAATGTTGCCATTTACAGATTTGTGAGTTAATTTCGACACAAAAGTAGGCCAATGATAAGCTGAGGGGGGGGAGAATGTTACGATCAAAAAAAGAAACTCTGATTTATAAATAAAAGTGTAGCAAAGTGTAGGCTTCTCTTACAAAAAAATAATAATTTTTGTGTCGAAAAATTGCTGACGTTAATTTGTTTTTGCAAGCAAAACTAGAATTTATTGCTGTCAAGGCAGCTAATGAAGCTGCGCTTTTTTGTGTCTTATTTGTATTTAAATTAATTACTATACAAAATATTCGGATAGAAATTTGGCTTTCGGATTTGGGAAAAAATATGGAAAAAGCCAAATATAAATATCTTGCAAATGTCAATAAAGTAAGTGAATGGGTTACTGTTCGGTTAAGCCTAGCTTAGACAACCTCTACTAGGTTTATTATCGACTCATCAGTTCACCAAATTTCTTCGAAACTACTTATCTTGTCTATTTATGTCTTTTGAAGCTACTTCAGTTCAGTTTTTATCATTGCTTCACACTTCTTGAGGAGACTATCGTCATATTGCATATTTTTCAATAAAATAATATAACGAAAATGATTCAACAACAATTCCGTATTCGTACAATAATGGTTTCAATGATTCCTAGTGAAGGTACCATATAAAATAGTTTCAGTGAAGCCCAGAGCATGTATTTAATAATGCTTGGACCGTAGCTTGAATCAAATTAGTTAGCAATAGATTATGGAGATTTCTCCTTTGATATATGTGAAGCTTATTAAAATATAATAACGATTTTTTTTGTCATGACACTTTGGCTATGTGATAGGGTTGCCAATCCCCCTCCTCAAAATTCTAAAATACGATCTATCACTTAGATCTGCACTTAAAAGAGAAGACATCATTTTCTACAATGTTTTGCATAAAGATTCTCGATAACAACCTCAATAAAATGTTGAAGTCATCTGTGTTGAGAACCCAATCATAGCGCTTAGTGAACATCGGGGAACTCAGCAATATTCTATGGTTTCAAATACCGTTAGGCGAGTGGCTTAACTTCGTTGGAAAGGATGCTTAACCAACATATAGAATCCTTTTCAGTTGTGTGAATTTTAATAAGAAGTGTGCCGCTTATGGACACGATGATACTGACATAAACCCGAAAAAAATATTTCCAATCTGATATAATTTTCATAATCAGAGAAAAAATAAGATTATTGTTGAATCCCAACAAAACAAAAACGAACTTCAGCTGAAAACTCTAAGTAATGAAAATCAGGCCTATTCCTTAGCTATTAGCAGAACTTACCACATAAGGTATTTTCTATTATGAAAAGTCCGTATCCCTACGAACGATATGTCCAATCTAGTGTTACCAATCGAACTCGACTGCGTTGGCAAATCAAGATCAACTATTCTCTGTCGAGCCGAAATTTTGTTAAACTACTTGAAAATAATAAATATGCCATATTTGTAAATTACGAAACTGTCAACGCATTCGTCTTGTGACAAACAGTCGGCCTTATGTTTAAAAGTAAAAGTGACTCTGCGTTATATTAATTTAAAATATATTTCATATACATAGTAACAGTTATAAACACAGACAATTGGAATTAGAAACTGCTAATCAGTTCCACATACTTAAATAAATATTTAACCTTGACTTTGAAATTTTTAGCCTTGATAATGAAGCTGAGTTCTGAAAAAAACAAAAAATAAATAATAATGTATAAAAGTATCAAATATAAAATAATTAAAAATAAATGCTCTGATTAGACTAAAAAAAATCAAACTAAAATTCAAAATTGAAATATTGAACAAAAAGTAAAAAAAATGAATAAACTAAACACTTGAGCGCGCATACACAGATTTATTTACTGTACAGATAATGAATCATTTGCATGTTATCAGCAGCCAGCAGCTAAATAACCTCGACTGCTGGTGACAACTTCGACAAGCGGACAGCGACAACGCCCAGCAGTACAAATTGCTTATCAGCCAAGCAGTTGTCAATGAGACAAACACACGAGCACACACACTGTATATAGTCATTTTTGAATATATTTATGTTCATATACATGACTATGAAATTGTATGCCGGCTTGATGATGCAAACTAATCTGCCCGGTTCGTTAGTTTATCAGTTGTGCTCTTCAATGTAATTCAATAATGGAAATTAGCTGGATTTTTTTCCGGCCGCTGGCTTTGTGAATTGCACTAATTTTGCTTTACTGACCACGACAATGATAATTACGTTTTTGAATTGACACACACACGGAGGAATAAATGCATTTTCAATATATTTTTGATTGCATATTTCAGTTCAGAAGTTTTGCCATTGACATCCATATGTCAAATTAAAATCGACCAAATTTAATCAACACACACATGTGCATTTTACCATTGAACACATGAATGTGCGTGTGTGTTTGTAGTGTGTAATTAAGTCATGAGCAAATGCAAAATGCAATGAAATTGAATGCAGTCATCGGTTGTGGTTGTCCGCAGTGAAGTTCTACTGAAGATTTATCCATTGCCCAGAGTAATAACTCGTATTAAGCTCACTGTGCGGTTTTTGTTGATGTGTGTGTAGCTGTTTGTGTGTGTGTAAATGCATGTAACCCTGTTTGAAAATGGTTTATTTTGTCAAGTGAAACTGGTCCAAAAATAACTAGTTGTGAACTAGTCGGGGGAAAAAGTTTTAATATTCCGATTTTGAGTTTCAAATAGTTATTCTTCGAAGAAATTTACAAAAATTCAATCTAATGGTTCAAAGAAGATATATTTCAAGTTTGAACCAAATCGGAGCAAAAATAAAATTGTCCTTTAAAACTCGATTCCAGCACCATCTAACAAAAGAAACATTAAACCAAATCGGAGTTTTGGAGTCTCTACACTTATTTATCTATATCTATCTACAGCCTACATTTATTGTATATTTAGAAAATATTCTCCAAATAATGACACATCTCTCTACTTGTTGCTGGGTTTATTCTATGAGGCGGTTAACCAAATCGAACAGCATTCTAATTATCTATTATTTAATGCAGCGGCAATCTATCTGTACATACCGATTACACAAATTAGAATATCCATATTAATATGTACAAAGATGCATATGTATGCATTTATAAGTAAGCATTAGCTGGAATCAATGCGGGATCGGAATGTAGAAATAGATTATTTGAAATTTAAAATTTGCAAATTGATTTTTAATTCCCTTTACCATGGCCAATTGAATATTCAATGAACTGCACTTTTTGGATGCATCAGATAGGCGATTTTTCAATAAAATTTGTTAATATTTTAGGGAAATTATAAATATATATATATATATGTATATTCATCAAAAATATAATTCAATAATGAAAATCTGAAATTTTTCGGTTTTTTTAATTTTATAAAATAATAAGACAAAATTAACCTAAAAATTTATTATTACGGTCAAATTTTAGGTGAATAGAAAGGAGAAAGATAGAAGTTGAGAGATAGAGACAGAGACAGAGATAGAGATAGAGATAGAGATAGAGATAGAGATAGAGATAGAGATAGAGATAGAGATAGAGATAGAGATAGAGATAGAAATAGAGATAGAAATAGAGATAGAGATAGAGATAGAGATAGAGATAGAGATAGAGATAGAGATAGAGATAGAGATAGAGATAGAGATAGAGATAGAGATAGAGATAGAGATAGAGATAGAGATAGAGATAGAGATAGAGATAGAGATAGAGATAGAGATAGAGATAGAAATAGAGATAGAGATAGAGATAGAGATAGAGATAGAGATAGAGATAGAGATAGAGATAGAGATAGAGATAGAGATAGAGATAGAGATAGAGATAGAGATAGAGATAGAGATAGAGATAGAGATAGAGATAGAGATAGAGATAGAGATAGAGATAGAGATAGAGATAGAGATAGAGATAGAGATAGAGATAGAGATAGAGATAGAGATAGAAATAGAGATAGAGATAGAGATAGAGATAGAGATAGAGATAGAGATAGAGATAGAGATAGAGATAGAGATAGAGATAGAGATAGAGATAGAGATAGAGATAGAGATAGAGATAGAGATAGAGATAGAGATAGAGATAGATATAGAGATAGAGATAGAGATAGAGTTAGAGTTAGAGATAGAGATAGAGATAGAGATAGAGATAGAGATAGAGATAGAGATAGAGATAGAGATAGAGATAGAGATAGAGATAGAGATAGAGATAGAGATAGAGATAGAGATAGAGATAGAGATAGAGATAGAGATAGAGATAGAGATAGAGATAGAGATAGAGATAGAGATAGAGATAGAGATAGAGATAGAGATAGAGATAGAGATAGAGATAGAGATAGAGATAGAAATAGAGATAGAGATAGAGATAGAGATAGAGATAGAGTACATAACCTAGAATACCTAAGCTCACACATCCGATTAATGAACATCCGAAATAAGATATTTCGTATATATTTGCATATTTAACCTCAAACAAATGACATCCCCCGAAGAGATATTTCATTTGCCAACCCTTACTTACAATTCTGTACCGTTATCGATAAATTAATTAAAGTGTTGTCTCTACAAAAATATGAACACATATATGTATGTATGATTTTGTAAACGAAATCCTTTGTTTTTCGTTCCTTCGAATATAAGAGAGTTTAAGGAAAAAACCAAACAAAGACATTATTAATTTAAATTTCAACTCAATTAAGCTCAGCAGCAAATTGGCAAATATCAACAACTAGCAGGCATAAAATTTACAATATTCCGTTTGTTGTTGTTATTACTGCACATATTCACACGCTGGTCACACAAAAGCTCTTTGAGCTGGCATTATGATGTTCTTACGCCTTTGTTGTCCTTGCAGTAGCTCAACGCCAGCGGCGGCGGCAACAGCTGCAGCAAAGTTCATGGAGCTTGATGCCGAAAGTGTAAAGCGGAAAGTGTTGACATGAGGGGGGAGGGGTCGATGGCAAATGATTGCTAGCAGCGTATTTCAGTGTGACCGAACATTAATAACACTATTATTGTAAAATTATTATTATTATTATAGCAGTAATGCCTTGCTTAAAATAACAGCCATTGTATTTGTTATTGTTGTTGCTGTGGCTTGTGGGCCGTTGCAGTTGCAACAAGCCGTGCAAAAAGTTTAAACTTTTGTAATTAACAAGCGTAGTGTGATAAATGCCATAGTTCTTTAGGTCAACGTTCGCTATTGATATTAAGTCAGCCCCAAGGACTGATGGCGAATTTATTCAGTTGATGGATGTATTTATGGTAATTTTGACATTTCATTGTACTTACTTACAAAGGGAAGTACACTCATGACAAGTTTTAATATGCAGATATGTCGGATACTCAAAGCGTAATGTCTTTCCGAATGGGCTCGCAGTTTAAGTCATTCTCCTGAAGTATGAGATAGTAGGTTTGAGATGGGGGTGTAGACCGTGGATCCAGAAAACGGCAGATGGTATTGTTAGGGAACGTCTTTTAACTCATTGTTCCTATTAGAATAATTTCTTGGACCACCGACATCAACTAAAGCAGCTCTAACCTTGTTCTCCGACCACCCTTTCTTTTCACAAATTCGTCTCGCGAAAATTTAACCAAACTCACCGATTTCGAGCATAGTCATTGGGTATTAATTTTCTTCGCGCCGCAAAATTTTCTACCTCCCCAACCCCGTTGATTGACTTTGAAAAATCAAACACTGACTTGGTGAAAACTTTTCAACAACTTACATTAAACTATTTTTATACTCTCGCAACAAATGTTGCTAAAGAGAGTATTATAGTTTTGTTCACATAACGGTTGTTTGTAACACCCAAAACTAAACGAGTTAGATATAGGGTTATATATACCAAAGTGATCAGGGTGAAGAGTGGAGTTCAAATCCGAATGTATGTCTGTCCGTCCGTCCGTCCGTCTGTGCAAGCTGTAACTTGAGTAAACATTAAGATATCTTGATGAAACTTGGCACACTTATTTCTTGGCACCATAGGAAGGTTGCTTTCGAAAATGAGCAAAATCGGACCACTGCCACGCCCACAAAATGGCGAAAACCGAAAACACATAAAGTGCCATAACTAAGCCATAAATAAAGCTATGGAAATAAAATTTGGTATGAAGGATCGTACTATTAAGGGGCATATTTGGATGTAATTTTTTGGGGAAGTGGGCGTGGCCCCGCCCCCTACTAAGTTTTTTGTACATATCTCGCAAACCAATAGAGCTATATAAACCAAACTTTCTGCAGTCGTTTTTTTAGCCACTTCCTAATACAGTCCAAAAATGAAAGAAATCGGATCATAACCACGCCCACCTCCCATACAAAAGTTAGGTTGAAAATTACTAAAAGTGGGTTAACTCACTAACGAAAAACGTCAGAAACACTAAATTTCACATAAGAAATGGCAGATAAAAGCTGCACTCAGATTTTTTTACAAAATGGAAAATGGGCGTGGCGTCGCCCACTTATGGATCAAAAACCATATCTCAGGAACTACTCGACCGATTTCAATGAAACTTGGTGTGTAATAGTTTCCTTACATCCCAATGATATGTTGTGAAAATAGGTCAAATCGCTTCACAACTACGCCTACTTCCTATATACCAGAACTTCGAAGACGATCTGAATCGTTTACTTTACAATATAGAAAATAAGTACAAGTGAAGATATCGGTGCAGAACTTTGCACAAATACTATGTTAATAGTGTGGCAGCCCCATTCTAAAAATCACCGAAATCGGACCATGGGACCATCGGACCCCATACATCGAACACGAGGACCTCGGTGCTTCTAACCTAACATTATGGTTTCCAACTTTCAATGAACTTTATACAATATATATGACGAATATGTGGGTCAAATTGTGTATTATATAAAATTAATAAAGTTAAATAAATAAATTGCGAGAGTATAAAATGTTCGGTTACACCCGAACTTAGCCCTTCCTTACTTGTTTTTTTTGGTTTTGGCTGGCAAGTCGCCAAAAGACGAAAACTTTGTCAAGCCACGCTGATGCCAAAATAATTAACTTACTCAACGTACACTTTCTCTCTCGCACTCTTTGCAGCTCACAAACTCAGACGCCACTTCGGTGACATTGAAGGGTGTCAACCGTGAACTAACCGGCAACTATCAGTGCGAAGTGTCCGAGGACAAGCCGCTCTTCCACACCGACATACGTTCCGCACACATGCAGGTCATCGAACTGCCCAAGGATGAGCCGGCCATGCAGGTGGATAAGAAGGTTATCACAATGAATGACAATTTCAAGGCTGTCTGTACGGTGGGGCCGTCATATCCGCCGGCTAACATAACATGGTACATTAATGGACGCAAGGTGAGTTAGAGACCATGCTAAAAGAGGAGGAGTTTGCAGTTTTTCACTTTAAAACACAAAAGTATTTGACAACCAAAATATTAATTTCTATATTTTTCCAAACTCTCTGCCTTCACTCCGCAGATCTACAAAACACCCTTTCAGCGCATCAATCATGTCGCCTTCGAAGGTTCCGCCACATACTCCTCGCTCGAGATCTACCCACACAGCCAGGTGCTGCAAGGCTTCTTCCAGGGTGTGCCCAAATACCAGACGACCAGTATACTGCTGCTTTGCGAGGTTTCCATATTGCATGTCTTCCATAAGAACGTGCAACAACGCCTGCTGTTGAGCATAACGCCGCCCACCACCATCTCGCCAAACCTGCTCGGTCTCGAGGGTTCGAAGCGCATCAATGGTGATCCAGATAACTCGGCGCTCACCGGTGGTGGCCTCAGCCACCACAACAGCAACAGGCGAATAGGTGGCTTCTTCGCGATCATCGGTATGGCGTTCGTTGCGTTGCTGGCGGTGGGCGTGTGTCATGGCGCTACAGTGGGCATGGTGCTCAGTGCTGATGGAATGCCGCCGCTCGAAACTCGACCAGCTGTGTTGGTGGAAACTGTGTCGTTGCACGAGACGGTCGTTGATGCGACGTCGGCGTCGCTGGCGCCAAGCGTGGCTGCCGAACAGAAGGCTAAGCGTCAGCTGTGACCTCAAAGCAGCGTTTAAATTGGTGACACGACCTCAGTGATGGCAAACACAGTGCAACAACTACAAAGTAAATAAATAACGGTAGTAGTATTATGGAAACCGCAGGGAGCGTGAGAGAGAGAAAACAACAACAATGACTGCCGCAGCACCAGCCGCAGCAGGCGGTATGAGCGGCTAACACGGCATGCAAACTATAACGGTAGAGAAATGTTAATTTAATGCAACAACAACAACAAAAGAACCCACAATAAAACCAAATCAAAATGGCAAACAATGGAAATTGCTTTTGCACACAAAATTTAATTGTGAAAAAGAGCAAAAAACAAAAACACAAAAAAAATCAAATTAAATCTAATATTTAAGCATACAAATAATAACGGTAAATGTAGTCAAGCAACAACAACAAATTATGCAAAAATGTGTGTGCTATGAAAAGAGGGTAAACAAAAAAGAATGCCTAAAGTAAATAGTGAAAAATAATTATAACGAAATTAATTTAAATATTTGATGACAACAACAAAAGCTAAAACAACAACAGTAGTAGTGTGTATACAGCCTGAGCCCGAAGAAAAGCCATAATATAATATAATATAATAACAACAAACAAATAAACACATAAATATGAATTCAAAATAATTAAATGTAAATTAAGTTTTGAAGGCAACAAAAAACAAAAAAAAACACAACAAAATTGTAATATAGCAACAAAAAAGAAAACGCGTTACAAAAGGAAAAATCAAAAGTCATTGCAGAAAAAAACAAAAAAATACTTTTAAATGTGTTAGTGCGTAAGTCTTGGAATAATTGGCGTAAAACAGCTTCTTGGCTATGTTTGTGCATTTGTCAGCGTAATTTATGGCGTATTAAAATCAAAACTTTCAAGCAAATATTTACAGTAGTTGTAAGGCTTACGAAAATCGCCACAAAATGTTGCTGCAAAATGAATTCCGGCTGCAAACAGTCGCATATTTACACAGTAAATTAAAGACATTGGTGGGTGACATTGAAGCTGCAAGAATACAGTGAATCTTGATTTGTTGATATCTTTGAACTACAGTAGGGATTACTATATGCATTAATTATGATTTTGTTAAATTTTTCTAATTTCATTAATTTTTTCTAATTTAATTTGTTTTGCCGACAGATATAGCTTAATGCCTATTTATTAGGTTGACAAATATATCTAAGTGTGATAGGATTTAGTTCAAATACGCACCGTTTCGTTCTATAATCTGTTTCCATCTAGACGGAAACTTCATAATACCCCCCTCGTAGAGGCCCCCCTCCTCGGACTGCCACTTTTCACAAGTCTCTTTTGTGTTCAACTGTACATCAACAAGAGCGTTCGCCATGGGCTATATGGTGGATGCGCTAAAACCTCACATCTGAGCTCCCGTAGCTTCTAACAAGTCATCAACGAAGTGTGTGGTCTGGCGTTGTCCTGGTGGAACACTAAAACCTTCCTGTTGGCCAATTCTGGAAACATCTGGTTGATCGCCCGCTTCAAGCGGTCTAGTATTTCGCAGTAGATGGTATAATTAAGCGTCTGACCGTATGGGAGCAGCTCATAGTGGATGATTCCCTTCCAATTCCACAGCAAAATCTTCCTGGCCGTCAGTCCTGGCTTGGCCACTGTTTGGGACGATTCACCGGCCTTCGACCACGACCGTTTTCGCTTGATATTGTCGTATGTGATCCATTTTTCGTCGCCAGTCACCATCCGCTTCAAAAATGGGTCGAGTTCGTTCCGTTTCAGCAGCATATCACAGGCGTTGATTCGGTCTAGAAGGTTTTTTTGTGACAAATCTTGCGGCACCCAAACATCAGGCTTTTTTTGTGTATCCAGTCTAAATGCATAAGGGGTAACTTGGATTTCACGTCCCTAAAATTCTAAAATATTGTCCCAAATTTAAAGACAATCCGAGTCTTTCGCGTTTTTCTCAAACCTGTGTTCAAAGTCGGTTGTCGAAATTTCTCGAGAACTACTCAAATGATCTTATTTTAGACAAGTCTTTGAGATACAATTTGCAAAGAATGAAGGAAGGATCTAATATCAGTCTAGTACTCCCCTACCACAGACTGTACTAAGGCTTTTCAGATAGCAACCCTATTCATCTGTATTGTGGTTCATTTTGCTTATAGCAAAAAAAAATTGGCTGGAAGTAAGCCCTTAAAACACAACGCTTTCCTTTGATTTTTAAGATTATCAATAGTTCGATTTGAATATTTATCCAAAAAAATACAACTGAAGATCGGTTTGCGTTCTCGAAGAGTCGGGACTCATCGTATAATTCCACCTATAAGTGAACTTGATTAACTGTTTCTATCATTCTAGTAACTATATAACCTTTACAGTAATATCTTTCGCAAAATCATTCATACCTAAATCACAATCCTAGAAAATATTTGAACAGTTTGCAGCTTTTCCCAGGGCGCAATTAACTGTTTTCGTTTGTAATACATAATTCATTAATTTTCAAAAAGCTGTGTACAGATAAGTTGGTTTAGAAAATAGGACCTTCGTATACAGTGGGCGACAAAAGTCTACGTACGACCCATATTTTTGATGTATTGCTGAATGTAAAAATAGTATGGAAAAAGTAATGATGCAGTTTTGTTTTAATTACATTTTTATTAGGAAATTATAAAACAAAAAGTGTACTCCAATACAAACATAACAAACTGTTCACAAAAAACTAAAAAAACCATTGACAAAAGTCTACGTACGACTAGCATTTTAATTAAAAAACATTTCAATAAGGCACTGAATCTTAAAAATTAGTATTTTGTTGGCCCACCATGGGCATCTATAACTGCTTGTAAGCGTCTAGGCATTGAAGAAACTAAATTTTCAATCTCAACGGGTGTTATAAGTTGCCATTCTTCCTGTAGTTTCTCTCTTAGTGTTTGCGCACTGGTAATGACATGTTTTCTCACCTTACGTTCCAAAATCTCCCAAACATGCTCAATAATATTTAAATCTGGGCTTTGTGGTGGTGTATTTAATTGACGTGGGGCATAGTAAAGCAGCCATTCCTTTATAATGTGGGCCGTGTGTTTCGGATCGTTATCCTGTTGGAAGAGCCAGCTCCTACCAAGGTTTAGTTTATCTACGGATGCTCTTAAATTTTGTTCTAATATATTCTTATATTGAAAACGATCCATGTTCCCCTCCACAAATACTAAATTTCCTACTTCAGATGCAGCCACAGCGCCCCAAACCATGACATTTCCACCGCCATGCTTGACAGTAGGGATGAGGTGTTTGGTCTTCATTGCTGTATTGGCTCTTCTCCAAACTTTGGCTCTTCCATCACTTCCAAAAATGTTGTACTTGGATTCGTCTGTGAATAAAACTTGTTTCCAGAAATCAAGATCTTTATCTTTATACTTGTGGGCGAATTCCAAACGAAGCTTTCGGTTCTTTTCACTGATAAAGGGTTTTCTGCGTGGAGTTCTGCTGTGCAATCCATTGTCATTTAAAGCCCTTTGAACTGTTCTGGAATGTACAACTTTATCCGATCGTACTGTTAATTCCGTGGCTAACTTAGTGGCATGAATTTGTGGATTCTTATCAACTTCTTTTAAAATAAAAGAGACATCTCTCCTACTAAGCTTTTTCGGTCGACCGGTTCGTGGTTTATTTTCAACACTTTTATTTTTTATAAAGTTTTCATATATGGTTTGAACAGTTGATTTAGGTAAATTAAGCTGTTTTGATATTTCACCAAATGATTTTTTCTCCTTTTTGTATTTTATCACCAGGTTTCGCACATCTGTTGAAATTTCTTTCCGAGGACCCATTGTGACAACTATACGTTGTGTAAACTATACGCGATTATATTGAAATGTGCTTAGCATGAAGCTCATTGTAAAGCATAAACACAAAATAAAAGTAAACGGTACTTTCCCGTTACTTTCTAGTTTGCAACATGAACATAAAGTATATAATACATGCCGTACGTAGACTTTTGTCAATGGTTTTTTTTAGTTTTTTGTGAACAGTTTGTTATGTTTGTATTGGAGTACACTTTTTGTTTTATAATTTCCTAATAAAAATGTAATTAAAACAAAACTGCATCATTACTTTTTCCATACTATTTTTACATTCAGCAATACATCAAAAATATGGGTCGTACGTAGACTTTTGTCGCCCACTGTATATAAATATAAATATATGTATATAACTAGAAGATATTGAAAAGGTAAATTTGTACTTTCATTTTTGAAATATTCTTTTGATGAAATGGTAAACAGTAAAATCGAATAAATATCAACTTCAGAGACTTCAGTTACAATTACTTTTCTTGCACAAAAACTTTCTTTGAAATTCATATTATATATTTATATATGTATATATTTTTTTCCTAAGCTATTTTCTATAATATTTTGTAAAGATATATTTTGTTTAAAACTCCTTTAAAACAACATTTTGTACTTAATGTCGCTGCATCAACTAAACCTTGCAAGCAATTAAACAAGTCAACTACATTTATCTATACATAGTTAATAAACGACTTTATACATACAAATACATGCAAATACATACAACCACATACATACATACATACGAGTACATACTTACAACAAATATCTACGCATAAATCAAATTTATACAAAATGACTTTAGAATTGCTCAAATGAGACAGAAACTTAAATCAAAATCAAAATTACAAAAAGAAAAATAAAAACAAAACAAAAATCAAAATCGTGTTTTTATGCCAAAATAAGCTAAACATGAACAACAACAACACTTATCCTATATACGAGTGCATAAAGTATAAATACCAATGTGACTAAGCCAATATTAATTTTACGCTCTATTTTGAAAATGTAAATATATATAAACACAGCCTATATAAAAGCATAGAGACACATTGCATATAATAAAAGTAAATGCATACATAGATTTAACTCACACACACAAAGCAAGTCATATACGAGTAGTAGAGTACATATGTGTATGTATAGTATTTAATAAATAATGTAAGGTAGTTATGTAAGTATAAAATTTCTGTAAATTGTGTGCTCAATTATTGACTAAAAAATGTTAGAAAATGTCAAAGTAAATACAACAAAAAAAAATATTTTTAATATAAAATATGCTATTATAGAAGAAGAAAGTGTTTAGCCAAATTTTATATTAATTTACAATTAACCTTTTGACCTTTGTACATAATGCAAATAGTTGACACCAAATTATGTGTGTTTTATTATTGAAAATCTCCAGTGTTGTTGTTACCATTTATATTTAATATTATTTAACCCTGCGTTGTGTGATATACATATGTAACGATAATATTTTCATTAATTTAGTGCTTTCACAGCGAAAAATTATGATAATTAATTTCACGAAAATTTTTTATTTCTATTAAAAAGTCAGAGAAGTACTTAATATAGCAATAAAGCGTTATTGATACAAAGTAAGGGTTAAAGGTGAGGTTTCCTTTTCGAGTTTTATATTTATCATAAGCTTACGTTAGGTGGCGCTGTCGTTAATATTTTTGTTTTAAATGAGAGCGCTGTAAAGAAATTAATTCCTTTAAGGTTGAGTATTAAATATCTTAAGACAAATTGTACTTTATTTATTATTTTTTGATTTTTAGTTTTTTTTTAATAGTTTTATTTTAATAACAGTTAGCAAGCTTTCTTTTACTGAATAATATAACTATAGCAAATACATATAGCGATTAAAAGTTGGCTTGCTTTCATACATTGTACTATACTATATATAAAACTGTAGTAAAAATAAATAACTTATGTAAATAAATAAAGAAAGCTCTTGAAATTTCTACACTCATACATACACACGTACGTATGCAATAATGCGTGAAGGAACTTTCACACTGAGAAAAGTTAATTGGCCCTATGTTTGCGCAATTAAGATGCAAATGAAATTCATAGCAAATAAAGGAAAAGGTAAAATAGAAAATAATAAAATAATAAAAAAATTCAAATAAAAATAGCATAAATGGTAAAAAAATTATTTTGTAAAAAATATGTTGTTTTTGTTAGTAATATATGTATATTTATACCGCTGCTAAGCATAATGAATAAGTGCTATGAAAGTCCAATAACACTAAAAGAGCAAACATTAAACGAAAAAATACAAAGAAAAAATATACAAAAATGTAAACTAAAATTTAAAGAAACAATAAAAAAGATTATGAAGAATCAATTGAAATAAATACAAAGACAACAGAAGTTGGTGACAACAAAAACAAAATATGATAAAAGCAAGTTTTAGTTGAATTAATGTTTATAGCTTAGTGATAGTAAAACTAAACTTGAACAAAATAAAAATATTAAAATAAATTAAAATGAGATATAACTTGAAGCTGATGTCAATAAAAATAAAATTAGCTAAGATATTTGTTAAGCTGCAAAATGTATAAAATAAATTAAACTAAGTGCAAATAACAAAAAAAATATATATATACAGCAAAATTAAAATAAAAGGGCAAAAAAAATAAGATTTCAGTAAGGAAAATAAAAAATTAAAATAATTACGCAGCTGTACTGTAGCAATTAATACAAAAATAAAATAAAAATTAAAATCAAATATATATGCCAGTATATATTATAAATACGTAATTACAGGAATATGAAACACAAAAATCGCAAACAACAACAACAAAAAAAAAACAATACAAAAGTTACCAAAAGCACTGGTCGCAAAAAAAAAATATTTTTAAGAAAATACAATTTTAAAAATAAAATACAAAAATATTTAAAATTAAAAAACAAACGGACAAACTCTTTTGAAAACAAAATAAAATTAAATTAAAAACAAAATAAACAACAACAACTAATGTATAAAACGAGCGAAACAAAAGGTATACCTAAATTGAGAATTTGTGAATTGAGTACAGTAAACGCTCGCTGAGTTGACCAAATTTACACCCAAACTTGTCCGCAAATCCATAAGTAAATAAAATACAAATGTTAATTCACCTAAAATACATATATATTTAAGCAAAGCAAAAGTACCGTTAAGCAAGTGGTTATGCGGTAATAAGTGGAAAGCAGGCAGTTTAAGTAAGACAAAATACTGATTTAAGTAAAGGCATATTAATACAAAAATTAAATAAATAAATGAAATAAAATAAAAACATGCTTTGTGGAGTTTTATATTTACTGGATTTTCATGGTAAGTAGGTGGGTGTAGTGAGTACAAGAGCAACAACTGCTACTTTAGTTACTAGCTTTGAGGTTGTTTTGGGGTTACTGCGGGAAACTATAGATTCCTCTTTCTTTTTCACAATCGATCGGATCATCTAAACCCTTAGACTACTTTAAAGGGACTTAGAAGGTTCTTTCTGAATACAAATTTTTCAGAACTTGCTGTTATAGAGATATTTTACTAATAATAATACCGACTTCGGTCCGTGAGCTAAGCTGCAGTAGTCGAATATATTACGGTCGCTCTCTTCCATGCTACAAGTTACTCAAGAGGGGTATCACCCTTAAATCTACACCGTCCACAATCCGAAGACACATAATCTGTGTGCATCTCTAAAGAATAGTCACAATCCTCTTATATTAGATCTAAGGATCCGTTGCCTGGAACCGATGGAAATTCATTTTGAGCAAATCAATATAAATTCAGTAAAAAATACGTGTTTGTTACATATTAAAATCGTTTATTTAGCTAAAAGTAGCTCGAAACTAAGGAACACATAAATCTGAAGTGACTGCAAAAGAGGGAAAATTGAATAAACATAATTTCAAATATGCGCTTAGACCACATTGGCGGCGTCTTCCTTGTGGTAGATGACCACTGGTTCGAAGTGGAAGTTATCCACATCGAAGTAGTAACCGTGCTTGACGGGACGGTTGAAGGGGAAACCGAAAGGCAATGAGTCCACCCAGCGAGCGCCAGAGCCAATACCGCAAGAGATGACGGCATCGTAGCCGGAGTGCTGTTTGACTGCTGGTTCATGGTATGGGTATACCATGAAGAAGAATTGGTATGGCATACCACCCTTCTTACCAATGGGCAACATCAGACGTTGTGGCACACCGCAGTGAGCCTCCTTCTGGTTCAAAGCGAACTTGTAGTCCGAGTTGGTGGCGTCCATAACCTTCTTGTACAATTCCAAGTATGGAGTTCTATCCTCCACCCACCAGGAGAAGTCATCAGAGTTGCGTGTGATCACATTGGCACCCTCCACCAAATCGACGACAAAGTGTTCCAATTCGAAGAAGTTCATGTAGTTCTTTTCGATGAAGTGATATTTGTCGTGTTCTTGTTCGGGACCGATGAATACCTTGACGATAGCTTTTTGTGCCTTATCAGCGGTGACATCCAATTGGAATTGGAATGGTTTGTGGTTCAAACGGTATTGACGTGCCTTGACGACGAAGCTGTTGCCATCGTGTTGTGAATTGCGACCAAAGTTGACCAATGGATCAGCGCTACCCTCTACGGGCACCTCAACATTGACAGCGTTACTGATGTCAGAGTCAAAGTATTCAAAGTAGGTGGTCAAATGATCGGGCATTTGTACTTTGTTAATCTTGACACCCTCGAAATGGTAGTCCTTGACGGTGTATTCGGGGAAGACCTCAGCCATATGCCAATAGAAGTGAACAATGTCCTTATAGATCGAGAAGTAGAGTGGATCGCGTAATGCGGTTTCGTAGTGCATGAAGGTGCTTGGCAGAGTCTCTTGGTATTTGCCATAATCGTTGCCCTCGTTGACGATATCCTTATAGTGTTTGCTCAAACTGCTGTAACGCACTCTATCAATGCTGTCCGCATTGCCTTGCAAAATGTTGCCCAACTTATTGACGGCCTCAATATCATCCTTGTGCTCCTCGTGGATGTAGCCCATAACACGTTGGCTGATCAAGTTAACAAGACGCATGTATTCCATATTATAGCTGTGGTAGAAGCTGTAGCCATTTTCGCGGTTGGGGAAGTTAACACCGGAATAGTAACGCAAACCACTGTAGTAGCCATTGGAGACCGTTTCGTACATATCGAAGTCCTCGATGTCACCCAAATCGTGAGACAAACGCTCCAAATAGTAACGGGCCAACAACTGCCAGTGTGTGTAAATCCAGAACTCACCACGACGATCCTTATTCAACTCGAAACCTTCGACACCCTTAGTCCAGAATGGATAGTCCAAGTTGTAGTAGTAGTAGAAAGCATTGAGACCAACATCCTCCAGGAAATAGGCGAGCGCATGATCGCTATTCAT
The DNA here is from genome assembly GCA_031772095.1 of Zeugodacus tau. Lineage (NCBI taxonomy): Eukaryota > Metazoa > Arthropoda > Insecta > Diptera > Tephritidae > Zeugodacus > Zeugodacus tau. The sequence goes on from CM062649.1 coordinate 84,811,509, forward strand.
GTTGCTGTACACATTGCTGTAGTTCGACTTGATGGCAACGTTGTAGATATTGTCCAATTTCTTGACCTGATGGAAGTTGTGCATTCTGTAACGCTCAGCGCTCTCAATGGTCTCCACATCGAAGAAGTACCATGGATGAATTTCATAAATGGCTGGATAGACAATACCTTGCATGTCGGCGCGATGCAGACCAGCGACGGTCAAAGCATAGACGAACAACTGCTTGTTCACATGCAGACGTGCCCAGAAGACGGCGTGTGTGAAAGTGGTCCAATCCTTGGCGAAATAGAACAAACGGGTCAAGCCAATGGCATACTCCACATGACGCTCATAGACAATGCTGAAGATCTCATCATCATGCATTGGCTTGTGTTGCCACAGCTCGAAGAATGACTCCAAAAATTCGTGTTTATGATAGTCGGCAACATGTTCCCACGGCTTGTATTCATAGTAGCTGCTGTCGTACTTGGTCACCAGCACATCGTCTTGGTAAACATGCTGGAGGATCTCCAAAATGAACCTCTGCTTAATCAAGAAGTCCTTGTCAGCAGTCTTTGACTCAATATTCTTTGTTGAGACGGTGGCGAACAGCGCCAACGCCGCGAATGCAACCAATATGAACGATCTCATCTTGCGAAATCACATCGTTTGGCTATGCGCTCAGCCTTTTTATACACAAATAACAGCGGATAGACGTTGCGGCTTCACGCGCCTAACAAAGGTACATCATTTCAGTGCAGCGGTTGGCGGTTGGCGCGGTGGAGCTACGGTAACGCCGGCAACATATGCTTATCTTCCAATGCTAAAAGCCGGCCGGTAATATTGTTGTGCGCTAACCCACAGTTTAACCTCGAGTAGGCACAAAAACAAAGCAACAACCACAATTTTATGAAAATGCAGCGCTGATAGACTGCATTGTTGCGCGGCAGTCGACAGCAGCAGCTCGCCTTGCAGTCGGCGCAAGCCAATGGCAGCGGCTCGGCGTTGAGCTAAGCCGCGCTCGAATTAGAATCTTCTGATGGGAAGATGTGTATGTCTAAATGGGTGTGAGTGTGTCTGTGGGGTAGACGAGTGCAAGGTGTGCATCCGCTTATCGGACCGGCCGGCTCATGCATGTGTTGTTGCCATATTTGGCGATGTGTGGTGGAGGCAAGCAGCAGGTATTGAGCAAACTTTGAGCGCTTATCACATTGTTGTTGGAAAGAAAAAAAGTGAAAATCACAGCACTGTAGCTGAGTGTGTTGGCACAGCTCTCGAAAGTGCAAATATGTGTAACGTTGATGCAAAATAGTTAAACCGAATTGGAAAAAAATAGAAAAAAATAATTATAAATAGTAAAAATATACATACGTATATGTTTATATATCTTCATACTATATAATATATATATATATACAACTATATATATGGCAAAAAATCGCTTAAAAATCACGCAAAAAGCAAAACAATGTCCAGCAATCACTTGATTGCACGCATACAAATGCAGTTGTTGTTGTCGTTTTTACTAACAGTTGATGGAAATTTACAGTTATTTAATGGAAACTAACCAAATGTGCCGCTGCTGCTACACGACAGCAATTGACCTGAATGCGATTGCAATCCTGCAGTGCGTGGGTTGTGTGTTGTGGACCGTGGGTGGTCGCTAACCCAGCACTGGAGCGTGATTTCACCACTGTTGCCGAGTGCTTTTGCAATAATCAATAATTGCTTTTATTTTGTCACTTTTCTGCTCTGCAAATGTACTTAATATTTTGTTATTGCTATTAAGTGCCTTATCGTCGCTAGTAAAACCCTATCGCTTCGCATCGTAAACAAACAAGTTAAATTGAAACTATCAACTTAATAGCGGCAAATGAAAACAAAGCGCTCATTTAATTGCAAGCATACAAATTCGCATATATACATATAACACGCAACACAGATATAGACACACACAAGTGTATTGGTAAATAGGCTGAAATCTGAACTACGAAATTGGGTTCATCGCTGGCGCCAACACTGACTGTTAGTCATAATGTTTAGCAGTTTAAGTGCTTAAAAAATTGCAGTTTTGAAGCGAAAAAAAGGAAGTAGAATCTAAAACTTCTTTGTTGATTTTTAAAATACTTGCCGTTACTCCTGGAGTCATTAACCAGCATTTTATTTTTGATCTAGTTTCATATATCTTTGGCACATATTCAGATAATTATGTGGAAATCTGGACTGCTTCTTTATTTTTAAATCACGCTTGCTATTTGTACGCAATGTCATTAAATTAAGAGATGTGTTCGTGGTAGAGATACATAAACAATCGATTTTTGATTAATTTGGTATCGTACCACCAACGAATTTCAAGAGAGCACATAAAAGATTAATCCCATTATTCTATTTGCGACACAGGTTCTTCATATTATATGGTGGAACTGTTATTCATTCAAGTCTGTCGAAATATTATTAATAATTTTATGAGTGTCGATAAAAGATTTCTTCGATATTTCTCGTTTGGCAAACCACTACCTTAAGGAGTTAAACGAATTTCAAAACCTTATTAAATAGTACAATATGTTCAAAATGTTATCCAAAACCATGAAATCTACTCGGGTAAAATTCTAAGAGATGTACCCATTGGAAGTTTCGCCCAAAAGGCCACGTCAGTTACAATATTAAACTTTAAACGAGTTTATCGGTGGTTACGATAACTCAAAAAGTTATAAAGCAATTTTGTTCAAATTTTTCACAGATCTTTGGAATAGCGTTTTCTAGTTAATGAAACTATTTTTTTATATTTCAATTACAACTATTTTTTTCGAACCAATATATGCCAAACATTTTACTAAAAAAATTAGTTTTTTTGTTAAAAATCTGTCAAAAATACAAATTTCAATATTTTCTTTTTTCCTTCGTACATTAACTAGATTTAATTAAATACTATCGAAATATTTTTGGTTTATTATATTGGTTTATTTATATTTTGGATGAACCGATCAGGAGTTATGATGTTCACGGCAAGACTTTTTTTCGGACACGTCATGGGAGATGAGGTACCAACTCTCGAAGTAAAAGTTGCTAAGAGAGTATTAGAGTTTTGTTCACATAACGGTTGTTTGAAAATCATAGACACTAAACTGTACAGAAGAAATAGCAGAAGGAAGCTGCACTTAAATTTTTTACAAAATGAAAAATGGGCGTGGCGTCGCCCACTTATGGGTCAAAAATCATATCTCAGGAACTACTCGACAGATTTCAATAAAATTCCGTATATAATAAAAAATAATAAAAAATGTGCGAAATCGGTTCACAACCACGACTACTTCCTTTATAACTCAATTTTGAATTCCATCTGATTCTATCGCTTTATAATATATACATAAGGAACTAATGAAGATAGCGGAATAAAACTTTACACAAATAGTGCATCATATCTGCCTTCACTTGTGAAAAAATTGTCGAAAACGGACTATAACTTTTCAAGGCCCCAGATATCGAACATATTGAACTCAGCGCATAAGGGTAAATTTTAACCGAATATATGGGTAAATCTCTTAGATAATTTAATGTAATTCAGAGGAAATTGCTTTCTTCTAATAGTGTGTCTCTGTTCCAAAAACTATTAAAATCGGGTCATAACATCTCCATTAGAGCTCTTGGTATTCGACTAATCGACTAACCGAATTAACCGAATAGGGCATTATTCGAATAATAATATTCGGTTTGCACTATTCGGATAGTCGTCAGTCATCGACTATTCGATTAACCGCTCATTTTCGACTATTCGGTTAACCGTTCGTTGTCGACTATTCGAATAGTGCAAGTTCATTAATTTTCTTATTTTTATTGAAAAAAGTGAAACATTAAAACTAACAAAAAACTCGCTATTTTTTATGACTGTCATACCAACACTGTTGTTGTTTCGCATGCAAAATTAAAATATGACTGATACAACACTGCGTGGTAAGTTTCTTGAGTTCGCTATTCTATACCCCTACCCACTTGCTGCCGAATTTTTTCGGTTTTTTGCGGCATATACCTAGTACTGCAGTAACCGGTTACTTTTTGGAACCGATTTTTTTTGGGACACACTCGTGGCAGTGTGGGCGGTCGGTGGGTGGGGCTTTGGGGCGTTTCGGGGCAAAACTTCGACGAGTGGGTAGTCGGTTTTCTGTGAAGAACCGGTTTTTTTGGGTTGGTCAGTGGTCGGTTTTGCTCGTGCCCTTCTGCCCGAACACTTCTCAACCGATTTATACCGCACATTGTATATATCTGGAAAATACGGACATATATCTGGTTTTAGACTGAATTTTCATTTATTCGAATAGTGACAGTATAACTATTCGAATAACCGCAGTAGAACGACTATTCGAATAGTCGGAACATTGCGACTAACCGAATAGTGCTAATCGGTTAATATTCGTACGAACGGTTACAAACCGGATATTCGAATAATCGGTTTTCAGGTTAATCGAATAATTTTAAGAGCCCTAATCTCCATATACCTCATTGTAGTTTTTTCAAAAATACGGTGGGCTTTATTCTGCATATATGTATTGGTTAATATGTGAGATATCTTAGCGAAATTAAGGGAGTGTATAGTCTTGGTTATAGTGTACCTTGCTGGTGAAAATGAATGAAATCGGTTCAGGAATTACCTCAGCCATCATATACTATATAGGACGATTTTCGTTATTCTATTAAACTTTATGCCGAATTTATGGCTTAGCCGAGCTTAGCCTTTCCGTACTTGTTAAATAAAAATTTCACAAAAAACTATTTAAATACGTATCGTTGATATGACGAATTGTTTAAATGAGATATATGATTGAATATATTAAAAACACTTTCAAAAATACTCGTTTTCAGCCTCTGAAACCCACCTAACCTTTTAAAGTACCAAACTTAGCTCTGATGCGAAAAAAGTGTTACTCAAGTTGTGAGATTTATTTGTTTTCAAGCTCTTTCTGACGTAATTTTATGTTGAAATTATTTTCTAAACTAAATACTCGTTTGTAATACTGATACTACTAGCTTGTAATTAAATTCAGATACAGAACTCCGCTCTGTGCTGGGAGATATCAACTACAATCCTGTAGTTCTCAGATTAGTTTAAGTTAGGTAAAAAAACACACAAGCTCAAACCAAAAAATAAGATGATTTTTGGCTTAAGCTGCTTAAATTTTATTCAGTTGCTTATATTTTATAGTATAAAGGAGATAACGCTTAACAATTAATATTTTGTTCTTTCCTGTGAGTTAATTTTAGATTTTATGGGCACGTTTCATTCACCAACAGCTTTTGACTGATTTCACCATGAAACAGATGAAAGACCCGCAGTATAAAAATGAATAAGTATAAAAATGAATAATTATAGTATGTAATCACTGATAAGAGCGGAGCGTAAGCTGCACAAAAATATTTTTGATTTCAAGGTTGCTTAAAGTTAAATAATCCCGGAGACACAAACAACGTTGCAGCGGAAAACAGAAAACTCTTTTTGAGTGTAATTTCAAAAGTCAATGGAATGGGTTCATTAAATAACAACAAATAACTAAAAATCTTGAACTTAACTAAATAAAAAAAAACTTTTGAACTCAACTATATATAAAAAAAAACTCCAGAAATAATTTTACTGTAATCTGTGCATAATTAAAAGCATCGGTTTAAAGGTCGGCACTTAATGATTTCGAAAACGCATAAATTGCTTGTTATGCGAGCGTTTCTTTGTGATGGCGCTGGCTGGCGTGAAGGCGTCTATCGGTGTCAATCATCCGTGTACAATTATGTTTTTAAATAAACAAATATTATCAGTGTGCACATTGAACGCATAGACACAAACAAACATATATATGTATATATGTGAGTGATAATTATGCTGCTGATGCTGAGTTCAAAAACCCGCTAATTGCTCGGGCAAAAGTGCGTCTGATTAATAAATTGAATGGATTTTAATTAATGTTAATAACAAAATCGCAAACAAATTCATTTTTTTATATGTGAAATGCATGTTATGTGTACACTGTTGTGAACAAATATTGAAGTTATTATACTTTTTTTAATTAATATAAATATTTGTATATATTATACAAATTCTCAAAGACGGACCCAAAAATAAATTATTTCTGCATCTGGATAGAAGTATCGAGCTGTAGCGCCATCCATTGCCATCCAATATAAAAGTATATTCATACTTTTGCTGTTTGTATCTAAAATCTAGTTAAATTTTCAACAGTGTGAAGCCCTAAAACCCTCATAAGTGACGTGTAACAAAACAATCTAAAATTCGAATTTCTTATTATGGACACAATGGACTTATAGTGTAGCTATTCGAGTATCAAAGTTTAGTTAAGGTCAGAGAGAGCTAAAACTTTCGAATAAGGAGATTGATGAATGCGTTTCTAGCAGCTACGTTTGCCAGAATCTTTTTTGGGACACCTACTCGGCTACCGCTGTGAAAAATTCGGATTATTCATTTCATTCGGTTAAATAGTGGAATGTTATGGCTTTTTGGACTCCGTATCTCAAGTGCTGATCCAACCTTTCTTTCAACAATTACCTTTTCGATATTATCTTTGTAAAAAGTAGTCTTATTATGATCTTATTATCATATGAAAAGCTTTATCTCACTGTAAGAGATCCTCAAAAAACTTTTTACTGATTACGTTTACTCTAAGCTTAAATAGGGAAAAATATCACCTAAATCTTTACTCTCCCAGCATAAGAGATTAATTTTCGTAACAATATCAATACATTAGTAACCATCGAAGGATTTCTCAGCTAAAAACAAGGCGTTCAAATTTTTTGCAAGAGTTAGAGTGTGCATCTCCATAAAATTATTACGAGAAATTTCCACTATTCTTCCAGAAAATTATGTAAATTTTCAAACTGTAAACATTTTAATAGAATTTGACAATCGACATCTGACTATATTGTTTACTAGGAAATATAAAATTTTCAGATACCAATTTTTTTATTTATCAAAAACATTGTATTCAATTTCACAGTCCTTTTATTTAAAGCTTTAACGTTTTTTGTCACTCTCTGGTTACGCTTGCCAAATAGTTCATCGAACATTAATGCCGAATGACTCATTTCCAAAATTTCCAACCAAAGATGTCATTTCAATGTGTTGGCGGCGCGCAGCGGCAGCTGCTTTGCTGTCATCATTATAATGGCGCACGAATAGCGGAATCATTAAATCGTAAAAATGCGCTGCGACATAAAATGTTGGAATATTAAAATTTGCAAATGTAAACGCACACAGGCACAGACACACGAACACAAACACTTACGTGATTACATAAATCCTTGCAACTTGGCCAAATTTATTGCACGCGAGTGTGTTTATGTGTGCGCACAACAAATTACAAATTACAAACTGGTTGTTGTTGTTCGCCTATTATTACAGCGCGAATTTCTAGCGCTATGCCGCCATTTGCCAAAAACAAATGTCGCCATAAAAGCTTTACAAACAAGCTGCAAAAATGAGCGAAACCCCGTTAAAAATTGCATATGAATATTGGCGGCAAGCATAAACATTACTATTTGGCGAAATGCACTAAAACAGCATTTGACAATTACTACGCCTGCTCTCCTCCCTCCAACAAATGCAATGACCAAATGCCGTTCGAAGGGCTCATATAAGAAGAGCTACTCTTTTGGATGGAATTCTTGCCACACTCTGCTGAAAGGCTTCGAAAGCCTCGGCTGGCGTCAGTAATGTTGGCGACGCATTTTCATTTGCAATTTATAAAACGCCCACGCATATCTCTGTCATACTTTGTGCCTCCGACATCAATACGAATGTCAACAATGTTGCTAACAACAACAGTAGAAATAGTCCTCCTAACAAATTGTTTCAGAAGAAGCATTTAGATATGCCGAAATCTCATCTTAAAAGTGGCGTAAAACTGTGCGCAATATTTCACATAGCATAGGGGCGTGGCAAACGCCCAGTACATTTACAATATTATTTGAAGTGGAGAGAATTTAGACAACAAGCAATAAATCGAAAGAAGAAACTGACGCAAGACTTTCAAGAATAAATTAAATGCAAATAAACGATAACAAATTGTGGTTTGGTAAATAAAAAAAAAAAATAATTATTGTAATAAATATTATTCTAAGTGCCACAACCGAAATATACACTCCAGTTATACCAGACAAAGTTCGTATTTTATTTGTATTTTTTGTTAGCCACCGGATCTCTTCGGAGTGCGTACTCGGTAACTCTACAGACGCTTAGACGGTTAGTCATCTTATCATAGGCTTCATATACGCTATTTTTCTCGAACATTATTTCAAATTTTGGAATAATACTCTCGAACATATTTGAAATCCCCCAATAACTGTTATCTTGTTATCCTTATATACCATATGTATCATACGATATAAGAACTTTACAAATTTCAGTCTATCCCAAATCTAACCGATTTCGGTTTATGGAGATTTGATTTCGACTATATGTTCTCTGAAATGTAATCGGGTCAATGGGTTTGTAATACCACCCTTGTAATATTTACCTTTCCCGCTTAGTACCCTTTTTTATTGAATTTCCTTACAGAAAACCTCGGCATAATTTTAGTCCAGCCTCAAAGATTAATAGTAATGATAATCTATTCAATAAATAATTACAGTAATTTCTTCTTTTTATTCATCAATAATCGATCAAAATTTAAAGTAATGATGAAATAATCAAACATTTAACCACTGACTGGAAATACTTGAAAGTAATCAACTACATAAATCCCCCTTTAATTTGTATGAATCCACTAGGACAAATAATCAAGAATTGTCAAATGTAAACTAAAGTTAATTTAAGTAATCAAATTCAGAAGTAGTTGTCTAATAAATAATTAATTAATAAATTTCATAAATTCCCAAGTTCAACTTCAATTCAATTCTTTATGATTTTAAATAGTATTGATTACCACAAAATTAAGCTTTTTTAGGAATCACTTCATTTATTCTTTACGGTAATTTCTCCTTTTTATTGATCAGTAATTGATCAACTTTAAAATAATCATGAAATTATCAAATATTTAACCACTGACTGGAAGCACTCCAAGGTAATTGATTTCACAATTCATCTAAGTCAAGAAGGCCGAACAAATAATTAAAGTAATTTAAAATAAATTCAAAGGTAATCAAAAATAATTTAAATAATTAAATTGAAATGTAATTGATTAGTAAATAATTAATTAAATCAAAAGTAATTGTAATTCTTAATTAAAGTAATTCATTAACTAATTCTTAAGTAATTGATTAATAATTAAATTTAATTTTTTTTAATTACTTTCCAACTACTTTTGATTACATTTTATTATTAATGTTAAAGGCATGCTCTTAATATTGATATAGTATATTTATGATTAAACTAAACCAATACTCTAGTGGAGCTCATGATTCGAATTAAACGTTATGATTCTACGAGTTTTCGCAAAATCCATTTAACAGCTCTGGTGGAGTGTAGTACTTTATAAATATGTAAAATACCTTTCTATATAAATAAAATACGGTTGACTAGTATTTTGAGTCAAATTAATATGAATTAAAGTCATTTCCTTGAAAAATAATTTATTATTAATCTCTTCTCCAACGAAGTGATGTGTCCTTGATTTATTCGCTGCCTCGATCTACTCGTATATTAAGCATGTTCTGCCAATTTCGTTTGCATTTACTTAACTTCAATTACCTAAATCCACTCAATGCCCTTTCAATTCTTCCTCACAACCACAATTAATTACTTCATCCACTCGGCACTTCGCAAAGTGTGCGCATTTTTACCTATTCCTTTCAGCATTTTCGCTCGTTCGCGAACCTTGCCCGCTGTTACGCGCGACCTAGGCATATTGTAAAACGCAAAGGCGCTGATGACAGCGTTGGAGGTGGCGAGGACCGCGGCGTGGCACGGCTGGGACGTGTAATCCATTAAGCAATCAACAATGCGCCGAGAGAAAATATTCGTTTAACTTCAAGTGACTTGGTAACTTGATTATTAACAGGCAGATTAAAAACTTTTAATCTGAGCGCTGCAAATTGTTGTTAAAAGGATTTCACAGAAAAACAACAACAACAACAACAGCAATAACAATAAAGTAAGCAAAAACAATATGCGATTACAAGCAGCAACGCGGCAGGCGTTTGGTGGAGGCGGCGTTGGCGCTGATTTCAAGGCAAGAAATTGAATAGTTCAACGTGTAGGATGAGAAGAAAAGAAATTAAATAAGGTGCCTAGGCGAGTCTACGCCTCTTCCGTACTTGGCTACAATAGCAACAACATGCGTTGCGGCAAGAAGACACAGCACTTGCCTTGGAGTAGCTCGCAGTGTTTTCGCCTAATCGCCGAAGTTTATTGGCTCAGTAATGCTGCGTTATAATGAAGGAGCTGTTGTTGCTATTGTTGTTGTTTTCATTCTTTACACTTTCCGCTTTTGTTGCCATGACCTACTGTAGATACTGCAACACCGTTAACGCTGTAAAACAATTAAGCGCTCCGCCAACAACACTCACGCTGAAACAACTACAAACAGACAACAGCAAAAACACCGACAACAAGAAACACATTAGCTAAAACTACAAAGCAAAATGTTGCTATGGAAGAGGGCTAAAGTGCAAATGACACAAACAAAAATAATAAGAATGTGTGTACATATAAGCTGCCACCAAAATAGACACATCCAAGCACAGCAGACACAACTGAGCTCACACATACATACTTACATACACACACTTGTAATAACAACAATTAAGCTAGTTATTAAGAACAGAAGAGACAATAAAACAGTTAACGGCACAGCAAATTAGCAACAACAAGTGGTGGTGGTGGCTCCAAGTGCCTCCTTGAAATTGTTGTTGTTGTTGCTTTTGTTTGCTCCCGCCTTGTAATCCGCCAATGTAAGCAGATTTTATCTTAATTCAACGCAAAATTAACAAATTGCTTTGGGCTAAAGGCGCATAGCAACATCAACAACAAAACAACTACATATAGCAAATACAACAAGGAAATCTGGGAAGTATATTTTGAGAAGTAGAAAGCAACAAACACTTATAATTATATTGAAACTGGAGGAAGCGATTTGTAGGAACCATGTTCTACATAAAAAAATTTTTATATTTTTTTATTCAAATGTTCTTTTATTATCTCTATTTGGTGAGAAGGCATTTCTTTGAAATGCAAAGAGTTTTCTATACATATCTTTAAACCTTTAGTAAATTTTGTTTAATTAAAATATTTTATATTTAGATATATCTATCTACAGACAATATCTGTATATATGTATGTGGTGTGTTAAAAACACTAATTTTCGTTAAAAATTTTTTCTTCATTCGTCCACTTTAAGGTTGTTGCTTTCAAAATAGTCCCCATTCGATATCAAGCACTTAGGCCAGCGCTTCTTTCAATCGTCGAAACACTTTTCAAGCTCGATTATTGAAGTGGCCTTTGACACTTTCAGCGATTTCTCGTATGCTTGTAATACGACGAGTCTTTAATATTCTCTTTATTTTTGGAAATATGAAAACGGAGCCATGTATGGCGAATATGGAGGCTGGGGCAATCGTTACGGTATTGTTTTTGGTCAAGAATTCACGATTAAGCAATGAAGTGTGAGCTTCATACAAACGAAAATCGGCAAGCTCATAAAAACTTGTGTAACCTTACTGGCTGCTGCAGACAAAATAAGCAAAGAATACAGCTGAAATTTGTATCGTACTTTCGGTACATGTACGAGTTTATCAACAAAATAAAAGAAATTTTGATAATTGGACCCTCCAAGCCCAGCAAATTTTTTGAATATATACAAGATGTAATATATGTCCCTAATATCCTCTTATTTTCAATTTACATTTCATTTTGTAAAAATGCTACTTTTATAGAAGTCACTCTTTGTTTCTGTTTCTATAAATGTCTCTCTCCGAATACACTAATTCAGCAAAACTTTGCAAACACTTGTAAAAGATCGCAAAGTTTCTCTGAACAGGAGGCGACCAAGAGAAAATATCACAGAAACTCCAAAAACTAAACGAAAGCATAACCAGTCTGAATGTAAGTCGATTACAGACTTGTTCTTATGGCGAAACCGGAGTTGTATCTTATCCAAAAATGACGAGTTTCATTATGTAGAAACATGTTTGAAAATACAATTTTAATACTTAATCAACATTTTCATATCATAACAGCTATAACACTATATCGGTGTGCTCAAGAACATTGAAAAGCATTGTTCTGGAACATTTAAGAGAATATAAAAGTTCTATTTATGTAAGAGTACACCCAACACACCACTTCAGCGTTTGTCAAACAATTCTTGAAAATGTTGAAACCCACCCCTTTAGTCACTCAGAGGCACTAAATGGTATCGAAATCAACATCTTGCATATATTTTATTATGAGATCGAGACGTTTCAGTGACTTTTGCAGTTTTACTATATATTCAAGAAAGATATAGTAACAGTCCAAATGGATCAAAAGCCAAATTAGCACATTAGCACAAAACAAAACAAATGATATAAATGTCTTCCGATGGTTTCCATAAAATCGACCAGTTAAAACAAATAGCAATTTATCCGTTTTAAGAGCAATATTTGATATCCCACCACAGTTCTCAGAGAGTAAAGATACTTTTGACATGTTTGGAAAATAAATATCAGCATTCGATCAGCTGTTTGCTCTTCATTAATTCTTGATACATGTTTATAAAAAGCTTCTATATTTTTGCCATCTTGAAAAAATTCCAACATTAAGTCAAACAACATTGTTCTTATTTTGAAATTATTATTTTTAGTCAATCTCACGCGATTTATTCAACACTTGTTTAATTTGTTTACAGACCCGGCTCACGTACTCCAGCGTCTTATCAGCTACGTGCACAGAAACATCAAACGACAGCTGTTCAGTTCGAAAGTGCGCTTATCGCTTATAGCAATTATCAAACAGAACATGTATATACTCATGCATTCGAATACATGCTAATTAATTTAATATTTTGCTTTGGTAGCGATTTTTTATTGAAATCAATTAGTTTTTAAACTGTAATTAAATAGTTGTGTTGAACATATGGTGTGCTGCTACTGGTGCTTCTAGAAAACAGGTGCGCTGATAAGCCGAACTTAACTTTGAATTCACTTTTCTATTTTTTATATTTATTATTTTTTGTGTGCTTAGTCTCTGACGCAGTTTGTTTACTCTGTTGCTAGTCAAGTGAGCAATAGTTTGCGGAATAGAATAAAAAACTTTTGAAATATAAACAGTAAGCGAAGACACACTAGTCGTACTTGACAACAAGCAAAGCAGAGGTATTCTGGCAGTGGAAAAGAACCGCAGTGATATTCAGGTATTAGGGTGGTTTGAAAGGTGCTGGAAAATAAATATATTTTTGAAATTCCGGTAAAAAATTAAAAAAAAAAAATTATTTAAATATTTCACATATTTTACACAATCGAGCATCTTTGGTAACCTTTAAGATTTTCTAAAGATGGGATGTGGTTCACTAACTACCATATTAAGAGGAACATTTTTTGTTTAAAAAATGATTGAAAAATGGAAAAAATTTGATTTAAAGTAAAATCTTCTTCAGCTTAATGGTGCTGGTCCACCCTTAAACAGGCTTCCTTTTAACATCCACGCCGCTAAGCAAGACAAACAAAACCAAACCACAATTTCTGAAATGAGCAATATATTTGTTGTTGTTATTATTGCTGCATAACAGCGGCTGTTGTGGTTTACATAGTGCGGCTGCATTGTTTTCGCCGAGTTACTTTGGACTGCAGTTTACCCAAGACAGAGGCAGCGATCGGCTGAGTGGAGCGGCAAGTGTGTAAAGAGGAAGCGCGAAGTTGACACAAAATGTTCGACAAGGCAAGTGCTTGTGTGGCAGCTAGCTGGAGTGTCTTCAAATGTGCAACAACAACAATAAAAACAACAGCGAAGTAAAGCCGAAGTGCTTATGTTGAACACGGCGTTGCAGCGAAAAATAAGCAAACACAAACAAAAGCAAAAGCGCATTGAATGACTCGAGACGCGTTGCAACACGCCGAGGCACTTGAAAAATCCACGGAAGTGCAAAACTCTGCTCGGTGGCGGTGAAAATGGCAAAACTTTTGGGTAGCTGACACAGCAAAAGTGTGTGCGAAACAGAGGTGGCTGCCTGCCGGTGGTGCTTCTCAGCCGCTGCCGCTGGAAGAGTGCTTCTCAAGAAAACACACAATTTGCATTTGACGAGAGCGGATTTCTTTTAATTTCGCATTGCACTGTGTTTTGCATTTTGTCTCAAAGAAAACAAACGTTTTCTGGAGAATTTAACTTTGTGTTGCTGCGGTTTCGGGGAGTTAATGTGGCGAATGTGGTAGCCAATGAGAGAGAAACACTGTCTACTATTAATGGTGAATATGTAAATAAATACAAATATTATTGCATTTAGGCGCACTTAGAGCAACAACAAATAAAACTGCAGTAACAGACAACATTAACAAACAACATTAACAACCAACAACAAAAATAACTACGGTGACAATTAATTGACCACAAGCAGCAGCAAACGAAGCAGCGCAGTAATTACAACAAAAATAAGTGATAGGAAATAAGTACAACAACAACAAGAAATAGTTAATGAAAATAAAAACAAAGCACAAACAATTGATTACTCTTACCATATACCAACTTGAAGAAGATTTGAGGTTGCGCATACGCCTCGGTGTGTCTTTAACTACTGCATACATATGTCTATAAGCCTCTTGCTTCTAGTGTTCCTTTAAGAGTACAAATGTTTTGTAGGAGGTAAAAAATAGGTTATTTTCTTTTAACTGCCGATGTATTTATTTGCCATTTGTTTGCAATTTTATTGTAAACACTAACTTTGTCAGAGTGCTAATTAAAAATTTAATACTGACAAGTTGGGCGAAGTTTTGTTGTTACTTCTATTTCTATAAGTTGTTCGTGACTGCGGCGGCCAAGTGGAATTAGCACACCTGAAGCTCTTGACTTTTGGGCAAATAAGTTTGCATGCAGCAATAAAATAAAATAAAATAAAATAAAATAAAATAAAATAAAATAAAATAAAATAAAATAAAATAAAATAAAATAAAATAAAATAAAATAAAATAAAATAAAATAAAATAAAATAAAATAAAATAAAATAAAATAAAATAAAATAAAATAAAATAAAATAAAATAAAATAAAATAAAATAAAATAAAATAAAATAAAATAAAATAAAATAAAATAAAATAAAATAAAATAAAATAAAATAAAATAAAATAAAATAAAATAAAAAAAATAAAATAAAATAAAATAAAATAAAAAATAAAATAAAATAAAATAATAATGTGTACAGTTAACTTGACGCGACAAACAATTGACAACCAAGTACCTGCCAATCTGCCTGGAGAAGCGAGTACTTTGCAAATGTCTCACGCCTCTACTTTTAAAACTCTACACCTCACCCTTCTCTGCGTCTTTCACATACAAATATCCGCTATTCAAATTCTTCTATTGTGTGCTATGACAATATTTGATTTATTTTACGGCATTGCCGTCACTTTGCACAAGTTCTTTCAATTGCTCGATGTACGGTGAATTTAACCAAAAATTGACACATTCACACAATACTCAAAATGCAATCGCTGCATTCGCACGTTCCGTTCGTTTCGCCACATCACTACCAAACACGCACTATAGGCTTTCGATGCAACTCTGCGCAGCACAATAGCGGTTTGGTGAGTTTTCACGTATTCTTTGGCTGTTGCTGCACGTTGAGCGCGGAGTTGTGCTGCGTGCATCTTGAGGCTTTGACTTCCTCACGCTTCGCTTCCCGCAGCGCACATCTTGTGCAAATTGTTAGCGTAAAAAATTTCGAACACGAACTGACATGTGTTTACTCTTTCATATTCCTTCAGCGCTTTTATTTACCTCTTTTCTTGGCTGGCTTCCGCTTCAGCACCAAACAGAAGACGCTTGCGAAGAAAGAATCACTGCATTTCAATATCTTACTTTTCGGAACCTCATGAAATTTCACAATTCATCGCATTATTTTTTCTTTACGAACTTTATTATTTGCCAACTTGTCTCGTATTTGCTCTGTGTTAAACTTTTTTTGGTCATGTTTTTCAACAACGTATTCACCTTCAGCGATGATGCTGTCGACACGTTTGTTATGGACGGAGTTGCCATTTATTTATTTACATAGTTCTCAGATATGGTTAGAACTAGCCGAGGTAGTACATATCAAGATAAGGATGATGATATAAAGGTATTTTGGATTCTAGTGTTAGAAACAAATTCATATTACATATTCAAGTTTATATTTGTGATTCCAAGGTAGATGTTTCTAACTATCACAAATCTTAACTTTGTGAATCGACTTAACTTACCTTAACATAACTTAACATAATTTAACTTAATGTAACTTAACTTAAGATAAGGGACTAATAGTTAACTAGTAATGAATAAAACAAAAATTAATACTTTATCTTCTTTATAACTTTTCTTTTCTATAACATCTGGCAACTCCAATGTTTATGAATTGTCAACATATTTGTTCGAAAATAATCGCACGCACACTTGAATTGCTATGTGTACTTAAAAGTATTGCAAGTGGCTCTGTATGCGCGCCCGAAAGTAGGCTTACTCAGTCGAATTTTACAAGCAACGCACGGCATGAAACAATATTTTTTTGGAATTTTCCGTAGCACACATCTTGCATAATCAGCAACTGTTGGCTGCCTGCCTGTTGGATTGTACTCATACAACAGCCACACGCACTCTTATTTTCGCGTCTTTTGTGTACCCCTTCAATTGCTTTAAATGTAATTATTAAAATTTAATTGCGAACAATTTCAAAAGTGCCATGAGCTCGGCTCGAAGGAACAATCCTATATGTGCATTCGAGTAAAATAGGAAGTAAGGAGACGGATTTTCTTCTCAAGACTTAAAGACGTCACAGAGTGGCAATTTTATAAATTAAAATTTTTAATAGGTTTTCTGGACAACGTCCAGGGGTTATGGAATCTTCAAATTAGGTTAATGAAAAATTATAATAAATTATAGTTTGAATGGGAAGTCAAGTGTATCAAACTGGTTTAACTTGCCATTTTTCTTATTTATTTTTTAATCAGGTGGCAACACTCCTTATAAAATAATTTTGATTGTATTATAGTTATATATATTTTTATACTCTCGCAACAAAAGTTGCTAAAGAGAGTATAATAGTTTTGTCCACATAACGGTTGTTTGTAAGTCCTAAAACTAAACGAGTTAGATATAGGGTTATATATACCAAAGTGATCAGGGTGACGAGTAAAGTTCAAATCCGGATGTCTGTCTGTCCGTCCGTCCGTCTGTCCGTCTGTCCGTCTGTCCGTCTGTCCGTCCGTGCAAGCTGTAACTTGAGTAAAAATTGAGATATCTTAATGAAACTTGGAACACGTGTTCCTTGGCACCATAAGAAGGTCAAGTTCGAAAATGGGCGGAATCGGACCACTGCCACGCCCACAAAATGGCGATAACCAAAAACACATAAAGAGCTATAACTAAGCCATAAATAAAGTTATGAAAATAAAATTTGGAACATAGGATCGCATTAGGGAGGGGCATATTTGAATGTAATTTTTTTGGAAAAGTGGGCGTGACCCCGCCCCCAAATAGGTTATTTATATATATCTCGCAAACCAATGAAGCTATATAAACCAAACTTTCTGCAGTCGTTTTTTTAAGCCACTTCTTAGTACAGTTCAAAAATGAAAGAAATCGGATAATAACCACGCCCACCTCCCATACAAAGGTTAGGTTGAAATTGACTAAAAGTGCGTTAACTCACTAACGAGAAACGTCA
The DNA here is from genome assembly GCA_031772095.1 of Zeugodacus tau. NCBI lineage: Eukaryota > Metazoa > Arthropoda > Insecta > Diptera > Tephritidae > Zeugodacus > Zeugodacus tau. The sequence continues at coordinate 84,829,306 of CM062649.1, forward strand.
GAAACACAAAATTTCACATAAATGATAGCAGAAGGAAGCTGCACTCAGATCAGTGATCTGCAGTGAATACTTGGCTTGTGATTATACTCTCAAATTCATGAATCACCCCCAATGTTCACTCATACTTGCTCTCACTAAAAATATTATCTTCTCACAATCACATGGCTCGCTTGTGTAATAATGAGTGTGAATATGTCTCACAATCACTTATAGCTCACACTTGGCTTGGCTTGCTTCTCTGTATACAATTGTTTGAGCTATTCGTTGCTTACCATAGATGAGTTGAAAGGCTCATGAATACATTCACTAATAAGTGGCTCATTGTTTATTCATGAATATATTCACAAATTCCGTGCCTATTCAAAATATATTTTATACCTACGCGGAGGGGTTTTAAAAGTAACGAAACGCGCGATTGTAGTGACTACAAAACTGAAACTTCTTTGTTTCTTATCCTTTTATTCAATTATTTCTTAAATCTAGATGCAAGCTTTATCTTACATTCTAGAAAGTGGAGAACTTAGGTAGATGAGTCCCTGAAGTTTCTACCTACGCGGAGGGGTTTTAAAAGGAACGAAGCCCGTGAGTCTAGTGACTTCGTAAAAAATACAAAACTGAAACTTCTTTGTTTCTTATACTTTTATTCAATTATTTCTTAAATACTTGCCAATACTTCGACACAATTTCTAACAAATTACAGGGGTGTTATTTTGTGTCAATATGTTTTGTAATTCCTTAAATTTTTCGATTAGAAACGATTTGCGAAGCAGTTCATACAGACGTTCCAGCAATAGAACGTAATATATCAACATATATCGACAGTATATAGCTTGCTAATTTAAGCATTTACCACAAAGCAGCACTATTTTTATATCCTCCAGCAAAAGCTATGAGGGATGTAGATATTGAAGCTGTGAAGCATTTCTGCATTGAGCAGATATCAGGCAATATTGAGTTTTACCCTTCAGAACACAATGAGACCCCACAAATTCCATCTTCACCAATTACTTCAACATCAAATACGTCTTCACCTGCAAATGATCTGAACTTCTTTTTTCCAAATATTTCAAACGAGGGAACGTATCGAAGATGAGTTAGATCGATATTTCACAGAAAGAGTACAATTTGATAATGACTTTGACGCAATTATATGGTGGAATCCACATAAAACTAACTTTTCACGCATTTTAAAACTTGCACTTAAAATATTAAGTATACCTGCAAGTAGTGTGGCGTCTGAACGTGTATTTTCATTGGCAGGCATTTTAAAAACTGAATAAAGAAATCGACTTAATTCCATTGAAAGCGACTGAATTATCATTTTATAAAATAAAATATAATATTATGGGTGATAACATGAATGTAAATAAGAATGAAAGAAAGAATGTATATGTGATTTTTTTAATAATAGAGAATTAATACAAAATAAGAATTTTTATTTCATTATATCTAGTCATTATTAGAACAGGTTACAAAATCCTTGTTATTATACAATAATATAATAGTAACTATTACTACTTTCGTAATGGATTTTTTAGCATTTGGTTCATAGCGTTACGGCTCTAAAGGCTCAAGTGGCTTGCGCACAATTGAGCTTCTTCGTATATTCACAAGTGTTTTGTATTCATAATTGTCAGAGAATCCTAAGCAAAGATTCATAAGTATTGTGAGCTCATAAGCAAACACTTGTGAATATATGCTTCATACAAGCTAAGCAGCTCACAAGCCAAAACTCTCTCTCTCATAATTGTAAGTGAGCAGTATTCACACTTATACTCATTCCGTGAATAATTTGCTTGCTTCATACTCAATTTTTCGCAAGTGGCTCAAACTTGTGTTTAACTCATTCACTGCAGATCACTGACTCAGATCTTTTTACAAAATGGGAAATGGGCGTAGCATCGCCCACTTATGGGTCAAAAACCATATCTCAGGAACTACTCGACAGATTTCAATGAAATTCGGCATATAATATTTTATTGACACCCTGATGACATGTGTGGAAAATGGATGAAATCGGTTCACAACCACGACTACTTTCTTTATAACTCACTTTTGAATTCCATCTGAATCCTTCACTTTATAACATATACATTAGGAACCAATGATGATAGCGAAATAAAACTTTACACAAATACAGTATATGATCTGTGGCATCACTTGTGAAAAAATTATCGAAAACGGACTATAACTTTTCAAGGCCCCACATATCGAACATGTTGAACCCAGCGCCTAAGGTTAAATTTTAACCGAAAATATGGGTAAATCTCTCAACTAATTTAATGTAATTCAGAGGAAATTGTTTTCTTCCAATAGTGTGTCTCTGTTCCAAAAATTATTAAAATCGGGTCACAACATCTCTTAGCTCCCATATACATAATTATAGGTTTTGCAAAAATATCATCCCCTAGCTCCCATATACCTAATTAAAGGTTTTTCAAAAATTCGTTGGGCTTTATTACGCATATATGTATTGGTTAATATGTGATATATCTTAGCAAAATTAAGTGAGCGTATAGTATTGGATATAGTGTACCTTGCTGGTGAAATTGAATGAAATCGGTTCAGGAATTACCTCAGCCCTCATACACTATATAGGACGATTTTCGTTATTCTATTAAACTTTATGCCGAATTTATGGGTAAATTTGTGCGTTATCTTAATAAAATTTCTTCAATAAATTGCGAGAGTATAAAATGTTCGGTTACACCCGAACTTAGCCTTTCCTTACTTGTTTAAATTTATATTTTTTTTCTAAAATATATTTTTTTACCCAAAAATTTTAAACAACTAGTAACCTATTTAACTGTTCTGAGAATTTACAAAATGTTTCAAATGTTATTAAAAATAAAAATATATATATTTAGAGACTTCCTATGTATATATCTTTATATACACATACTAATCCATACATAAATACCTTTCCAAGCAATAACCAATGAAGCGCGCTCAAAGCGTACTCTCTCTCCACACACTCACAAAGGTGCCAAAGCCAGCTGGAAGCAATAATTTAACACTTTCTGTATTTTTTCCAGCTTTTAGTTGTTGCTTTTGCAGAGCCGTTAACGATTGTTTGTCTCGCGGAAGCCGTACGGAGCATTTTTATAGTGTGGTGCTTCGGCAATGCCAACACCAAAGTCTATCCTCCGGCCGTCGTCATTGCGGCAGCGCGACCGCGTTGTCCAGCGCGAAATTGTTGATTTCCATTTAATGATGATTAATTGCGTAACAGCCACGCGAATTTGCATGCAAACCGGCTGATTTGCATGGCATGCTATGCATAAAAGGATTTAATGATATGCGGAAATATTACGAGTATTTGTATTTGTTGTTGTTGAATTTATCATATATCAACGTTTATGCAGAATTTTATTATAAATGAAAAGCGGTTCCGCTTTAAATGGACAGAGAGTGAGTTGTAAGGGGAGGACCACATTTTTAATTTTTTTAAATATTTAACTTTAATGCCCCTTTGAATTGTTCCAAAAATGGAAGGGTTTTAAGCCAACACTACAGCCAACTTAATGTTATTTCTTTTTCAGAGGCAAACATGTCATTGTGTTTGTGAAAAGTTTTGGAACAATTTTTTTCTGTTGTTTAGTGGACCCGAAGTTGAATCCAATTAAGTCTTAAAGATTGAAAAGTCAACAGTTTAAATTATGACGTCCACATAACTTCAAATATCTTAAGAAAGTGAAAGTCTACATATATCTATAAATATACTCGTATATATCTATGTATATTTCTAATAAGAATTCCTCAACTATTCCCACTCAGCTAACGATCCACTATTTGATAATATAATAACTTCCTTGCCACAGAGGACTTGTACGCGAATGCAATTAGAATAGAGAAAAGGAGGAAAACAAGAATGAAGAGAATAATATTCATGAGGAGATTGTGAGTCTGCACAGATGATAGAAAATTATAAGCAAATCGAGGGACTTGTTGATAAATCGAAGAGAGGAGCATACAGAAAAATGCAAAAAAATGTGGCTTTGAAATTAAAAAATAATAACAGTAGATCTCAAGAGAAAACTACTGAAATAGAAAATCTACGTAGGATGGGAAAGAAAACCCGCAGAAAAGGTGTAAATAAAGGTTGAATGTGGGGGCAATTGGAATGATGAGCTGCATGGAAAAGCCACAAGATTTGCTTGACATTTCAGATGCAGCAAAGACGGATGAGCTTATTTGTGTATTTACGGAGGTGAGCGGGCAGTTGAAACGCTAGGCAGGTGGAAAAGAAGTTGGACCACTTTTTTTGGGGTTAATATCTCAGTATTTGTGCGCAGAATGGAATTGAGTAAAAGAAAAGTAGTGGACCAGGGTTTAAGAATGAGCGAAATATCCATCTATTGGTAGAACAGTTCCTTGATATTAAAAAAAAAATGATTATTTACTAGGAAGGTCCTTCAATGCATTTTATGCTATTTTTTGCATCTGTTTTAAAAACGTCTAGGGGATTTAAGATGCAGAAAGAGGGAGAAAGATTCAAAACTGGTTTCGATTCTCAGCAGCAGTCAGCAGTTCTATGCGGTGATCCGTCTAACTTACTAACGGGTAGATTTTTATGGCGTTTTGGTTTTTAATAAGGCAATACTTTTTTTCGGATTCGGTCTTTTTGGCAGCTGTTACTTAATTAATGCTCAGTTTTGTTTGTCATTTTATAGTGACAGACTTACTTCGGATCAATATTTATTGATTACATAATTTAAAATTTGGCCGAAAGCTACGGCTCTCGACAGGACCCAGCCGCGGCGGTCACTTATCCAATTCATTTTTAAAACATACTGGCTAACACTTATCTTTAAAACAAAGCTAAATTCTTAGCCATAATATTAAATTATATGCGTTTTATTTCTTCTTGAAAACCACAAGTCTAAAAGCCCTTTATTTAATAAATACCTTACCACTCATTACACATGTCTTATGATTTTTAGTATTAAGAAGAATGCCATACATTCATTTCATAATATTCTCTATTTGTAGCTGTACAATACGAACGCAAAATTAATTCCCACATGCAACCCTATCTCCACCACTTGAGTTTAACTGATTACTTTTCCACTGTAACCTTTAAGTTGCTCATTAAATTGTAGCACAAATATTTACCGTTTGCGCCTTAAGCGGCGCAGGCAAATAGCAACCGCAGCGGTAAGAAAATCCAATTAAAACGTCCATTACAACAATTGAAGTCGGTCACGCCAAGAAGCGCCGAACGCCAAAGCGGAAGCATACGCAACGTTGAAGTCGACAAATGATGTAAATAACGGTACATGCGAACGCACACGTGTAATCATAAATAAGTTTAATGTTTAACTTGCAATATTTAAAAATGCACTTTCGTTAATTAACAGATAAGAAAAATAATAACAATTACAACAACGTAAATTACGCACGAACAGCAGCAGAGCAACTGCAGCAGCAATAATAACAAATGAACCAACAGTGAGGAATAAAATCAACAAAATGCAATAAAAAAGAGCGCAAAGCATAATGAAAGAAAGAAAACTTTCGCTCGAGCCGCTGGCGACATCTGTCACGTGCACAGCGATGGCGGCAGCGGCAGCGGGACTGCCTCGCATGCATGGCAGGCCGCAATTTCTGACAAATATTCAAAAATTATTTCATAAATTCGCCGCGCAAACATGTGCATATTTTAAGGCGTGCAACCAGCGACCAACAACCGGCTTTTTGCATTTATGCGCCGCACAATGTTCCCACAGATGTTGCGCGTGCTGCAAATGTATGCGTGTGTGTGTGGCGCATGGTTGTGGTCACCGCCAAATTGACTTGCAATGCTTCTTTTGTGGCAATCAGTAAATTCGTGCGGCACTCTTTTTTCGCTCGCTCAGTTTACCTTGCTTGTGCGGCGCACAAGTGTTGGCGACATGTGCATGTTGCGCATTTAATTACACCACTTGCCGCCCAGCCGCTGGCCGCCTGTCGCAACAACTGACGCCATCAACGTGGCAACAATCAAGCGTGTAAACAGCGGTAAATTCACAAGGTAGGCCGAAGAAAAGAAATGCCCGCGAAGCAACAACAAAAACAACCGCGACGACGACGACGAATGCATGTAATTGTGAAAAATCTGCAACTTCAGCAGCAGCAGCAACGGCGGCGTTGCATGAAATTAATTGCCTGCGCAAGCAAGCACTTGCCGCGCTCGCAGCCATGCGTGCATATCGACAGACTGCGTATTTATGCTCATTTTATGCTTTCCTCCGTATACGCGCTCGCTGCTGTGTGGTTTCATACTTCTGCTGCTGCTGCTGTTGTCTTGACTTATGTTACGTATACGTCACGTCATCCATGCAACATGCGCTTCTCAAGCGCGTATTGTCTTTCAATTTCGGTTACTGCCTTACGTTGCATAAATAATAATAAGAAACGCGAAGCAGAAGCTCTACTGATCTGCTGCAATTCCTCACTTTCGCTCGACTGCGAAAAAGGTAAAGGTGGGCGCGGCAGGTAGTTTTTTTTGTATTTATTTCTTAATTAAAATATCGATGTGCGTAAATGAGCGAGTAAATCAAGGAGTTTTAAATAAATCGCTGCATGGTGGATATATTACCTATAAGTATTCTTGTCTTTATTATAAGATAAGGTAAGTGAGTGATATAAGTATCAAATATTTACTCTCTATCTGATATTTCATCGAAATATGTTTTTATAAAAGTGAGCAATCTTTCCCTGCATTAAATTAATCCTTTAGACCGTTTCTTAAAATTTCTACACATTTTATGTATCACCTACACTTACCGTTAATAAATCAAATACATTTCAGAACATTTAACTCATATTTTTATACTCTCGCAACAAAGTTGCTACGAGAGTATTATAGTTTTCTTCACATAACGGTTGGTTGTAAGTCCTAAAACTAAACGAGTTAGATATAGGGTTATATATATCAAAATGATCAGGGTAACGAGAAAAGTTCAAATCCGGATGTCTGTCTGCCCGTCCGTCTGTCCATCCGTCCGTGCAAGCTGTAATTTGAGTAAAAATTGAGATATCTTGATGAAACTTGGAAGACGTATTTCTTGGCACCATAAGAAGGTTAAGTTCGAAAATGGGCGTAATCGGACTACTGGTACTCCCACAAAATGGCGAAAACCGAAAACACTTAAAGTGCTATAACTAAAGCTATCGAAGTAAAATTTTAATCAACGAAAGGTATATCAAAGAAATTTTCTAGAGTCGTTTCTTTTAGGTACTACCTTATACAGTTTAAAAATGGAGGAAATCGGATTGTAACCACGCCCACCTCCCATACAAAGGTTATGTTGAAAACTACTAAAAGTGGGTTAACTCGAAAAACGCCAGAAACACTAAATTTCACATAAGAAATGGCATATGGAAGCTGCACTCAGATTTTTTTACAAAATGGAAAATGGGCGTGGCATCGCCCACTTATGGGTCAAAAACCATATCTCAGGAACTACTCGACCGATTTCAATGAAACTTGGTTTCTAATAGTTTCCTTACATCCCAATGATATGTTGTGAAAATAGGCCAAATCGGTTCACAACCACGCCTACTTCCTAATAACCAGAACTTTGAAGACGATCTGAATCGTTTACTTTACAATATATAAAGTAAGTACTAGTGAAGATATCGATTCAGAACTTTGCACAAATACTATGTTTATAGTGTGGCAACCCCATTCTAAAAATCACCGAAATCGGACCATAGGTTGTCAAGGCCCCATTAATCGAACATGAGGACCTCGGTGCTTCTAACCTAATATTAGGGTTTTCAACTTTCAATGGACTTTAAACCATATATCGACGCGAATATGTGGTTCAAATTGTATATTATATAATATTAATAAAGTTAAATAAATAAATTGCGAGAGTATAAAATGTTCGGTTACACCCGAACTTAGCCCTTCCTTACTTGTTTTCGAATAGGGTTGCCACATGTTATATATCTGTGAATTATTCACTTAGTTTTCATATCTTGTATATAAATTACAAATCATCACTAACATAAATTTTGGTAGGGTTGTTGAAGTTTTAAGTTCTGATAGGGTTGCCATATGTTCATATTGTATATGGAAACAATTTAATCTTTCCTTTTTAAATTTGATAATCAAAAATGGTTGACCTGTTTTGAATGCCAATTTAGTACGAAATATAGTAATCATATATGTATATTCCATTAGAGTTGCCATATATTTTAAATATTATTATTAAATATTACGTTCAAGAATATAGTTGCTATTTCTTCGAGAAAAGTATGAAAATATTTCAAGATGCATATGTGTCAGATATTACTTTTAATTATTTAATTTTCGAATAGAGTTGCCGCCTTTGTTCAGAAAAAACTTCAAAGTCGAAAATATTTATTTTTTTAAGAAAATATTCGCTCAAAATTGCTTGCCTTTCATTAAAACTTATAGGTTCCATTTAAAGGAAGCAATTCAGACTTGCTCTTAATCGCCTCACTGAGACACGGACACATGCATTCTCAACAAATCCGCTTAACTGAGCTCAAGAGATGAAGTCAGACGTCTCGAAAACGCAACTTACTATACCTACGTGTATATATGCATCAAGATATTCCCATATATATTCTTACAAACATACACATATATATGTAGGTATGTATCCTCTTACGCAAAGTCGTCTATACGACTATGTAACGCTCACAAAGAGGCCGGAAATGCCCAGCTGAGTAGGCGATTGTACGAATCTCTGCTTAATTCCTATTAAATATTTCGCACTACCTCTGGTCAACACTGAGGCACACAGCTAAGCAGTCAATACGCCAGATAATGCAAATGTCTGCAGGAATCCGAACATATAAACATACATATAGACATACCTGTAGCCATATGTTGTTGAAATATTTACAGTGATTTGTTGTTGCAGTGCTTTGTTATTTTGGTAACTGAACTGTCTTGGTATCTGCACTTTGCGGTTGCATGTTAAGGCTAATTTGCAAATTTCCAATTATTTGCCTCACACGCCGACATAGACACGTGCATAAAAATATGCTGAAGCATGCTGCAAGTTTAAGCTGGTGCAACAACAAAAAATATGTGTATATATAGACATTAGAGAGTGCGTGTTATTGCGTTGTCTTCTTATAATAAAAATTAGCAACGGATTAATGTCTGCACCACCATATATAGACTGCTATGGTTATATAGTATATATTAGTACTCACACATTCTTCACTGTTTATGTGAATTACTGTCTGCTTTTAGTGCGTGCCATTGTAAGTAGCCTTTAATCATGGTTTTATTGTAATTGAGTAGCAAATAATACAAGTGCAACGTGCAACATGCAACATGCAAATTACTATGGCAATGCAATAAATGGCAAACAATAGCTTCATAACTGCAGTGCCAACAACAATGTTGAGACATGGCTGAGGTTTGCACAAGCCAAGCATAAATATATTAGCGCCTAATAATATGCTACAAATGAGCGTACATATTCATAACAGTCAAGTAACCACTACATACATTTAAACTCATACACTGATGAGGGAGCATACCCAGCGAGCAAAAATTTTGAAGAAAACTTGATATAGTTATCATTTTTTTATTTGTATGAAAAAATGTAATCAAGTAATTCTAAAGAGTAATTATAATACAATTTGTGGTAATCTACACTAGAAAATGCGTTTAAGCAAGATTTTTGTCCATTTCAATACTTTAGAATTTTGGCAAACGAATTGTGTTTTTCGAAAATTAAATTTACCGTTATCACATATTTTAATCTGATTCATAAAACACATTAAAATTCTTTAGTTAATCATTTATTGTTGAACTTAAAATATGTGAAAATATAATTTGGTAATATAAAATATAATAAATTAGCTATATATTTGGTTGCCAAATATCTCCGTTCCGCCTTTTTGTCTTTTGAATTTCAAGGCTATGTATAAAGTGTTACAGAGCTCGTATCTGGCAATACTATAAATTTTTTAAAGGTCTTGACATCTGCAGAACGACGCTATGCATGATTAGCTTGGATATTGCGTTCAACAATTAAAGACGTGTAAACATGGAGTTCAATAACGCCGAAATTCGCGTTATTTTAAAGTTTTCCTTCGTTAAAGGCAATCCGCTAGAGACACGATCCGTGAGATTAATGGTGTTTTGAGGGATGGTACTCTATCACTTCGAAGAGAAATGCTTTCGACGATCACGATCAAATCATGGAAAACATCGAGTTATACCGGCATATGGCATCTCGTAACATCGCCCAGGAGATGGGAGTTGGTCACCAAATGGTTTTAAATTATCTTCAGAAGGCTGGATACACAAAAATGCTTGATGTTAGGGTGCCGCATGATTTGACGCAAGAAAATCTTCTGTCCGAGTTCCTCGCAAATAAGGAGGTGGGCTTCTAGGAGGGGGGTATTATGAAGTTGCCGTCTAGATGGAAAGAGATTATCGCAATGTAAAACTTTTTATAAAGTGTCCGCAAAAAAGCGTAATTCATAGCTTTAAAATGGATGTTGCCAGATGTGTTTAATAAATTAACAAACAACAAATCAGTTCAAAAATCAAAATGTTTAGTGAATCGATAGAAAATAAAGCTGTTGTATTGTTTCCTTCTAAAAAAATTGATTAAAGGGTTGCCAGTTGCCACCGTAATGTAATTTAAGTTTTCATGACAATGTTAATTGAAAATATTTACTGAAATGTGAACACAAAACATTATTTTTTTGTTAATCAGTAAGTTGAAGTAATAGTTGCAGTTAAATTAATAGTTGACGAGGTTGCCAGATGTTTTTAATAAATAAATAAACCAAAAGTGCAATAAAAATTAACAGATAATAATATTTTTAGTGGAGCGGCAGTAGAAAACGATTTTATGTTACTTTATTCAAACACCTATAATAAGTAGTAGGGTTGCCATCTCAATCTAAATTTAATTTTATGATAATATTAAATTTATTGAAAAGATTTACTAAAATGTGGACACAAGACATTTTAATTTTTCAAAATATTGTTAATCTAAGAATTTATTGGGTTAGGCTTGCCACCCTTATTTAATTTCTAAAATGAGATTATGATATAAATTCTCAAAATTTCAGATGTGAATTTTGTAAATTTAAAATAAAACAATTTAATTTGAAAAAATAATAATTTTATGACTTTGGCTCACCCAATTAAAAATTATGTTCCATTTACTACTGGGTTGCCTCCTCCAACTAACACAATACGCATGATAACTTTGTATTTAATATATATAGTTAACGTATATGTTTGTATTGTTGTTTTATCTATGTGGTATGCAAAGTTGCACTTAATATCTGCCACATTTAATGTGCAACATGTAAGCCGACACACTTGGAATTTCCTTTTCCTCTGCGATATTTGTGGCTTTTGTAGTGCGATTATGTAGAGAAAGACACCAGCAAGAATTTCACTTTGATTTTATTATTGTTATTGCAGCTAGTTGTTGAGACTTGACTTTGCTGCTGCTATTGTTGTTGGCTGCCAGCTTATTAACAGCTTGCCGCAAGGCAATCAACAAATCGGAACGTCTGGTGTTATTGAACTTCCTAATAGGAGGTGGCGCGCACACACACCACACAAAGGCAAACTGGAATATAAGGATTTTAGTGCGAACTCTATAAGCATTATATGTTTATAGAAGAATGTATGTGAATGATATTAATTTGAATGCAGATGTGTTAGTGTGTATGTGTGAGTGCAAGTGTTTAGCAAAGATGCGAAATTGGCTTATTTTGGTTGCCATGAATGCATTTCTAATAAACTCAATGCTGGCAAAGCCACTTCCAAGCGCAGTGCTGCACTTACTGCTAATGTAGCACACACAGTCGCGCCAAGCTTATGTGCGCATTTAAGCCAAACATTTCGACTTTATGCATCGCCGGGGAAAAGGATTAAGTGCGCAGCCAATGCCAAGCATACACTTTGCTGATGTTGCAAGTTTTGTGTTGGCGCTGCAATATGCCGCCATATGTGCGGTGCAACAACAGCGCGCAACGGCAGTGGCAGCTTTTGGTGATTATGTGAAAACATTGCATTCGCCTACAAAGCGCCAATTGCAACCAGGCACGCGCTTACAAGCCGGCAACAAACAGTTGCACATACATACATTTCTATGTGAGCGCAGCATGTGGCATTTAGCGTATGGCAAGTAGCATTTCCATGCTTTTGACTTCCATTGAGCAAAAATTAATCCGCATTGTATCGACATTCAGCAGCAACAGCAGCAGCAGCCGTGCCAAACAATGCCACCATATGTGGCTGCCACGGCATAAAGCCATAAACACACATCCACACACTCATACATACATATAAATTCGCCTAATTATGCGCGCGTATTGCCGCAGACGCCGGTGCTGCCTTTGAGTTGACAAGTTCATGTGCCTTCGCTGCATTTCTGCTCAAGTGGGATTTATGTACCCTCAGACTTGCAACAACAGCAATAGCAACAAATCGCAGTTGGTGCCCGCCACCACAATTGGCATTGCTGCGTAACGCCGTGGCGCGCTTTGTGCATGTGTCAGTTGAGCCTCAATGGTGTCGTAGTTGTTGCTGCAACACCATTACGTTGAAGATATCGCGTTTGCATGCTGCTAAAGCGAGATTGATTTGCAAAATGTTGGAAGTCTATTGGCTTTTCAACTTGTAGGGGAATGTACTCGTGGCATATGTGCGCACAATTTTAGCGATTTTCTGCGAACTATTATGCAAACTACTTAAGCGAGAAATTTAATGCCAGAAACTCCCCTGGTAATCGTTCAATTATTCTGCTTGAATGAACGAGATTTAAACTTGATATTCTTAGTAAGTATTTATAATAATTATGTTTACAAATTTAAGACTTTATTTACCATAGTTTGATCCCATTTGGTCAAATATAAACGGTTTTGTTCGATAACTTATTGCCATTTTGAACTAAATATCATAAAGTCAATATCATAGAAACTCTCTTCCCTATTGGTAAAAGAAAATCCGACAGTCGATTTTCACCAGCAAAATCATTTGAAATAGATAGGAAACGGTAGTTATCACATTATGCCAGGTCTGGACTATAAGAGGCATGCAACTCCCTGCAACTTCTAGAGTATCAGTACATTCTTATAAAATATCGTATTGAAGGTCTTTCAGCTTCTTATAAAGCTACTAAAAATTTAAATGTTCCTAAATCCGATTCAAAACAGTCTAAGGCTGAGAAGTTCACTCTTCCACTTTATCTTTAACTTTGGGGACTAATACACTTTTAAAGACTGAGCAAGTCATTTAATTTCTTTGGAGAGCCGAATATTGATATTTGTTTATATTCGCTTAAATTTAAGGCTATTTACCATTACTTGTAAGCTATAACATCATTATATATATTCCATATTGGTATAAATAATGAATGAAATCAGAAAAGTCAATCCCTTCTTAGTTTTTGAAAATCGTGTTTGTTGTTGTAGAGATATAAAATATTAACCAAATAATTTTAGGGAATGTTGAATGTTGACGGTCCTTGGACAGATTTAAATCCTGGTTCATTCCACTTACGTAAACCCGACTGTAGTGGGAATGAGATACTCTTCGTCGCCTTCATATTTAGTCATTTCGATTGGATAAATTCTTATTTTAATTATTTATTTGTTCTTTATTTTGGACGCTCTTTCACTGAAACCGGTAACCCTCAATAATCGTTACCACATTTCTGGGCAGATATCATGAGTTGAAGTCAAACGTTGTCGATTTCCATCGACGGATTCGTTTTGAATTATCTTAATTTTAGACTGATATAGGTAACAACACATTTATTCGAGGAGTAGAAATCGGTACGCTCTAATTAATAGCCAGAGAGAGATATGCAATGATTTTATCCATTTTAGAAATGTTATACAAACTTAATTTAATTATAATTGTTTACTTATATACCAAGCTACGAAACCGATTAATTTTAGAATATAGGTCTTATCTCGTTTTTAAGGTCCAATTTTCGGTTTTAAGAAGGAACTAGTCATAGACGGCGGCATCTATCATATTTTATTTTAATTAATCAAACAGTTTAAACACTAATAAATTCCTTAATTCACTTCCTTCAATTTAAATCAAACCAAATTTACTCTAAAAACCCATCGCAAAATTACCAAAACACATACTCCACAATTACTGCACACCGGAAGTAAATTAAAATCAATTCAGATTTGCCTTCTCATTTAACAACTTAGTACGCTTAATAACAGTCAACTAATAAATTTTGATTTTCTAATTATGTAGCTTAAAATTACGGATTAAATTTCAACAGCAGATCCACTTAGTTAACCATACTTACGCACCATTTGCATTAGCTCGTAGGCATAACCATGGCCGAAAGCATAAATGTGTGGCTACAAACACATAAACAAATACATACGTGTCACTTAATAGACTTTCACATGCATTCTAATACTCGAAAATGTCTTTAAGAGTCTCATACTTGTGTACTTATCGGAGAGTACTCGAGTACTTTCGACGCTGCTTACACAAACTAATTAAATTGAAGAGACTTCTAATACTGTTTGTTGTCCTCAATCAAGCAGCGTGAGTGACAGACAGACACTCGATGGTACGAAATTTTATATATGTGTGGACGCATATGCAAATATATATATATATATGTTTCTGTCTGCTTGTGTGTATAACTTAGGTATATATTTTCATAAAACGCCCACAAACAAGTGCTTAAGAATTCACTAACTTATGCTGGTGCTCAGGTTTAGGCATGCGTATGTACAAGTACATGTTTGTATGTGAATATGTATACGTTGGTCGTACATGGTGAGTTTGTATGAACGACTACACACTTCTCAACCACTTTTGAAGTGATTAAAAATGTTTGTAAAATCAACAAACACCAACGATTTATAGCAAACAAACAGCGTCGAAGCAACAGTTTACAAGAAAATCGACTCGAAGGTGCTCATGTACATATATATATGTACATACATATGTTCATACACACATATTTACATGTGAACGCTTTCGTAAGCTCCAGCGCAAACTGAAGTACGTGCCATGTGTAAAGTAAGGTTATGATTTGTATATTTAGGATAACCTTATTTATATTTTAGCCAAAACATGTGTAGGAGTACATATAGATAGATATATAAATAATGTAGGGATATTTGTACATGTGTACGCATGTGTATACTAAAATTAGAACTTTTGAGAAAAGCTTAACTTATATTTACTGTAAAACCAGATACGTCACAGATTATGACATAGTGAAATATTATGGTATATGCCTACCTAAGTATTGATATGTACTGTATTAATAGAAGATTATGACATTTCAAAAATGTAGGCCATTTGGTTAAAATGTTGCCATACTTTGTTCACGTGAAATAGTTTTCGGTGGAAAAGTGAAAATATAGCTTTTATAAATAACACCATACGGCAAAATTAAATTTTTGTCTGGGTGTTGCAGCAAATATTTTTTTCCTGGAAATAAAGGCATATCGAAATTTTCGATATTCGTGCTATTCAAAATATGTATAAAAACCTATCCTCACACCAGTCTCTCAAGGAAGATCGCGACATAGTGAGTGGAAAAGTGTTTGGTGGCAAGTTCTCATGAGAGAATTCATAGACTCCGTTCTTCAAGATGCCGTTTTTCTTTAAAAAAAGTTAAATGAGGAAAATTCGAACATGAAATTATATTTTATTTGCAATGGACTAAAACTTGATTACGACCTCTAGGTTTTTGGTGTCCGTTGTCTTTCTCTCTTATTATGAAGGCGTTGGGAACGCTCAGAGTTGGACGCCCTAGTGCGAGTTTGTATAATTCTAATATTTTGTTCTTCCATCTGCTGCACACGCTCCGTACTCGACTCTCAATGGCATGTTTTGGAATTTTTTTCAAGCAGCTGAGAGCGCTCGTTACTCGACTCTCTGTCACGCAATTGCGATGCGAAGAGAATGACTTGCTAGACGATTTTCAGTTTCAGATTAATATTCTCCATCACGGAGCTGAAATTCTAGCAATAAATATAGCCTATGTTACTCGGGATAAATGGTGAAAGAATTTTTGAAATCGGTACAGTAGTTTTTGAGTTTATTCTTTACAAACATATATACAAATCTTTCCTTTTTATAATAGTAGTATGGAAAGGCGTGAAAATATTTAGATATTGGAAGTTTGATGAACTCACTGGCGGCACTCATATATGTACATCATGATCAATATAATATTAGGTAAACAAATTTTAGTACTAAGTCTATCAAAACATTTATTAGGTTATTAGGGAGGGCTAGGGAGGTACTAGAATCATACCGCTTCATTATAAAAAAAAAACACTTATTAAATTCATTACGATGTCTCTAAAATTTATCAATATTCTTATAATCTGTATCTGTGGGCTTCAAAATGTATAGTTGGATTTCATTATTTAAAGAGTGTTGGCCCACATCAGTGGCACTATTTCTTCTAAACTCTATTCTAATATCTTCACTTACTTTATAAAATATGATTGGTGGAGCCTGTTTTATGTGTTGTGAAATAATCTGATGCAGCAGAAAACTGTGTCATATGGGAAATAGGAAGTAGTATTTATAGACCTTTTAGCCGTGATATGATGGCGTCAATTGAAATTGCTTCAGAGAGGAAGATTCTACTCTATTAGATATTGTATAATATTTCATTACAAACAACCTTTAAGTGAATATAAATATGTCCAATATATAGTCACTATATAAAATAGTGAGCTCCTAAAAGTATATGACAATTTTTTAGTGATCATTTTCTGAAAAGAAGATAACCTGTTAATTTTTTACAACTTTTTAGGTGAGCTGCAATCCATCCCAACCAAAACCACAAATTCATTGACTAAATACCCAATATGACTACATTAGTTAATGTATCTACAAATCGATTTCTTTACAATAATACAAATCAAGCGATAACTCCTTCCATTAAAAACCGCTACTAGGAGGTTCTCCATTTAAATACAGTCCCTCTAACTAATAGATTTGGGATGACAAATAATCAGCGCAAGCTTTGCGCCTTCGCCGCAAAATCATCATCATCATCATTTGCGCCACTCGAGAGATTTGATGGAATTGTGAGTAAACATAATTTTTCCTGGATTTCCTGCGGCTGTTTATTATTCATCGCTTTTGCGGTTGATTTAATCGACAATTAATGTAGTCACTACGCAGACAATCTTGGGCAAAAGTGTGCGTCAATACCAGTAGATCTAATATCCAGAGCAGACTCGCACAACACAAATACAAAAACACGCATGCACAACAAGTACAACAACAGCAACCAAGCTACAAGGAGTAGCCGGTCTACAGCTAAAGCTCATAAATATTTCTTGCCTGCGGTTGTTTTTATTATTGTTGTTAGCTGTCGGTATTTGTGCGTATGGCATGCTACAAATGGCATTGGCATTAGCTACGGCATTGGCATAGAAATCGACAGCTGCTGTAGCTACCGTTGCTGGGCTTTCGAGCTGCCGTGCCATTTGCTAATGTTGGTAATCTGAGTGATGCAAATGTTTGTATGTATGTATGTGTCTCGCTGTTGGTTTGTGTGTGTGTTTTTGTATGGCGGTGTTCCTTGTCTTGAGCTGTCTGTTTTCCTTTGTGATTTCGATTGCCACAAATGTCTGTCGCATTGCTGCCACACAACGCGCCGCCTCCATTTGCTTCCACAACTTCATACTTAATCCACAGGCTGTTTGTGTATGTGTGTGTGTGCGTGTGAGTGCTTCCTGGCAGCTAATTCGATATTGAAATTTATATGCGTTCGCGCAGTTATCAAGCTATTTGCTGAATGCACCCTTGCAGTAGTCACGCCGCGGATGTTGCCGCACGTTGCATTTCGATGCATTCACAGCGAGCGACTACGTGGAATGCCACACGCATACATACAAACATACATCTCGCTGGAGAAATGCAAACATTTTGCAAAGCATTTGTTGTGTGTGTGTTGTTGTTGTTGTTGGCAATATGTATTGCTTTCAACACGCACATCCCAACTGCAATGAATGGCAGTTTGACGTGGCATCTAATTTCGATTGGCACTTCGCGTCACTCCATACACCCACACATATAAACTTGCAAACGGAAATGGATTCTTTTTTTTCGCTAGTAGATTGATTGACGATTGTAAAGTCGACAACGCTTTGCTAGATACTAATTGAAATAAATGTGCAACACGATTGTTGGCCATTTTCGCAGTTGCTTTTTTGTTGGGTGTTCGCTATTTTTTTAATGGCATCATTGTCAAGAGCTCTAGAGCCATTGATATTCATTTTGTGCAAATAAAAATTAAGTGAATTGTTTAGTCATGAACATTAAAACAATTGATGGCAAATAATGAAATTCAAGCACAGACATCTATATATAAATAATATATATATAAATAATAAAAATTTTATAACCATCAAATATATTAACTTTGTTATTAAAAAAATATAAATTGTTTACATTGTTATCCACAAAAATGTATTTAGGAAGAAATTTTATGATGTTGCCACCTTATGATAAATAAGTGTTGGTAAAAAATGAAATTTCATTCCGAAATTCGGTATATGTATAATGTTGGTATAAAACTTGAAATGTTTACAAAATCTTAAGTTTAATTAAATATAAAAACAAAGTTGCCACCTTTATTGAATTTCCGATTGGATATTGTTTAAAACATTAATATATATAAATAGAATTGTGTTTAATATCACACAATTTATTTTCCTTTTATATATTTAGAAAAAAATCATAAAAAAATTTTGTAGGAAGTTGCCACATTTTTCTATTATTATTATATATGTATATGTTAAACTGATTTGAAGTCGAAAATTCGCAATTGAGTGTTAGAATAAAACATAAAGTGTTTACTAAAGCTTAAATTTAAATGAAAGTGACAACAAGGTTGCCACTCTTATTGAATTTTCAATTGATTTACGAATTATTTTTACATTTGGTCAAACGAAAGACTTAGATCGGTTTAATACACGAGGTCAGTTAAAAAAAAAACGGTCGAACAGACCTCGTACATCCCTTAGATTTTGTATAAACGGTATGAAGTCAAATTTGAGAGTCGGAGATATTTGGTATATGGGGCGCGAGAAAGTCCTCACCAGGTTCAACAAATTTTTAAACATCAAATATGTCTACTATCAGTAAGTTAAATAAACTAAGAGGAATCAGAATAACGCTACATGGGTTGGAGAATAAATTTTGGTTTAAAACTTTCATTTTCAAAATCTATACTTTGTTTCTGAGATATGGATTTTTATCTAAAAGTGTTTAGTGTTCATTCCAAAAAACACGTTTTAAAAAAAAATCGTAAGAAATCCTGAAAGATCAGCTCGCATGACTAATTGTATACTTCTGGAAGCGTTATTGAAAGACTCTATAAGGCGAAGTCACATTCATAACAAAGAATTAGTGTCTCTGCTTTAGAACATATATTTTCAAACTAATTCATGAAAGACCGAATAATTTTTGTAGTTTCTTTAAAGTCACTATTTTTTCATCAACAGGCAGGTGTTACCTGCTAGAAATGTTGACCACTACTTCCCAGCAAAGTGCAACAGCTTTCACGATCCCGACCGTCGACGCAACTCCGCAATGGCGTGCAATTTATACACAGACACGCCCCTTACAATTACCCACGTGCTACCGCCCACTTTCTTGTGTAGTACAACATGGTTACGCCCACACATTTGCACACCGACACAATAGTTGCCGATTTTTATTTGTAGCATGCTACAACAAACACATGTGTGTGCCACAGGAACAGCTTCCTTCGCCGCTGCCACACGGCAACATCGCAGAAGACAGGCTACAATTTCACCTTGGAATGTTAACTGCCGCCCAGTTGCATGTAAATACAAAACAATAGCATTGCTGCTGCTGCTGCTACACCTTGTGGCTGCCACATTGGCGATTGTTTGTGTTTGAATGCATGACACCCCGGCACTTGACGACGACGGTGGTGGCACCATTGTAGTTGCAGATGTTCCTCAGGTTTTTGCTGCTGATGGCGTGCTCCATGTTGTGGCATTCAAGGCAAGCAAGCAAGCCATCCAAAGAGCTACTAATGTGCCAGGCCATTAGTTTGTGCTACATGTTGCAGCTGGCAGAACTCGGCTGCCTGCAACTTACACGCGCACTTATTTACTCACTTATGTACATATGTATATATATATATTTGTATGTGGTATATAAATATCTGTGCAATTATATTTTGTGTATGTAATTGTACTTGTTGCACGCTATGCGCAACACTCGAGTTGCCACAATGCAACAACTTACATGGAATTACGACAATACCTTCTTGACTGTCGCTGTGAGAACGTGTCGAGCGAAGTGGTAAGGAAAGCGGCACTACAAGCGCATATAATGAGGCAAGATGTTTCCACTGTATCGAACAAGTGCTTCTTAGATTTATTACAGTTGGGAGCATATTAATAGGTCGTAAAGAACCACTTTACAACACTTACAACAACACTATTTAATATCACAAATTATGTAGCTACTATAAAGTGTATCGAATTCGACAACTTTTGCGGTAAGAATAGTCTTGCAGGAAAGCACTGCAAATGGTTTCAATCATTTCTTAATTCGGTGCTGAATAGAACTCCACATATCAGCTTCATCGAAAGTCCGATCAAGATCGCAGCGCAGACTGAGTAAACAACGGTAATAGAGGGTATATTACCAACGGCATTAACTATTTGTTGAGCTATTCCCACGGCAGTTGAGTCCTTGTCCTCTTTTTTCAATGCAGTGTCGGATTTATTTTAAATACGCGACGTTTCATTCGATAATCTGTTTCCATCTAGACGGCAACTTCATAATACCCCCCTCATTAAAGCCCCTCCTTATTTGCGAAGAACTCGGACAGAAACACACAAGCCTCCTTTGAGTTCAACTTTACATGGACAGGAACAGATGGTAATCACATGCTATGTCCGGGCTATGTGGTGGATGCGATAAAACCTCCCATCCGAGCTAGCTTCTGACGAGTCATCAACGAAGTGTGGGATCTGGCGTTGTCCTGGTGGAACACTACACCCTCCAGGATGGCCAATTCTGGACGCTTCTGGTCGATCCCCCACTTCAAGCGGTCCAGTTGTTCGCAGTAGATGGTAGAATTAAGCGTCTGGCCATATGTGAGCAGCTCATAGTGGATGATTACCTTCCAATCCCACCAAACACACAGCAAAATCTTCCTGGCCGTCAATTCCGGCTTGACCACTGTTTGAGACGATTCGCCGGCCTTCGACCATGACCGTTTTCGCTTGATATTGTCGTATATGATCCATTTTTCGTCGCCAGTCACCATCTGCTTCAAAAATAGGTAGAGTTCGATCCGTTCCAGCAGCATATAGCAGATATTGATTCCATCCAGGTGGTTTTTTTGCGTGAAATCAGCGTATCCAGCTTTCTGCAGATGGTTTAAAATGGTTTGGTGACTAACTCCCATATCCTGGGCGATGTCACGAAATACCACATGCCGGTCTAACTCGATGCTTTTCATGATTTGTTCGGTATTGGTCGTCACAGGTCTTCCGCCGGCTGGCTTATCCATGGTGTCGTTTTCACCCGCTCTGAATCGTCGAAACCATTCCTCCGCAGTTCGAAGTGATAGAGTACCATCCCCCAAAACACCATTAATCTCATGAACGTTTCTCTAGCGGATTTGTCTTTAACGAAGGAAAACTTTAAAATAGCGTCGTTTTGTGGGTTACGTCAAGACCTTTCAAAGATGTACAGTATTGCCAGATACGAGCTCTGTAACGCTTTATACATAGGCGCGAAATTCAAAAGACAAAAAGACGGAAGGGATAGGATATTTGCCAACCTAATATATTATAAATATATATCGGAATCATAAATAATCCAAAAATAGAAAGGATTCACATCAATTTAACTAAAGTTCCATTGTATTTGGTGATTCAGTCCCGATTGAACACCGCACTAAATTTCACTGGACTACACCATTCCGGTTCTAGGAATCACAACCTCATTTTTTTGAAATGCTGAATGGTTTATACGGTTGCGATCCACAAATCTTTCGAAGAATCTTTTCCTTGAATATTCCATGAGATGTTCCATCGAAAGGCAAGATGAGAAACTTATGGAGCGGTAGTCACTCATCATCGAAGGAGAACTTAATTTCCTAATGTGCCATATGAGATGGAAGAATTAAGTCCTCCCTGTATGTTAAATTATAAGAATAGCAAAGCCATAAACGTAACTAAATGAAGACTAAGGTAGCTGGTGAAAACACTGCAGCCGAATGATTTAGTATCAACAAGTGAGGGTCTCGTTGTTATGTTCAAACGGTATAAAGAGTACTTATTGTCTTGAATACACATCTTTTCAGAAATATATTATAAATTCAGGAACAAGCACCTCTCACATGTTACCGTAATTTAATTAACTAAAAATTGGGCACAAGAGTCACCTTACCATCTTGAATTCACTTATCCTTAATTTAGCGAGCATTTCAAGTACTCAAACCTTGATGGACTTGTTTCAACTTTTTAAATTTACCTCACCAGCCGAATAGCATAAAAAATATGCCACATGCCTGCAAATACAAATACAAATATACAAACAAACAGTACTCGTCAAACGAAAACAATGCACACCGAAGAGAGAAGAAGGCACCCAAAGCCAAACAAAGTGTTGTAGACAAATTCGACGTTGGTTACTCGGGTGATTGGAAATCGCTTTGGTAACGTGTTAAACAAATTTATTATTTGCCTTCCATTTACTTGCACCATTGTTTCTGCTACAATGGCAACATTCTCACATGCCTCAATCAAGCGTGCGAGTCAAAGCGGCTCAGCAGATTGGGGCACACCAAAAAAAAAACTGTTTTGTTTCATTTCGTTGCCTAGTTGCAGGCGCTTATAACAACAACTCCCTATAATAATAACAACAAGTAACAGCTAACAGTATGCCGGCAATAATAACGCAAGCAAATTCACTAATACCGAAAAAATACATAGACAAAATATTCCACAATTTGGCACACACTGTGGCGCATAGGCAAACGGCAAATTCAAATTCATAAACACAAACAAATCGAAAAAGCATTGAAGTGGAATGTAAAATCAACAAAAATCAAGAAGAGCAAATAAAAATAAAATTTCGAAAATAAAAACAAAACAAGCAGACAATACCACAAGTAAACAAAATGAATTGAGAAAAATAAAAAAAAAAACTAAAAAATATAAAATAAAATGTCAGATAAACAAGCATAAGTGCAATAAAAAATGTCGCATGCGAGAAAAAAGTGCTGTTGATGCGATGTGTGACACAAAGTCACATTGTGTTTTTGAGTTGATGAAAATTTTTTCTAGCATTCTAAGGGTTGTGAAAAAAATAGTAGAAATATTTAGAAGAAACACATAAAATAAAAAAATATTGTACGAGAGCTAAAATGTTGCACGATATCTGAGAGATATTATTATATTGGTGGTAACGGCGGGTGTGTTTTCTAATAAATAAGTAGCAGAAGATAGTTACTTGAAAAATACAGTGGAACTTCCATAACTCAAACTTCCTTAACTCGAAGTTCTCCATAACTCGAACTCTTGAATTGGCAATGGAATTAAAATTTCATACAAATTTCCTTCCACAAATCGAACTTTTCGACCAGGACATATTACAAAATTTGGCTATCGAGGCAGAATTGTAAAAAAGTCCCTCTATATCGTATGGAGGCGAAGAAAAAATAAGATATTACACTTATGGATTACATAAATCATGTAACAAAGACGTTAGATGTGACTCACATTTTGGTAGAAAATATATACTGCAATAATTAAAAAAAATTTGGTGTAAGAACTTCATATTCTATTCATATTCTCTTGATTCACCGAACTATTTACTTTTAAGAGAGTTTAATGTCACAGCAGTCTCTTAAAAATATATTAAGTGTCCTATATTTCAACAGCTGTCTTATTGCAACACATTGTTGCAAAGTGTTATATTGACTTGTCTTGTTGACTTTCCTAACATCTTCCATCAATTGTTGATGCATTTAAATTTCCTCATCTCTCTCTCATGAATACTTTTTTCTTCGAATTACTTCTATTCACGCATATGCTTACTATTTATCCACAATATGTGGTGAAGGGCACGTTTCTACTTCTATGTGAATGCAATGTGTGGGAAATCACTGTATATAGGGAAGAACATGAATATAGACAACTAATTCGTTTGGAATTTTTCTAGTTTTACAACTTCAATTTTTGTTGCATTTTTAGGAAACCCAATAACAATTTCAAAATATTTTTGCGTCACCACATTGAACGTTAAAATATAAATAAAGTCAATGTTCATAGCGAAGGGTCCAAGACAATCTTAGTGTTTCTACTGTTATTATACCAAAGTTCAGCCACATAAGAAAAGATATTGATTATAATACAGAGCGCTAGAAACTCTTAATGGTTATAAATCAACTAAATGTGAGTCTATAGCCTATAATATTTACCAGCCTTCAGGATGCGCACATAGTTCTCAAAAGCATTCATTCAGATAACCAATGACAGTATTTTATCCCTCAGGTATATACAGATTTTAGCATCGAATAATCTTTATATAAATAGCTTGTTCAAATCTCGGGTAACATGATAGATATAAGATAATTCATAAATTCTAATTTCCAAGCATTTTCTTTCCTCCTCTCTTCTGTATGGTATAAACTTAGATATATGTTGGAACAAAATCTGGATCTCCTTACATTTATTTTTCTCTTTACAAATGCTACTTAATATTCATAAAACCCATGAAAAGACGGAGAGTACTGTGAACCGTAAGTGTTTAATATTAAATAGATTCTGTATTTCTACTGTCATCAGTATCTGTATCTTTAAGTAGATATTCGACATCATCGCTTCGTCACTTCTCCACTCTCTATGCTTGAGCTCTACTCTCGTAGTTAACTTATTAGTTGAATTCAAAAAGAGGAAGCATTTGGTAAAGGCTTCATTGGTATAGCCAATTGAATTTGCTTTCTATATTTAATCACAATGATTTATACTAAATGTATATTCGATACGTCACTCTCTAAGATTTGACAAAAAATATAGATTTGAATACAGAAATAAATCTAAAATTGTACCAATAGGAAGAAGGATCTCAATCTGAATTAATTAAGGTAGGAATTTTACAAACCTTGTAGCTCAAAGAATCAATTATATGTAAATAAATTTATTATACTCCGAATATATATAATATCGATAAATTATGGAAATATTGAACATTTAATTAAGAAGTATACTTTTTTCTTCAGCCCCACTTTTCTTCGAATCAGTTCGAATTGCCTTAGCTGTCAATGTGGCAAGCGACAATCGATAGATTTTCAGTTTGATTTAAACTTTTCATTTGCATGTGCTACGAATTGCAAGAGATTGTTACTTACACAAAAAAAAAAAATAGAAAAAAACAACGACAACGAATGCTAGCGAGTGCATTGGATTGATTTTATCCTGCTTTCCATTTTCCAGCTGCAACAACTTGCAACACATTTGTCAACTGCAATCAGAGCTGATCTGAGGATTCCAATTCGATTTGTGATAAAGCAGGCCACAACAACAATAACAACAGACAAGACAACACATGCAATTTAACAACGATAATCCATCACCAGCTATGGAGTCACACTTTGCTCTGGAACTAGATAACCGACTGCTGTGGCTGCGCTACATCATCAGCAATCTGATAGGCGTCTACGATCCCGATAGTGTGACTGCATTGATAGATAATCACTTTGAAGAGTTCACACACTTTCTGAATGACAAATGTCTGCGCAATTCCGATATTAGATTGGTGTTGCTGACTGTGTGGCGCACTTACTATGACAAGATGGTCGAAAAGGAGATCACAGTGCTGGAGGAAGGTGAGTGTGAAGTGTGGTGTGTGGGTATAATACAAATGAAATCATGTGGTGGGTAGATTAACTGTAACTAGAAACGACTGTGAGACACACCGCCGCAAACGCAATGGAATTGGTTGTCTATTGTAAGCTTGTGCGCGCAGAGCCCATTTGTACTACATGAGCCATGTGTGCAAAGTTGGTTGAGGGAACGGTAGCCACCCTGAGTCTTAAGTTCTTGTGGTGGTTGAAAGTTTTGTACGCCATCGTCTTAGTCGACCAATTCCATTTCCTGCTTGCAACAAACAATGCCAGTGCTGCACAAACAGATAGCGGACTACGACCACAATAGAGGTGTTGAGCCGCAGCTCCAGCACGTCGAGCTTCCTTCGTTCACATATATGTACGTGTGTGTTGCACGATTGCTGGTCAGCAGCAGCGGTCGTGTGCATCGCTACATTTAACACTCGCTGAAATAGACATTTCCCGTTAGGCCTCAACCAGAAGGTGTCTAATGTGGACGTCTGTTGAGGGATTTACGCTGATGAAGCTCAACACTGACCAAACATACAATTTGCATTTGCACACACTCGCTCGTCCGCGCTGCGTTGCAATTGTATGTGCCACATAATGCGACATGGACAGCATGCAGTTGCAAGGCAAAGCAATATTTGTTGTGTTAGCTGTGTTGTGTAACTCAAATAAAGCAGTAAAGCATGATGGACACATATGCACCCCGAAGGAGTAGAGCGAACTCTGAGCTAAGTATGATAGACAGCATTGTTGTGGCAGTTAAGCAGTTTGCAGACAGCAGACTCCATGCTTGAACGTCAAAGATGACGATAGACTGCAGCTGACGTACAACAACAAGCAACAACAAACGCTGGATAGCTGCCAGCAGCTGGTAGTAGCAAGCAGGCATGCCACAATAAGACCTACACTGCAGGTGCCACCGCTGACAGTTGTGTCTTGGCCCAGTTTCGCTGGCGTACATTTGTTGCAACATGCCACAGCAAGGTAAACTTACCAGACAGAGAGTGCGAGTTTCGCATTGGAACCTTTGTTAAAATACAGCAACTCCAATTATTTACAAGTGTTATTTGCACGTGCAACAATGCGCCACAGCAACAACGGTGCATAAACTTGCAACTGCAGCGAAATATTCGGCAACTAAGAAAGCGGGTACTTGTTGTTGCTGGGAATTGAAAGCGCTTGTCAGGAGGGGCGCTAGGTAGCACGTTTCGTGGCAGTTAGGGAACGCATTACAACAGCTTAGCAACACATCGTCACTAGTTCAAAGTTATTTGAGTACATGTGGTGTTGTAAGTGTATGTTGCAAGTCGCAATTGCCCCAAGAGTAGTAGCTACAGCTCAGCAACGGTGTGTTCTAGTCGACCGTTGGTTCAGCGCTGATTGCACATACACTTTGTTGTGGTAATGCGGTGAACTATAAGTGTTCATCAAAGGTACTCTATATAAATACATATATCAACTTATGTGCGCATGCAGCGAGTTCCCAAATAATTGTTAGGTTAGTTTGCAAATTAGTATTCTCGACAAACAATAACAATTAAATTGTATGCTAGTTATATTGGTCTATTATGTTCAATGTAGTGTGACACAGAATATATAGTTTGAGGGTAGAACTCGGTTGAGCGTCGGGTTCAATCGCAATGGAGTCAATTCTTTTTTTAACTTTTATTGTTATTTATGGTAAATAGTGCGTAGATAGTACATAAAAATGTTATAACCAGTTGCTATTCCATCACTATTTTATTATACCAGTCTCATGTATTTATACCAGTTGTTTGTTCGTTTCACTACGCTCCAAAGTTTGGTTAAAGAGCTTCATACAATATGGTTTTTGGAATTTTTTGCAGAAACCCAACCATTAAAAAAACAAGTAAGGAAAGGATAAGTTCGGGTGCAACCGAACATTTTATACTCTCGCAATTTATTAATTTTATAATTCACACAATTCGACCCATATATATGGCATAAAGTCCAATAGAATAACGAATATCAACATAAATAGTATATGGGGACTGGAGTAATTCCAGAACCGATTTCATTCGTTTTCATCACCAAGATACAATATGTCGAAGACTATACGCTCATTTAATTTTATATTACCTATAATTAGGTATATGGGATCTAGGGGAAGTTGTGACCCGATTTTAACAATTTTTGGTACAGAGACAAACTGTTATAAGAAGAAAATTTTATCTAAATTACATTAAAAAAAATTACCTAGGCATTAAGTTCTTCATATTCGATATCAGGAGCCTTGAAAGCTCATGGTCCGATTTCGACAATTTTTCCACAAGTAATGTCACAGCTCAAATACAGTATTTGTGTAAAGTTTTATTCCGCTATCTTCATTGGTTCCTAATGTATATATTATAAAGTGAACGAATCAGATGGAATTCAAAATTGAGTTATATGGGAAGTAGGCGTGCTTGTGAACCGATTTCGCTCATTTTCCGTCCATGTTGCCAGGGTGCGAAGAAAATATTATTTACCGAATTTCATTCGAATCGGTCGAGTAGTTCCTGAGAAATGATTTTTGACCCATAGTTCAAAGGTGACGACACGCCCATTTTCCATTTTGTAAAAAAATTTGAGTGCAACTTCCTTCTGTCATTTCTTCTGTAAAATTTAGTGTTTCTGACGTTTTTCGTAAGTAAGTTAACTCACTTTTAGTAATTTTCAGCATATCCTTTGTATGGGAGGTGGACGTGGTTATAATCCAATTTCTTGATTTTTTGGACTGTATAAGGAAATAGCTAAAAGAAACAACTACAGAAAGTTTGGTTTATATAGCTTAATTGGTTTGCAAGATATATACAAAAATCCTATTTGGGGGCGGGGCCACGCCTACTTAAAAAAAATTACATCAAATATACCCTTACCTAATGCGATCCTATGTTTCAAATTTTACTTTGATAACTTTATTTATGGCTTAGTTATGACATTGTATAGGTTTTGGTTTTCGCCATTTTGTGTGCGTGGCAGTGGTCCGATATAGCCCATTTTCAATACCAGTCTCCTCAGGGTGCCAGGGAATATGTGTTCCAAGTTTCATTAAGATATCTAAATTTTTACTCAAGTTAGCGCTTGCACAGACAGACGGACAGACAGACAGACAGACGGACGGACAGACATCAGGATTTCAACTTAACTCGTCATCCTGATCATTTATATATATATAACCCCATATCTGACTCTTTTATTTCTGAGTGATACAAACAACCGTTATGTGAACAAAACTTTTATACTCTGTGCAACATGTTGCGAGAGTATAATAAATTAGAAATCTTTTTGCAAATATAAAAATTAATCCTTTATTAATATATATAATATATATACAATTTTGATTTTTTTAGTAATTGAGCCACCACCACCAAGAATTTCAAAGTTCGAAAAGGCTGGCAAAAAGAAAGGCAAACCACCACCCAAAGGTAAATTATTCGAAACGATTAAATACCATTTTTCTTACTTTTCTTAGTTTCTCTGGCTGCCGCCGCCATTATACTCATCAACAAAAATGTGTTATTAATCATTGCAATTATAAGGAATTTATACTATTTTATCAACATTAAAAAAATATATTTTTTTTTATATTTTTATAAAGCTGGCAAAGGTAAAGCTGCCAAACATGCGGCAGCGCCGTCAGCACCATCAGCACAACCCACGACGGACGAAGAATCACCCGGCGAGACAGGTGGCATCACCGATACCGATGGTGGCACAAGTGTAGCGCCAACTACAACAACAGAGGGTGGACAGACGACAGAATTTGAAGGCGAAAGTCCCGATGAAGGCGTACAAAGCGCTGTGAGCTCGGTTAGAACCGGTAAGTCATATTTCATTTATATAGCCAACGTGGCGTATGAGCAACATTTTTGATCTACAAATGATCGCTGACGAACTAAAGATCATGAAATTTTTAAATATTTCCTTAAATAATAAAAATACATATAATTACAACACTACAAACAAACTTAAATATCCACAACATACATATAACACTTTTTCCCCTTCTCTTTGCCATGACAAACAGCCAGCGATGATGAAGATGACGATGGTAATTATGAGAAAACTTTTGCAGCGCTGATTCTTAACTATTCATCTTTGCATAATGCTGCTGCTTCTTCTACTTTATTTTTTTCGTTGTAATATTCACTATTTTCGCACTTTTGTTTTACAGTTAGTTTTGCATTTCCAAATCTTATCTTTTTCTCTCCCTCGCTTATGCACTTTTGCTTTTCCACCGACTTTGATTCGGTGAATTATTGCCGACTTTGTCCTTGTTGCACCGTGCGCCGTGGATGCATCCAATTTGTGGTTGGCGAAAATGAAATGGACATTGCCGTTAGTTAATCTTGATGTTGCCACTATGTGGCAGCGCATTCTTGCCACAACTAATTGCCGCTAAGTGCGCCTTGGCGGGTGTTTCGGTTGCAACGTTGCAGCATCATCATCTAAAAGCGCTGCATTTTACTTGGTGAAACACCTCGCACAATCCAGTGGTGATGCTGCCAAAAATTACGCAGCCTTTCGATTTGTGCGGCTTGGCCTTGACGCGGCGAGGTGAGGCGAGGCGAAGGTGCGCTTTGAAGTCGCGTGAAGGCGAATGCCGTAGCTCAGCTCAGCAGTCAAAAGTAGTTTATGCAGCACATTCAAACTTGCAACGTTGTAAATTACTAACATTGCTTGCCAAAGTTGTGGCATACCGCCGCAGCCGCCGCCGCCACCGACGTTGAAGGATGCAACTTTTTGGTATGTCTGCTGTGTGTGCGTACGTAAGTCTATGTCTGTGTGTGTGCGTGTGTTCGAGAACTTTGCTCGCTAAAGTGATGATTATTTCGCCTTACAGCGTCAGTGCGCGTGAACGTCACAATTGTCAGAATCTTTAGCAATTTACGAAACTCTCACTTCACACACACACACTTACATGCATATATACAAGCTACATGCAACGCCATGTGCTGCATAAATTCAAGTGACGTCTATCTAAATGGTAATCACACATCCGCTCTCAGCTCTGCACCGCAGTCTAGCAAGCGTTGCCGATTATGCAACATGATTGAGTTGATTTTAATTTCTGTTAATATTGAATGCTTCATCTTCCCGGACTACCTGCGACGTCGCTGTCACGACCATGTTTTCATATTGCATTCAATCTGCTTTCATCAAGTTTTAGTCACAAGCTTCACTTATAGTTTTATACCCAGGTGTAGTGTAAAATCAAGGGTATTATGGGTTGATTCACTTAACAGTAAATGGTATTAGAACGATTGTTATTGAATGAGATTCATTTATATTTGAGTTTAAAGTCATTTTATTCAGGCGTGCCTTGGTATCAGGACCTCTAGATCACTATAACATGCGCTAGATCTTTGGTTTTAACTACATATATACAAAATTTCGCTCCTGAATCCCCTTAAACATAAATAGACTCTTCATTTCTTGGATAACATCAAGAAAGAATCCGAGAAGTAGCGAAAGAATTAAGCTAAAAATCTATTATAACGAAAATAATGATTTAACGGTACAATAATACACGCATTGAGTATAATGGTACCATAATTTTCCTCAAGTCTATCTATTCTAAGAAACCTAATTGAAATAAAAATGAATTTTCGATCACCAAAACTTAATATTAACTATATAACATTTAAAAAACATGCGGTCCCACTCGAACTTATTCCCTACCCTACTTCTTTTTATTTAGCTTGCGATTTGGCAAAATTTTTCCATTTCAACTTTTTCCATTTCGGAAGCCCTTTTTGATTTTCATATTCCTGTTCATTTTCATTTAAAGTAGCTAGCTTGGCTTCACAGCGCCGGCCAACTGCTGCAACTTGCCACACAAAACTTGCAACAAAGCCATTTGCACAGTGTTCACTTAATTCGAAACTACAATAGCAATGACCAAAGTACACACAACGCACAGTCGAGCCGCCCAAAGCTACAGCTGCCACAAAGCTTTTCTCTGCATTCAGTTTTTATTACTTTCTCTCTCCGATTGCTGTGGCTTCGGTGTCGGCTCGATTCTCTTTGCTGTGGCATGTAAGTGCATAAATTAATAATTTTATGATTTTCTAATTTTTCCATACCAATCTCTGCTCTACGTCCATCAAACCAATGAATTTGTTGAACAACCAACAAAAACAGAAACTGCCAGCAAAAAAGGTGGCAAGAAGAAGCGACGCAGCACACGCCGAAGAACGACACAGAAGCCAACAATCAGATATGTGGAAGTGAAGGTGAGTCAATTTGTATATATGTATATTATGTAATTCCTGTATTTTTGAATATGTAAGTTGCCACCAGTTTGCTATTTGTGCAATACCTTCAAACTGCTAAGCAGCTCTTCTGCGTTGATTTCCAATTCTTTTGCATGCAAATTCGATACCTCAATGTTTAACTTTGGCAACCAATTGCTGGTTCAGTGTTTCTTCTGGCACTTTTTTGTTGGAATTTCCCCATAAAGTTATGCAAATATGCACAAATCATTTGCAACTCTAAGTTCGATATCGAATGCTGGTGCGTTAATATTTGTAAATATGCCTAGAAGTGTTAAAGAAGTTCATTTGGAATTACTTACTCAAAGTATTTTCAAGGCTAATAATGTGAGAGTTGTTGTGCAAAAATGAGGGTTATATTTGTTTTCAATAATGAGTTAATTTGAAGTATCGAGAGAAACTAATTTAGTTTCATTTGTAAATGATTTCCATATCATCTGTTACATGGTTCATAAATCTACAAATACCTGCAAATACCTCCCATATGAGTTTAGAAAGTAGGCAGGAAAAACATTTGCTTATGCTGCTCAAAAAAAGCTCTTACTTCGTAAAAGCTCATTAAGCTTAATCTAGTAACATATTTTACCACCTATATATTTTCTTTTTACAGAAAACAGTACAGGAGTACGTAAAGACTCCACGTGTCCACTGCCACTTTGGTGATATTGACTCCAGCAATCTGGATCCGAACATTAAATACGTATATATATTGCGTAAAGATCCATATGGCATACGTAAGTAAAATTTATGAAATAAGTAATACTCCACATACTTATTTCCTGGTAATATTAGTAAAAATTTGTATTAAATTAGAGATTAGGCCTTTATCAAGTTTTGTGCTATAAGAGATCAAGTTAGGGGTCCTAGTCAAAATCTGAAAGAGCCTCTCCGAACTATTCGATACCAGACTTGGTTTTAGATAGGGCGATTCTCTCGTACCTCTTCTTCAATAAAATACTGGAAAAAATGATACTTTGTGAAGGGCTTTGTCTAGCGCGAAACCAGCATAAATGCCACCAACAATCTAAGTTTGGAGATGAAGGGCAGAACATTTGCCAACACATGCTAATCCCTTTCTTGATGAACAAACCATTTGCTCTCTAATTTCTTCATGATTCTATTATACGGCGCAGAAACATGGATGAAGACGAACCGCGGTGAGAGAACTGTTTTCCCCCAAGAACTTTATACTGAAGATGGAACCATGAACTGTATGAGCTCTACGGCGATGTGAATATAGTTATGCGCATACAAATCCCAAAGAAACTTATTTTATCTATCTTCGATACCAACCTCCTCTGGAGTGCCAAGGAATATTTACACTAAGTTTTGTCGAAACTTATCTTACACGATCGGACGGACAGATGGCCGGTATTCAATTCTTCTCAATACCCATTTCGAGCTTTTAAGTCATTGTAGGCATCACTAATACTTATATGTAGGTCACAAGTCGAAAAACATAAAATGCTACGGGTGAGAAATGCAGAAGCTAACAAAGATATACATATGTATGTGCGAAAATAAGTTTCCCCTGATTAAATATGCTTTATGGAACACGTGTTTATAATCGTTTAATATTAATGCAATTATTAACTCTATGCATCGCACACTTATTGCTTTCGGTTCATCACGTATGCGAACGCTCATATCATTCATATTTGATTACCACTCAACTGCTGTTGACCTTCAACAAATGTTCACTCATTCACAGGTAGTTTCTACAATCGCGCTGAATGCTTTGCGGAGATGCCGAAATACTTTATTGTTGGCACCATAAATGGTGCTGTGATTAATTCGTTGCAGAGTGATTTGAATTTGGTAAGTTTCGTTATAATTGATTGGCCAATCGAACACACACACACACGCACATACACTCGCTACACACATGTATGCGGGGCACTAACAATGCAATGATGAATTGTACACAAATTGTCGAAAGATAATCGAAAATGCGCACAATGAGAATAAAGCGAAAAGCAATCAGTGAAATATAACGCTGATTTTGAGACGACTGGACTTTGCGGGTAACGCCAGTGCTGTGTGCGCTTCGGAAGAAAGTAAAGTAACGAAACGCTGGGGTAAATAGAATGAAGAATAATGGAAAAAAGGTATTGACGAGCGCTACTAAAATTAATCTATGCAATTTTAATTTCCAGCATTACCGTTCTCCCTTTCTCGCCGCCAAAAGGTGCTGAGCTGCCAGTCAGGGTTTGCCGCACACCGACACAACCATTTACCGTTAACCATTTTGCATTCACTCACCGACGCTCACTGGCATTTGCTGCGCGCATATTCAGTTTTCAATTAATCAAAGCTATGCTTACCACCGCTCAGCTCGATTATTTCGAAACGTAATGAAGTGGCGAATTGTAATTAATTCCATAGTAACACAGCCATCTATCAAATTCTCCACTACTCGACTCCAATCCGGCGCGATTTTCCGCAAGACTGCGCCAGGGGTCGCGCCGTCGCTCAGTCTTTCGGTTTATTACGGTTTTTTTCGGTCTCTTCGCGTTGCCCCGTCAATGTGGCATATTGGCTTTGCGTAGGAAAATAGAAATTTTGCGCCGTCATTGCGCCAATTTCGTGCGGTTATTAGACTTTTTGTTGGGTAACGAACCTTTGTTAACCCGTCGCCGTCTGCTGCCTTCAAAGCGTCTTACGGCTACACGCGCTGCGTGAGCTTTTGCGCCGCCATTATTGGCCTTTTGCTGCGCTTCGTTGGAAAATAAATTAAAATTCTCCTCAAATTGCCCGACACAGTCGGCGGCCATAAGTCAACTCGTCGCAAAATTATCGAAGCAAATCAATTAGAAATTAAAATATTGTAAGCTGCGGTCGCGCCGCAGCCAAACCCCAAGTCAACGCCACACACACACAGTGAACCCTTTCATGAGCTTAGAGCTTATGTGCGCGCACTCTGCTGCTATTTAACACTCACTATTACTGTTCTTGCTGTTGTTTTTGTTTGCAGGTTGGCCGCAAAGCTATTCAATTTCAATTTCGCGAACCGAAATTCGATGACAAGCAAACGAATGCCGATGAGAATATATGCGCGGGTCCCGGTGCCGGTTCGGGTGAAGTCAAAGAGACAGGACCCGGTTTGCTGGAGTTGTCAAAGCCCTCGGAATTCCGTTTGCGCGCACTTAAACAGAAAAAGTATGTATTAGTAGCGAAAATACGACAATTTGTGTGTTCGTCGCGTTGATTGCCAACCGCTCGCTCGCCCGCTCAGGGCGCACCGCTTGTCGCTTTTATTGGCTACATTCTTTTCATTTAAACATTGTTTTTGTTATCATGCTTGCTTTCTTCCTTTTTTATGTGTTCTTTGTGAGTCTTTTTTTTTAATCACAGTCGGGCATTGTGTATTTCTTACACCCCCTCAAACGGCAGCTTCACATCGTTCAGGGCTCAGACGGCGTTCGCATGCCATTTTTTCCGGTTTGTTTATTTCCTTTCTGAAATCCATTGGTATTTTACATTTACCCTTTTCGCACATAAATTACGGTGCATCCGATAAGGATTTCCCTTTGTTCTGTATTTTTAATCGTATTTTTTCCGCTAACCCACACCTTTAGCCACTAACTGGTTACAGTTGTAACGGTGTTTATTTTTGCTGTTTGTACTTTTGTTGGGGTAGATTAATAATTTGTTGACTTTAAGTGTTTAAATACATAAGAAGTCAGAATCTTCATTCAAGCTTTAAATTTGACCGAGACCTTAAAGCAAATAATGCATGACGAGAGTTAAGAAGTGTGTTCTTTATTTGTTTGTTGAATCTTGAAGTTGCATCTTTCTCACTTTTCATCAATACGTTCTTATATTGGGACATCTTAATGAAACATGATGACAATGAATCAGCTTTCAGACAACTATTACAACTTTCTAGGATAACTTTTTGGCCCATGAATTTCATTCTAGTGGAAACTCTGTGATCCATAGTATCACGATTACAATAACTTAGGGCTCGAGTAAGTTCAGGGTTCCAACCGACCCGCAGTGAAATTCTATCGTCAAAAAGATACATATAAGCAATCCATAACAGTCCCAGAGCAGAACATGGTACTTATCTTACAGAGCCAATCCATATTAATATTATAAATGCGAAAGTAACTCTGTCTGTCTGTTACTCTTTCACGCCTAAACGGCTGAACGGATTTTGATGAAATTTAGTATGGTGATAGATGATAACCTAGAAATGGTTATAGGCTATAAATAATCACGCCATCGTTCTTAGGGGGTAGACAGTAGGCAGATAACTAAATTGAGTTAGTGATTTTTAGTAATTTTTGTTGGGACTTTTGTTCTTTCACGTATAAACGGCTGAACGGATATTGATGAAATTTAGTAAGGTAATAGATGGTTACCTAAAAACGGATATAAGATCAAAATGATCACGTCAACGTACTTAGGGGGTAGGAAGTAGGCAGAAAACTGAATTGAGTTAGTGATTTTTTTATGGTTTTTGCTGGGAGTATTGCTCTATCATGTTCCGGACGAAGTCGCGGGTAAAAGCTAGTTATTTATAAAACTTGAGAAGTTAACTCGGGGACTCGGCCTTTAACAACAAAACAGTTTTCTTTCGGGTCCAATAATGTCCCATTTAAAAGCAAGCCTTCATTAGATCACAGTTTCTGCAAAGAGGTTCTTTGAGCGTTTCACCTTTATATATTTTTA
This sequence comes from Zeugodacus tau, assembly GCA_031772095.1. NCBI lineage: Eukaryota > Metazoa > Arthropoda > Insecta > Diptera > Tephritidae > Zeugodacus > Zeugodacus tau. The sequence goes on from CM062649.1 coordinate 84,866,129, forward strand.
CGCTAGGACCTTAACGCAACGCAATAGAAAAATACTCCAACATATCGGAAACTCAAGTCTACCTAGAAACTAAAATTATATATTCTTAATTGAAAACATCGTTTTATGAACTAGTCTGGGTTATGTTTTATATAACCTAAGATTCAAAACACATTTCTCTGGTTTATTAATTTTTAGAAAATATACTCTAATGTTCTGAATCTAATAAGTTACAAAACTAAATTTAATTTATCAAAGGTTTTTCGAAATCTATACTCTGAAAACTTGATATCCACGAACCAAAAAAAAAGCACATAATAACCCTTTCAGCCACACCCACTAAAAACAAACCGAGTGCTTTTCGCCTTTTATCATACATTGGACAAAAATGTTGATTGCATTTTTCCTCCAACTTCCGCTCACCACACCGCACACCACTTGGTCAAACGGTTGATTGTTGTTGCGTGTTGTTGCCGTTCGCTTATCTGTAGCTTTTCATTACATCCAACTTAATTTTCATTCATTTCTTTTTGTTTCATTAAACAAATTCTTCACTTGCCATTTTGCTTTTCAACCCTTTCCGTTTTTTTTGTACTCACGGTGGTTATTTTCGCTTATTTATTTTGCTGCTGTATTCGCTTTGTAAGCCAATGTAGCAAATCCGCTTTTCTGCGGTGACTTTAAACCTTTTCGGCCGCTTGCCGGTTTCAACAATAATTATTATTATTGAATTGTTTCATGAAATCTCAACGCGGAAATCTAACAAAACAACAATAAAAATCAAAATGAAAATCACAAAAACCCGCCGCACAGAAAAATGGAGAAGCTCAAAAAGGTGTCTTTAATAAAAGGAAAAGGCAAAAAGAGCGTGGACGGCCAAGGCGACGCGCCTGATGATGAAGATGAGGATGAGGAGGAAGAGGTGGCCGCGAAGCCCGACGATGTTGGCTCCACTTCATCCTCCGAACAAATGGGTAGGTGTTAAATAAAGCAAAAACTATTGAGTAGGTGGTGACTACCGAGTTGCGGTAACTAATTAAAGCGGTAATACTACGAAATACCGTTAACTGCCGTTTGCGCGCGGCTGCAAACACTAAGGGATGCAAGTGTGTAACATTTTAGCCGCGCTTAGTCCCCAGGGTTACAATGTCAACAAGTCAAGCTGTCATCAGCCTTGTCAGCACACCCTGATTTGGGTTGTTTAATATGCGTTTGATGTGCTGCTGCTGATGGTGGTTTGCAGCCAGCCTTCAGTAGTCCATCGCTATCTGCCCACCAATCTGGCAACCGCCTTCAACTCATTCGCATGCCTAACCTGCGGGATTTCACTCATTTCAATTATACACTTTTAATTATCAGAGGAACCCGAGAAACCCAAACTGACGATTGCCGAACGCTGGGAACAATTATTGCGCGAGACGAACGAGGCAATCGAACGGCAACGCCTAGAAGAGGAAAGCGCTGTGGAGAAGCTACCGCCGTACCAGGAAAATCTACTCAAAGAGCTCAATGAGTTCGAGGGCGAAGTGGAATGGACCACGAAGCACTGTATGCGCGCATTTGATTTGCCCACCAGCTATGCAGCGCCGGGACAAGAGGATGTCGAATTTGAGGAGTCGAAAGTGAAGATACCAGTGGATGCAAAGAAACTTGATTTGATACCAACATACTCGCTGGAAATATTGGAGGATATCGTGCACGGTTGGATCTATTTTCTGCAGGGTCGTATCAAAGCATTGAAGGATATGGTAAGCAGAGTTTTAAATAGGTATGAATTATAGTAAAATATGAACTGATTCCAGCAACTGGATGAATTCACACCAATGGCCGCATACCGCATCTGGCATCATGGTGAAATCGAGCTGTACACCGCTTTAGAACAATTAAAGTCGGAGTTTGTTTTAACAGTTTTGGGTACATTGAGTTCAATCTGGTGTCTAATTTAAAGAATTATATTAAAATATATATATCTTATACTCAGATATACTGCGAAATGCCGATTCGCCGATGATCAAACGTTGGGATGATTTCATGAATGTCTTGCAGGAGCACTACCACCTCTCCAAAGAGAATTCGGATTACATATCCACCATCACCGATTACTTAGAGGTAAAGAATCTTGAGTCGGTTTATACACATTTATTACTCGGATCATTCTCTTTTCTAACACAGAAAATTCGGGACTACGAAAGCTTCAAGATGACAACACTACTCATACCCAACGTAATGGTGGGCCTACGCCACATCTGGACCATGTCCAGCTACTACTGCCGCGACGACAAAATGCAAGTTCTGCTCTGCCAAATCTCCAATGTCTTCATACAGAAAGTCAAGCGCATCATCTGCTTTGAACACATTTTCAGGTAAGTTCTGATGGCAACGTGGAGCGCTTATGCCAAGCGTAAAAATTAAATTTAACTTCAAGCAGCTGAGCATATTGCCAAACCATCGGAATGTCGTAGAGAGCTAAATGCTTGTGCTCCTCGCTATAGCTGTAGTAGAGTAGAGTATATAGCTGGCACTGCACATGACAACTGTCAGAGGCGATTTTCCTGTCGATTTACTTTCGAAAATACTTGACTTGTATGTTGCGGTACTTGCACGACGAGTGCTTCGTGTAGTAGGGATGAGTCCACAAGGCGGATATTGCAAGTGTTGTGTTGACTGCTACCTGCCACTTGCCGGCAGCTGACGGTTGCAACGCGCGCATTTCCTGTTGAACAAATTTAACCAAACACTTGGCGAAATGCAATTTCGGCGCTGCTGCTGTCGTGTCGCATGCAAATACCACTTCGCTTGAGATTCCTGTAAAAATACGTATTGTATTTGGTCTTCTGCTTTTCCTATTCTGCTTCACCATGCTTATTTCCGTTTGAGTGGTAGCGACATTTGAATAGCTTCTTCACTTTTGTGACAGTATTCTTTTGCAAGCTTTGAGTACTACAAAATCTCAGTGTACCAAATCTATTCTAACTGTATATTTTTCAATTTCTCCCACTTCTCTCATAACCCTTACAACTTTCTCATTTCAGCCGCTCTGCGAAATACACCTACGAGACCGCCACAAATTGCGCCAATTTGTTGCGCTGTTGGAAGAGCGCTTATCTCGCCAGCCGTTCGTACATCGAAAGCTCCGGTGTCGGCTCACGTTGGGAGTTCGACCGTCAGACGCTATTCTCCGAAGTCGATCATATATGTCACATAAGTCAAGATATCGCTTATATTGGACGCGTTTTTATACAATATGAGAATCTCTTCGGGCATCGTCTCAAGGCGCTCATTACCGATCCATCCATTGTGGATGATTTGATGAAGAAAGTCTATCGTCTGCTGGATGATATGCTCTCTAGTGTTGACTATGATATCTTCCGACCAGGCAACTATGAGAATTGGGAACATACGCTGGAAACATTCAATCGTCGGCTGGAAGGTGTGGAGTCCGACGCAAAAGCCGTTATTGAGCGTAGCATCAATACCTTGCGCTCTTCAGATATGGGTCTGGAGCTAATTAAGACAATCAAGGAAATAGATACACGTGATGAGCTCGCCGAATTTATTTCGACAAAACATGAAAATATTTTGCGTTTCTTTCAAACTGAAATCAACTCGGTGGAGTTTACATATGCGGTAAATATGCGTATGTTTTATTTACGTACGTGACGTAGGCATACATAGTTTAGTTGAGCTTCAGATTACTACAACTCGGAACCCGTGTTAGATCGGTGTTTTAACCACTCTCAAATGAAATTAAGTGGTCCAAAAGTTGCATAGATAATAATCGTATTTTTTTTATAAATCGTGAGAAATGACTCATGGTACTTCATGCCAAAAATATATTTGCAGTTAGACCATGTACATTTTCCAAGCTTCCGAGTCCAATAATTCTGGGATTATGACTGAATGTTCATTTAAGATCAAGTCTTCTTGAGGAAGCTAATTTTCTGAGGTTCCAAGTTCTTTAAATATGATCCGTGACATTTCTTGCTTTTATTTATTTTTATGCCATAATTTATCGTTAGCCCTATCACAAGGCTATAGATCATTATTCTAGATTATCGAGCACAATTTTATATTTAACTAGCCGACCGCTCCGGCTTCGCACGGGCTTAAACAAACATTTCAAATGTTATAAATTTTTACACACGCTCCCATACATATGTATGTTCTTCCCGTTTCTTGCGTGGGTTCATTTAAAAAAGTAAAATGATGAATATTCGAACATGAAATTATATTTTATTTGTAATGAACTAAATCTTGATTACAACCTCTAGTTTTTGGTGTCCGATAAAGATAGCGGAATAAAACTTTACACCAATATCGATAACGATTACAGGAAACGGAAGTCTCATAACGGAAGCGTATATGATACAAACCGAAGTCTTCTAAGAACAGGAAACATTGATGTTAAGCCCTGAAGCTGACGCTGCTTCCGTCACTAAGCACTTTCTGGAGAAAACGTCTCTTTTTCCTGTCCAATTTCCACTTCCGTCATTTTGACGTCCGCTCTATATCGAACATCCGTTTCCGGTAAAATATTTCCGGTTGCTTTATTTCCGGTTCCGGCACATCATTCCCATATCTGGTTCCATCGGTTATCCCATGTCTTGTTTCAGTTGGTATTTTTGTTTACAGGTCAATTACTCCGCCCAGATCACGTGATGTCACATGAAGGTCAAGAGATATTTTTATTTACATTTTTGAGTCAGGTAAATGACCCCACACTGATCTAGTGATGAGCGATATTGCTATTTTTGAATCACTGTGATTTCAGTGATTGCTACTTTTAAATCACAGTGATTTTTTATTGCTATTGCGATCACAACAAAAAAAACGAATTTATGAGAATTTGTACTCCATTTTTTTTTAATTTTTTACATATACATTTTTATTAATTTTAACAATATCCAAAATTTACCTGCTTTTGTAATCACTATTAACTAATTAATACATTTTGGGTACATTTAACTGCTTTTGTAATCACCGTATCCAAAATTATCGAAATCACAACTAAAATTTCTACTGTGACCACTGAACAGTGATTGCTACTTTCGAACTGATATTGTTACAGTGATCGAATTAGAATCACTGAACTGCTACTGCTACAGTGATCGAACTAGAATTATTGAACTGTTATTGCTATATTGATCGAATTAGAATTACTGAACACCTATATGTACTGTTATCGAACAAAAGCACTGAACTTCTCTATAGCTACTGTGATCGAACTCAAATTATTTAACTGCAATAGCGATTTTAAATCACTGATATTTACAAAAATTGATCGCTGTTGCTATAAGCGATTTTTCAATCACAGTGAAAAAATCACCGGTAGTGAAATATCGCTCATCACTACACTGATCACGTGAAGTCATTTCAAGTTCACGTGATATTTTTGTTTACAGGTCATTTGTCATTTTTGAGTCAGGTAAATGACACCACCCTGATCACGTGAGGTCATTTCAAGGTGATGTGATATTTTTGTTTACAGGTCAATGACCCCGCCCAGATCACGTGATGTTTTTATTTACATTTTTGAGTGAGGTCAATGACCCCACCCTGATCACGTGAGGTCATTTCAAGGTCACGTGATATTTTTGTTTACAGGTCAATGACCCCGCCAAGATCACGTGATGTCACATCAAGGTCACGTGATATTTTTGTTTACATTTTTGAGTGAGGTCAATGACCCCACCTTGATCACATGAGGTCATTTCAAGGTCACGTGATATTTTTGTTTACAGGTCATTGACCACACCCTGATCATGTGATGTAATTTCAAGGTCACGTGATATTTTTGTTTACAGGTCACTGACCCCGCCCAGATCACGTGATGTCACATCAAGGTCACGTGATATCATTTCAAGAACATGTGATATTTTTGTTTACTGGTCATTTACCCCACCAGATCACGTGATGTCTTTACAAGATATTTTTGTTTACAGGTCATTGAGACCGCCCAGATCACGTGATATCACATCAAGGTCACGTGATATTTTTGTTTACACTTTTGAGTGACAGAGTGATAGAAATATTCGTCCGATGATTTCACTAGCAGTCATCTCAACCCGATTCTTAAAAAAAAAATACTGAAAACCATTGCTTTTTTAATTTTCTTAAATTTAAATGCAGAGCCCTATATTTGTATGTGTATATATATTCATATTTTTATCACTTTATATATATATATACTGTGTGTTATGCTTTGCAGAAAAATCGCAAAAATCCACCCATCGGTAAGCATCAACCATTCCGGATCGGCTGCATTCAGTGGGCGCGTCTGTTGACCAATAAACTAAAAGTCTCCGTGTTGGCATTCAAAAGGGTAAACGTTCAATTATTGCTCGTGGGCATTTACATGCAGTGTGAACAATACTAGTTGTTGCTATTTGTGTTGTTATTGCTTTTGTTTTTTGCTTCCTTTTTATGTTGCATGTTTTGTGTTGTATTTTTTTTTTTTGGCAGACGCCTTTGGTGCTTCTGCTAACATAGTATGTATGTGTTTGGCATTGGAGTGCGCCTTATATGTGTGAGTGTGATATGTAAGTTTGTATGGGTGTATTTTGCTTCTGCGTCTGTGTGAGTATGTGCGCCTTCAATGCTGCAGCGCACACAGTTTATTGTTGTATTTGATGCTTTTATCACTGTTTTTTAGCTTTTCATTTAGTTTTTTTTTTTTAATTTTACTAGCGCTTTGTTGTTGTTCTTATTTTTTGTTTAATTGAAATTTCAATTTCAGTTTGCTTACACCCGTTTTTTATTGTTGTTGCCGTCGCTGCTGCTGCTGGTCGCTTGTTGTTATGTAGCACAAACGTTTCTTGTTTACCGCTACAGTACGCGTAGCACTAGTATGTTGTTGCAGTAGCACTAGCTGGCATTCGATAGTGTTTTTGTTGCTATTGCATTGCTGTTGATTCCACTTAAAATTCCTGCCATTGCTGGCCCCGCATCCACATCCACACAGCCTTCCTTTATTGTTTTCCTTAGCTGCATTTAATCTTGTTTTGTTCGCCATTTCTTTTTTCATTTTTTTATTTATTTATTTATTATGTGTGTGTGTGTGTTTTTGTTTTGTTGTTTATTTGTGCTGTGCTCACATCAGCGCCAACATTGCCACGATTTGTTGTTGCATTTATTTTATACACTTTAATGCTTCGGTTATTTATTGCCGACAATTTGTATTTGCTGTACTTTTGTACTTTGCAAATTGCTTCGGCGCGCTCCTTTGATGTTTTATGTTTTTCGAAATCGCATTATTATTTTATTTTACCGTTATTTTTTTTGTATGTATTTTTGGTGCATGCTTACAACAGCTGCCGCTGTATTTTTTGGCTGTTGTTCGCGGCATTGCCAAGCGTGTGCACTTTTTAATATCCGTTTTCGTTGCCAAGTGCAAAGAAATTAAAATTGTTGCTGTTCTTGTTGTTATTAGTGTTGTTGCAGTTTTGTTTAACACACCGTTATTTATTTGTAAGCCTCTCTGCTCAGCCTTTCTTCATGTGTTACTGCGTGTTGTTGTTGTGTTTCTTCATTTCTTCTATCTTCTTCTTGCGCTTCTTCGTTCTCTAGATGGCCGATGAGCCCAATTTGAAGAACAGTTATGTCAAACGCAGCGCTTTTAAGCAATATTTTGAGCTGGTCAACAAAATGTATTTGTTCGAGAAGGAAATGTTCGACAGGTACTCCGCCAAAGGCACTTATATGGTCAATGCGGTCTTTCGTCAGAATATTTTATGCATTCGAATTTGCAATCCCAAGATTTGTAAGTAAAAACAACATATAAATTCTTGCGTATCTAATACTGAATCTGCTCGGTTAGTTATGTAAATCATTATATGTATAATTAAGATACTGCTTTTATTGAGCCAATACACTGGTCTTACAGCAATGCTTATATTTGTTATTTGAGGTTAGGTTTGTCTATATACAAATGTCGAAATATCACGACTTATGTCATTATCAATTGCTTTATGATTCTTCTGCTTCTCGATTTCAAAATATAATATGATATTGTATTTACCTTCTTTCAGTGGAGTACCTTTCGGAGTCTCAGGAAACGCTCCGTTCAGTGCGCAGAGTAAGTATAAAGAGACGACCAATTAGATATATGTATGTATGTATATCAACACTACACTCCGCTTTTAAACTATGCCAATGTATTTACATATAAAAAGAACTTAACGTTAAGATTTTAAGACAATATATTAAAACTGTTATAAACTGCTAAAAGCTTTCGCAAGCCAATCAGCATATATAAACATTGTATGTTTCTTCTAATATATTTTCTTATTTCAGAAAACTGAAGATAACGAAGGCCAGCAATTGCAGCAATCAGAGAATACTGACCCGGGTTTCGTACGCAAAATTACCAAATTTACCATATTCGCAACGCTCGTACAATGGTTGATGTGTCGCCCGCGTAAGGAGGATATACACATACAAAAAGCGAGAGCTTTTATAAAAGCAGTTAAACCCAAGAAAAATCCTAGTGAAAAGGATAAAAACTGTTTGAAAATGTGCGAATGTGAGTATTTTGGCTGCTGATTAAACTAGAAATTAACTTTTTAAAGCGCTGGGATGCTTCTATGTTCCTCCTTATTGGCGCTTCTTCCGGTCTATAGGAATAAGCGTATGTAGTAAAATACATCTGACAGATTTTTAACTTCCTTCGGGACTTGAGCAAGTCATATTCACCTCTTGAGGTCTTGTCTACCTTCAGTAAGCATAATGTAAAGCTCTCTTTATATTGAAGGTAGGATATGAGAGCACGCTCATGTCTCCAACCCATCTTATGTAGAATATATGCAAAACCCGAGCTCTAAAATCTGATATAAATAAGAAATTATTATTACTAATAGTGCCAAAAAAGAATATATAAATATTAAATCACGCTTTTATATACATCACTGTGACTATAAGAGCTAAAACAACTCTATTATTAATATTATTATCTCTCATTGCTACACAAATCTGCAATCGAGTGCTCTGCTCAAGCATAAATCCGTGAAGCACCTGAAGTACCACATAAATCACTTCACCAGAAATATAAATAAAAATTGCTAAGTTGATAATGGACGAATAGCAGTATTTTCAATAAACTCACTGTTAACCACCTTCGTGAGTGTGACACGGCGTATGAGTTATCTGTGAATGTTCAATTCGCACTCAAATCAAAAACAAAAAAAAATCGCATTTATTTTATTTGCACTTCTTCAGCGCCTTAATGTAGGCAATCATTTTTGGTACTTATCGCGATTGCACAGCGTTTCGTTGCAGAGCGGGAAGGGTGACAGCATTAAAGCGTCAAGCAAAGTCCAAGCGGCGATAAAGCGACGTAATGAAAATTGTGCTTCAATTACACTATGGACACTGAAAGCAGTACTTGAATGAGCCACTTCAGCTGCTCAAGCTTTAGCGTTTACATATTAAAAAAAAAGTGCTGGCGAAAAAACAGCAAGCAAGTCATTTAATACTCGACAAAAGCTGTGTCCTTCAACGTGAATTCAATTTGATTATAAAGCGCTACTGTAGTTGTTGCTGTTGTTGTTAGTGAGGCTTTTAAAATCTGAATTTGTGAGATTATTTGATTTTTATAAAGGAAAACTTAAGAAAGCCCGACTATAAAAGAATTGATGCTAATCGCAAATCGTGTGTTTTGCTGCTTCTGCCGCACAGCCACACCCAGCAGGCACACCCTCACTCTGCAACTAATAACCTCAGCCAGCCAGTCAAGCATATTGAATATCCGCAAATAGCTGCGTTGCGTACCATTACCCCAACAATATTTGAAAAGTAAATTTGACACTGGCGCCGAGTTCAAAGCGCTATACTTAGCTCTAGCTAAAGATGTAGACACGCAGCGTCTCATGGCATAAATGCTTCACTGCTTTTATTAGCCGCATCAAATGTTGCGCGTGGGGTAATTTCGTTAGCGCATATTAGCGTAGATTACTTTCCGTTTTGACTAAGTGAAAAATATATATTCTAATATAGCTATATAGCTATATACATATGCAGATTAGGGCCTACTCTTATTATGGCTGAATAATATCACTAACTCTCTACTACCCTCCTCAGTGCTCATACGCGCCGAAATGCAGGATGGTTTGCCCACATGGCGTGAGTTGGTTGGCGATCGCATACTAATTGAATTCGATTTGCAATTTCGTGTGAATCTAACACGTGGTAAGTTCTTAAGCGTAATTTAAATTGAATTAAGTAGTTATTATTTGTTGAAATGGTAAGAGGCATGCAAGTTATATAAGTAGATATTTATATTGAACATGTTCTAATTAATTCGAAGGAATTTTATTCTAAAACAAGAAGCTTACCTATCAAGGAAATCCGTAATATAAAATTCAGCGTTGCCACCTGTTTTCCAAAATAATTAAATTTTTTACATATTAAATTCTTAAATAATCTATATAAAAAAATCTTCTCCACAATAGAAATTTTCGAGATCATGTTCGAAGGTCAGCAATTTGAACATTTTGGCTATTTGTTACCTAATGCACTACGCACTGCCATTATGAAGAAGGAGATGCTCTTTAATGACTACGAGGCAGTGGCCAGCTTCACGGATAGATACAATGCTCTCATTGATAGTTTGGTGTTGTCGGAGGTAAGTACCAGATTAATACGACAAAGTCACACATAAATATATATTTGATTAAAATCTGAGAGTGATTCACTTGACGAATATACAAGCATGTGTAACCCGAAATTGGTTAATCGTTTTAAAAGACTCTTAAACACCTCAGGCATTTTGCTAAAGTTTAGACCAAGCCTCATCTCGCAATTTCCTCACACAATTAACAAATATAATTATATGAAGGTCTCTACATATCGTTTGAGTCGGATAATATTGCACACATTTTGACTGTTCCAGTGAGCATGGCGAAATGGATTAATCTGACCACTTTCTAATCAGTTTTCTTATATTATCCGCAAAAACTGTTTCCAGCACAAGAAGTTCGCTCGTATTTCACTCTTCCCTGCCTCCTGCTTCTGCTTCTTATCCTTCGGTACATCAATACCTACTTGGGGAATCACTCATTGATCTATCTGACTTAGCAATAAGTTCGTTATAATAATAACAAATCTTCTTTCATTACCTAAACAGGTCAATTTCTTACGCGATCATCTCTACGAAACCGAGATAGTCATACAAACCGGCATCGGTCGCTACACATGGCAGTCATTCAACATTCTGAAATTCTGCGATTCGGTCAACACGCTCATACGCAAACTCATCTCGATTGTGTCGCAAATCAATTTCATACGTTTGGATATTAAAAGTCGCATCGATCGCATCAAACAGTTCAATCTCTTCGATATACACGATCGTACCGGTTTGGATCGTGTGGCGAAAGCACCCGATGTACAATTCACACACGAATCCAGTTCAGTCGAAGCACAGCAAACCTCTAGTGATGGTACCGATACGGAGAAAGCGCCTAAAATTCCATCAGTGAAAATTATACAATTGAAAGAAGAGGAAGCCGAGCTGACACAACAGGAGAAAGAATGCGGCAAGGATATGTATCATTTTCAAGGTTATTTCGAGAAGCTGGAACAATCGCGCAACGAAAAATGTTCGCACATGAAACGGCTGTACAACTCCATCGGACCGGTGCTGGTGAAGCTCGAGAGTCTCGTATTGGGTACGTTTACGGGGCGCTCGGAGAAGATGCGTGGTTATTACACCTATTGGGAGCAAATGACGTATCAGTGTATTTTGGAGTGAGTACACTCAACTATGTATGTAGTCTTTGCTTTATAACTTATTGCTTTATTGATTGTAGCAACGCTTACCAAAATCTTAAATGTTACATCGAGCGTTTGCTCAGTAATGTGCCGATGTTTGAAGTGAATGCCGTTATGCTGATGTCCGAGATCGTGCTGGAACCGACGGCTTCGGAAATGCAGAATATAATGCTGCAAGCGGCCAAGGATTATCTTGATCGGTGAGCATAAAATAATCATATAAATAATGAGTGATGTTAAGAGTCTTCGACGTTATAAAGCATTCACATTTACACGCGCTGGATGGATGGCACATGCTTGCCTTGTCCGCCGATTAACGATGAATACGGCGATAAGTACATATTTACATTCTATGAGGACGTGATTAAGGTAAATTGAAATATTTATTTCTGCTTTATATTAATAGCAATTAATCTCCTCATCAAAGGTTCGCGATATTAGTCATTTGGTAGTTCGGGTGCAAGAGGTCTCCACGGCTTTGGTATACGAATGCAAGACTATTATAGCCAAGTAAATATGTTTGACTTATATAATATTTGAATTGCTAATCCCTCATATCCTCTCTCTCTCTCTTTTACTCTTAATCCCTCTCTCGCTCATTATCTCCCTTTCCCTCTCTCTCTCTTCCTCTCATTTTACAGATTCAAACAGTACTTCTATTTGTGGGCCTTCGATAAGCACGCCATTGCTGAGAAATTTATTAATCGTGGCATGCCGCTGGTCATACTCGATGAGAAATTTACATTCTTCGCCAATATCATAGAGGAGATCCAGCTGATGCCACCCTATTGGAATACCAAAAGTATACGCATAAATTTGAAGAAACTAATGGACAGCATCTCTCAACATGCTCAACAATGGCGCACAATACTGGGAGAGTTGCTGGCTAAGCGGACAGCGCAAAATATTCTTAAGTTGCGTAATGAAATCAAAGTAAGTTGGAGAGAATTTTCCTATTGGGTCTTGTAGTATACTGCAAGTAATGACCAACTGACAATACTTGACGTAGACTTTTTACTTTATGGTTGTGGTAAATGAGTCATAAAGGTCAGCTGTGCTACTTTTGTATGGAAAAATGTCTTAAGTTTGTAGCCTAATACCGAGCTGTTGGTTATACATAAATATTTGCTAGGATATTTGCGGTTATAACCCCAAAACTAATATCGAAGTGATGTGTTCAAAATATTCAAGTACTTTTTAGTGAGACTTCAGTATATGCAAAATGTTTGGGACTGCATTTTATCACATAATTTTTGTTTGAATATTAGCTGTCAGTGAATCTTTCAATGCTTTATAGATTCCAGATGGTCTAATGAGGGAAGAAACATTGAGGTTTATAATATAGAATATTTTTCATGCAAACCTTGCATATTTTTAAGTTTAGATCAACGTTCGTGTTTATTCAAGAAAAATTTGGCTCGTTGCCATTGTTGTTGCTGTTGTAGGGACATTCTTCGAATAATTTTAAGTCATGCCGCCGAGTTGAGACTAGTATTGTTCCGAATGGTGCCATAAAAGATTTTCAGAGTTAACCGCTCTTGGATAAAAATCTAAACTTAAGTTTCTCTGGCCCTTATAGTAATATAGTAGCATCTTATTACCGAACATCTTGATTTTAAGACTTAAATATGTTATATAGTCGACTACCGAGCTCAATCTACTTTTTCTAAATTTTTTTTAAATTCATTGTAAAATAATTTTTTCTCAAAGAAGAGTAAAAATTACAAAAATCTCAACCCAAGCTAATTGATTTCATGCTGACTTATGTAGATTTAGTACTTTACTAGACTAAAACTACATATCATCGATATATTTTATGAATATTATCATCGATTTTGAGAGAACTTTTTGATGAAACCAAGTAACCAGCAGGTTTGAAGGCAATATTTTTACCCATAAAGCCCAGACATTAACCTTTACACACCAATTCACCCTTAACCTTTTATTTGCCATTTAATTATAGATCTTAAATTCAGCTGTGAAAGCTATGCTTTCAACTATTTATATACCAAAATTATCAAATAACTCCACAAATTTTGAATATTCGTTCATAAATAGTTTTATGCTTCACTAACCATTTCATAACCTTCAAAATTATTATAATTTAAATTATTTAGCAATATTTATAGAATTAATTAAATCAATACAAATTTTCGAAATCTCTCAACTTACAGGAGCTACGCTTCAACTTGGATATGACCACAAAAGAATTGGCTGACTTCAAGCTGGTTATGCAGACCATCTCCACCATACAAACTAAAACGCTAACATACGAGCAGCGCATACACGAGCTGCAGGAAACCTATACGGTGCTGGCCGAGCATAATATCAAGGTAACATACTAAATTTTTAATTTTTGACTTTTAATTATATTTAATTAGTAGCTTAGAAATAATTCAAAATTGCTCGCTACCATGTGACCCACTTCTGTTTCGGCGACCATAAAGGCATACTCAAAAGACTCTCTCTATAAACAGTGGAAATATTATTTAAGTGACCCCACAAACCAAGCGCATTTGCGTTGAGATTTCATATTTCGTCACATGCGAGTTAGAGCTCTAACACACACACACAAACACAATTTTGTGTGCTGTGAATCCCTGGCTTTTTTAGGCAAAAGCTCAGTTACACAACGCTGTTGACCAAAAGCATTTGAATTTAAGTAATATGAAAATTTATGCAAGTCCACATGTGTGCCAACAAACGCGCCCACATGCCGGCAAACACACACACGCATGCACACACACTCATACAAAATGGCGTTTGTAGTTGGCGCTGCAACACACATGTATGTGCACGCCCACCACTAACTGTTCACTGCAGGCTGGCTGGAGTTTGACTCAACTAAACTACAAAAGCTTCGCTTTATTTATACATGCAAATGCTTAGAGAGATGTGTGTGTGTCTGTGTGCGTGTGCTTGTGATTCCACTTTGGCAGTGGCTGGCAAAATGATGTGGTAGTCACCCGCCTGGACGAACGACAACAATAACTGGCTGCCGTAACACAATTCCTTCTGTTTTTTTGCTGTATTTTTGGTATATTCAAATAAGGATTTTTCGAAAATCCTTTCGAAAGTCGCTCCAGTATTTGCACTGCAGACAGCGCCAGTATGTTGTAGCAGCAGCAGCAGCTAGAAATTTCCCAAACGACTGACCACTGAGCAGTGGCTACCTTAAATTTACAAAACAAACACACACATATACTTATATATATACAGAGTATGTGACTACATGCAAATTCTTACAAATACTTCTATATTTGTATGTGAGTAAATTTGGCTTGCACTTCACCAGAAATCAATGCTTTCCTCGCTACCACCACCACCAGTGCAGCATCAACAAATTTCTATGTAAATTTCAATACCTTTGCTCCCGTCGAAATTCGACTGATTCCACTATTTTAAGTTGCAAAAGCTTTTCCACACCCATTCATTCATTTACTATTGGTCTTTGGCCAAACTAAAGCTGTTAGCGTTGCCGTGCTCTGGCTCCTAATAGCAGGTGGCACACATACATATATCCCCCGCTCCAGCTTCAGTTTGGCGTTCAGCAGACGGAATTAACTAGCATTTTATAGAAATTAATGTACAAAGCAGCACATAAACTCACCGAAAGTACTGTTGGCCAATGCACAAACGAGCCAAAATGTTTGCATTTTTACGATGAAAATCCCAAAAATTTATTAGAATCTACAACACGATATGTTAGTGTACATGTATTTAGAATGCTTGCGAATGTTTTTGTTATTGAAAATAGCTGAGTATTTACTTTGAGTTTATTAGTGAGTGCAAGTATTTGAGGCTTGCTATTATTAAGTAACATTCAGTTTGAAAGATTTTATAGATTCGGGAAAAAATCAAATTTTTTGCTGATTGTACTCGATTTGACCCAAATGTGTTATACTATTTCGTAAAATTTATTTAATTTAGTTCATTATAGTTTGAAGGGTTTAGAGTTTAGTTCATTACTGCTACAAGTCGGCCGTTTTGAAATCATTAGTCATGAGTATATGAGTGTGGGTAAAAAATTTTTAAAATTTAGTAATGGGAAAAATAATATCCAATAGAAAACAAGCTTAATGTAAATAAAAAATGCAGAACTTGATAATATCTTGGATCGATTTTATTCGTTTTAATCCAAAAGTTCTCCACAGCAATGTTCAACTCTCCGCAATAGTAGGAACCCTTACTGGACACTGTCCAATGAGCTCACATAGGCTGAACATTCTTCCTATCAAACTACTTTCTTCTTCACTGTCCAATTTTAAAAATTAAGGCTGAAATATCTCAGCAGCACTAGTTTCGCGGAACAAAATAATTGTTTAACCAGCTCAAAAAATTTGGAGTAGTCTCAAAGTGTTTTATCGACCCTTGAAGGTCTGGGTTAGTGGTATCACAAAGTATGGAGATTTTAGCTGTGAGATAATTGGATTAGCCCTTTAATAAAGGGTTTTTCAAGAGGGACGCTACAAAAGTATACCGATAGGGACAGCAAACGACGTCAAATTTTTTCCCGATCTTTTGACATTTGTTTTCAGTAAAATTAGCCATTTCAAGATTGAAAGATATACGATCCAACAATGAGTCGAAAATATTAAAATTTACAACCGAAATTCGGAGACTCGAATGTCAAAATCGATTTATTGAAAACCAAGTTTAGTGTTATCTCTCGGAAATTGGGTTCAACGTCTGGACACGGCACGCTTGCAGAAGTGCTCATAGAGGCCATGCAAAAGAAATCGAGTTCTATACATAATGCCATCGAATATACTTTCGCAGGAATAAAGAATTTCATTGATATAGCAAACAGTTTGTGTTTTATTAAAAAAAACTTTTGTAGACCTCTTATTGAAAAACTCTTTATGACCTAGCGTAACCCAAAAAATAGCCCATCTTCTTCTAGAAAACACATATCGAACAAAATAAGATAAGAGCAGCACATTTAAATTGGCTTTTAAATAAAAATTCAAAACTTAGCCTAGACAACAAAGTTCTATTATACAACGCGGTCATAAAGCCGATTTGGATGTACGGCATCCAACTGTGGGGTACGACCTGTGCAACCAATATCGATATAATTCAGAGATTCGAATCAAAAATGCTTAGAACAATCACGTGCTCACCATGGTACATGCGTAATGAAAATATCCATAAAGATCTTGGTATTCTCATGGTAAAGAAAGAAGTAGAGAACAGCAGAAATAAATATTTATCCAAACAACGAGATCGCCCAAACCCATTGGCTAATGCTTTATTACATTCTTGTAATCAATCACGTCTAAAAAGAAGAGATATGCCAGCACACTGAGGAGCAACGTTTCACCAAAACAACTCAATCAATTGGTTGAGCTTGTCTAGTTATACTCTCGCAACAAAGTTGCTAGCAACAAAGTTGCTAAGAGAGTATTATAGTTTTGTTCACATAACGGTTGTTTGTAACACCCAAAACTAAACGAGTTAGATATAGGGTTATATATACCAAAGTGATCAGGGTGAAGAGTGGAGTTCAAATCCGAATGTCTGTCTGTCCGTCCGTCCGTCCGTCCGTCCGTCTGTGCAAGCTGTAACTTGAGTAAAAATTAAGATATCTTGATGAAACTTGGCACACTTATTTCTTGGCACCATAGGAAGGTTGCTTTCGAAAATGAGCAAAATCGGACCACTGCCACGCCCACAAAATGGCGAAAACCGAAAACACATAAAGTGCCATAACTAAGCCATAAATAAAGCTATGGAAATAAAATTTGGTATGAAGGATCGCACTATGAGGGGGCATATGTGGATGTAATTTTTTTGGGAAAGTGGGCGTGGCCCCGCCCCCAATTCGGTTATTTGTATATAACTCGCAAACCAATAGAGCTATATAAACCAAACTTTCTGCAGTCGTTTTTTTTAGCCATTTCCTTTTACATTCCAAAAATGACAGAAATCGGACAATAACCACGCCCACCTCCCATACAAACGTTAGGTTGAAAATTACTAAAAGTGGATTAACTCACTAACGAAAAACGTCAGAAACACTAAATTTCACATAAGGAATGGCAGATGGAAGCTGCACTCAGATTTTTTTTACAAAATGGATAATGGGCGTGGCGTCGCCCACTTATGGGTCAAAAACCATATCTCAGGAACTACTCGACCGATTTCAATGAAACTTGGTGTGTAATAGTTTCCTTACATCCTAATGATATGTTGTGAAAATAGGCCAAATCGCTTCACAACCACGCTTACTTCCTATATACCAGAACTTTGAAGACGCTCTGAATCGTTTACATTACAATATATAAAGTAAGCACTAGTGAAGATATCGGTGCAGAACTTCGCACAAATACTATGTTTATAGTGTGGCAGCCCCATTCTAAAAATCGCCGAAATCGGACCATAGGTTTTTAAGGCCCCATATATCGAACACGAGGAGCTCGGTGCTTCTATCCTAATATTATGGTTTCCAACTTTCAATGGACTTTATACAATATATATGACGAATACATGACTCAAATTGTGTATTATATAATATAAATAAAGTTAAATAAATAAATTGCGAGAGTATAAAATTTTCGGTTACACCCGAACTTAGCCCTTCCTTACTTGTTTTAATTAGAATTAAGATTTTATAACTTATTGTTAGGCTTCAAAGAGCAGATTCAATAAATAAAGAATTATATGAAAAAAAAAATTCTTCTCATTAGGAAAATCTCTCTTCTGTTCGATAAACAAAAACTTTTTTTTCAAAATTATCCCGGGCTGTTCAAAGAAACTATAAAATATGCTTTAACTATTATAATTGGGATTTTTTCCCAAAATATGCTCTATATTTTAACTTGAACTTTCAGTAACAGCAGCTTTCACCCAAGTAATATAATATAATATACAACTTCAATTTATTTTCTTTCCATACCCTCAAACTACCGGCTCTACTACTCGGCTCCCTTCGCACTTACCACAATTATGGAATATTTACGCCAATGTTACCCACATGGTGCTCATTCAACGTTCGCCAACCAACAACCACCACAAACCACCGTTATAAATATTTTATTACAACATGCTGCTTATTATTATTGCTGTTATCATTTTTGTTGTTGTTATTGCTGCTACCGTTATTGTGGTTTAAAATATACATAGTTCAACTTTGACGACTTGCTGATGGCCCATCACCTGGAGAAACGTTGGAATCGTCTCTTCCGCTCATCGCTCTTCCGTTTGGATAAGGTGCAACCAATTAAGCAGAAATTCGCCGATATGACGGCCGTGGAAATATCATCATTCTGGGAAGAGGTAAGATTACCAGTGTGTGCGCTGTATGCAATTATTTTTATGGAAAATATTCAGATATTTACAAATACCTATAGATATCAGTGTATCGTATTTGGGATTATACATACTGCATTTAAATATTTTCATGACCATATTTATTTTTTTTTCTCCCAGAAACGTAAAATTGGAGAAATCACATATAATAATTACTTCAGGAACCATTCACGCCTTATAGCTAAATTCCGATCGAAATTTAAA